>JAZKJV010010939.1:600000-1200000 GCA_037367405.1 Ottelia alismoides | reverse complement strand
ATAAGAAAGTCAACTAAAATGATTATACGTAGATTATTCTGATGCTCTATCTGAGTCCTTCACTAAGGATTCTAGACAGACTTGATAGTCATACTATCAACACATCAACTTATTGCACTATTGACATTCATCCAACTCTTAGGATGTCATATGGAAGTCATAGAAGTTTGGCCAACTCTTTGACTATCCTTCTCATCTTGGGTCCGACCCAGGCTTCCATTGCACTCCCTTTATTTATAAACAACCATTGCTTAAGACTAAGGATCTCTTATATTAAATTCAAAAGAATTCAATGTAAGAGCATTTCAACATTTATACATGCTTCATTAAATTCATACAATATGAACATTATGAAGTTTCATGAATGACTAGAGTATAAACAGTAGAATGATGACACTCATCATGTCTACACCATCTAGATTCTTAAAACATTGACTCAGGTAGGTATTCAAACATTTTGAATACATCATCTCTTATAAAGCCACCATTTTGCATGATGCAGTGAACCATGTCATTCATGATAAATGTCAAGAGCACATATGTATGCCAGAATATCTTCTTTGATTTTATAAGGATTATTTAACAATTATTATAACTCAGTCATGGCCGGTCCCAAGTCCGGGTAAATGAGGAGAGATGCATTAGGTAGCCGACAGCCAGCGTAAAACAGTCAGAGACAACTCCTTAAATAGTACTTTTTTCTAAAAAATACTATTTAAGAAGTTGTCTCATGACAGTCGGATCTTTTCAACATGGATTTAAGTATTTAACAATTATTATCATCATCGACATGTCACTTCCAAAGTACATTCGATGAGAGATCAAGACTATAGTAACATACAAACTAGGGTTGTAGTCATATTGTCTATTTAATTGTCATTCCTCATTCTTACGAGGAAACTTGCACATTGCAACCACATACATTGTGTGTCCAACTGCAAGTATAATATCCTGATCATGGATCCAATCCATGACAATTTACTGGTTATTATTGAGTATAGTATTGAGTGGGTTTAATGAAAGATTATCTGAAAAAAGAATTTTGCATAAGTGTATATATTTTATATACATATTTTACTTTGATTCAAGAGTTTTTATATCAAAGTTGTCTTACCTTGTCAACAAGGAAAGTTCATTCCCTTAATCACTTTCAATGTAAGAGATATACTTATCATTATATCTCAAGCAAGATCTGGGATCTACTTCCTTATCTTTGTCACATCCAATAATATGAGAACATGTGACTTCGATAAAAAAAAGCGGGAACTCATTCCACATTGCAAGTTCAACTTGCATTTCTCAATTCGGTCCTTAACACCCGAGCCCACCACCCCTAAGGCGATGTTGACCCGTTGTTAATTGAACCAACCGTCAACAGGATTAGAACTCGCTATGCACAATCCAATATCGCCCCAATAATATGAAGACCCCATATTGGGGTCACTACGTATATGGCCATACTCTTTCGAGAAGCAAAGAGCCCGATCCAGATGCGCTTGCATACAGGAGCTGTCACTTCGGACAGGAGTCTCCTACATACAATTCCTGGCGACTAAACCCTCCACCTTGATGGGAGACCATGGATGTCACCTATGTGATCCTTCATATCATATTCAAATTCTAATTAATCATCATGAATCACATTCATTATGATCAATTCTTCCAAGGGAAATAACAATAACAGAGTGTTTTAATTTTAATTCGATTCCAATTAATCTAATCATATTAAATTAATGATCCAATTAATATCCAACAAACAACTTTTATCGTTACATGAATTATGGTATTATCTCAAATACGTATTATTTTGAATTTTAATAATTAGAAATACATCATGATTTCTTAAGCATTATACCAACCCTACCCGTTGTCATGGCCAGTACCGATGGAAGTGGGACAGACCGCACAAGGTGCAACCTGCTACCCCAACGCTCCCCGACTAGACACCATATCCGCCTCGGGAAAGGATAATGCAAAATAGATCACTTTATACTTGAGATGATCATCAGTTTTTCAACCAAAATTATACCATATAATAATAATAATAATCAAAACCATTTTGATTAGCATTATAATGAGATTTGCTAAACAAATCCGAACATGTTTGTTGGAATGTAGATCTTGTAGATCATGTAACCAATTTGTGATCTAGATCACATCTAATCAATAATTTGTTAAGGCAACGTCATTTAAGGAAATAATTATCTTACAATATTTTACAAATATTTATCCATAATTATTCTAGGAAATTAAACCATTTAATTTCACTATTTTCTTAAATGACAATTACTAAGTTCTTGATTAGGTAAGTAATTTCAGCAGTGACCCTCACTTACTAAAAATACCATATCTCAATCAATTTAAATCTAAATTAAGCAAAATAAGTTCTTAAAGTTTGTTAATTTGATTTACAACAGAACGTAAGTGATTTGCACGTATTTCAAGGCATTTCAAATTCGCAATTAACTCTTTAATTATGTTACGATTCGTAGTCCCCGAAACACTGGATAAATGTTCACTAAAATATTCATATCTCGAGCATACGGAATCCAAATTACGTAAACTCAGATCTTACAATTTCCTTATTTGATGGGGAATATAATCCAATTATTATTTTCGTGTTTAAACAATTTAAACAAGACCGAAAATAATCACTAAACAGAGATGCGAAAATGAAATGCAAGAAAACTTTCGCAAACCCTAACAAACCCAAGTTGTCCTTCGTTTATGGATCGTATCCGAAACCTTCAGCCTGGCTCTATTACCACTTGAAGGATATGGAGAGATCCTTAAGCGCATCACGGAAGCGTGAGAATCGCATCGTATGCGATCGTGAGCGACTAGTCGCACTAGTCGCTCGAGGCAACGGAAATTAAAATTTTTCTTATGTGACGAAACCACATGATCCATGAACACTTCTCGGATCGTTTTGTCTAAACCACAAACAAGTAATAGAATTACCTCTTGAAGCGTGGTTGCGATCGAGTCTCTAAACGAATAGACCTCCTATCTCAAGTCCGATCCGACGGAGGAGACACTTGCGAACGTGTTGATGAAACACGTGTTCCTCGCAATCCATGTTGATGATCCAAGCAATGCATCTCCTGATCTCGTCCCACAAGATACGATGTCTTCTTCACGAGCGAGACGCACCAAAGGAGACGGAGATCCACGAGCAAACGATCGGGCAGCATAACGATGAGGCTGCGGCGATGGAGACTCTCTCTAGGGCATCCATAGTGGACGGCCATATGAGAGGTAGATAGTGGGCGTGTAAAGAGAATGAGAAAAAGAGTTGTTGTCTAACTTGTAACTTAGAAGAGCAAAGGGTGCCTCTCCTTTTATAATATTTTAGGATCCATGGATCTCAATTCATGGACAACACAAATCCAATGGCTCTCACTGATTTGTGTTTCTTTTAATGGCCATGATCTTATTGTAAAAAAACACAACAATTGTTAATTTAATAAAATCAAATATATACTCAATATAATTTGATTTATATTAAATTAATCTCCATTGGAGAAATAGGAAAGAGGCAAGCCTCCTTCCATAAGAGGAGTGGACGGCTACAATATTCCATGGTGGAATTGTAGCCGTCCACCTCTATATGAGGAAGGTGGCTCTCCATTCCTTATTACATGAGATTACATTATCTCATGATTCTCTCCAATATTTGCAATAACTTTTGTTGCAAATTATTTCATAAAAATAAATCCAATTTATTTTGTAAACATTGCAATCATGCCATTTGAAATTTGTGAATCACATTCACAACTCCAAAATAAAATGTGAATTACATTTTCAATATAATGTCTAATATGAATCCAATTCACATTAATACTTAATTAACAAATATAAATTACAAATATCTCTCTTATACATTATAAATCACATTTATAATATATATGATTAACATGAATAGTGTTATCTACATTATCCATATCCATGATAATTAAATCACAATTTAATCATCTTGGATCTCTATTCTCATGTGCCCAAATAATATGAATCTCATTCACATTATTTACATATAATTAAATCACAATTAATTTTCTTAGATAACTCTCTTTACAATATGAATCAAATTCATATTATTCATGATAATTAAATCACATTTAATTATCAACTTTCTAAATGCTCGGATATATAAAATCAACAATGAAATTATCTTGAACTCTTTCAAGGATAATGCGCTTTATCCGCGGATACTTGGAGACAAGGACAGTGTGATTGTATTGTTCCACGTATAGTAACTTAGATATTGAGATCACATCTCAAATCCAGATCTTGGGCCTCTCATAGATGCTTGATTAAATCAAGACCGCAAATCTAATCTTCTCATTGCATCTGAATCACATTCAGATCAATGTCCAACATTTGGACGAAGATCAGATCACTTCTCTACTGAGAGTCACTAAAATCCAAACCCATTTCATCACTCCCTAGGAATGGAAGCGTCATGGTTATACAATCGTTTATGATCACATAATCTTAGGTATTCACAATACCCGTACATCCTGCGTACTGGAAGACTTAGAATAAACCCGAAGTATTAGATCAACTTTACACTGTCTACTTCAAGCTTTTATCAGTAAGTTTCTCATTTGATCATTGGGAGTTGGTATCGATAGCATATATCATACCTAGGTCTTGATCATATACATTTCAAAAGTATATATTAAACCTACAAATTTAGTCAAGCTTCCAAAGCGAGACGACCGTACACGGAATTTGATTCTTCCCAATATCTCATGAGTGCGCTCATGTCTTCCGGTTCAGTAAATGAATTTGTATGATTCCTTCAAGAGATCGTATTACTCATATGCTCTTGTATGCATACCAACGCGCCGGTGTATAGACCTTGATTAGGTCATCAACCTGTTGGTCTGCCAAATGTACATACTTAGACATATAGTAACACATCTGTCTCTGGTCAAAGGATGTGTGCATATATCGTGACAGCATACGACATAGGACTTTGGTTATCTCGATCTCGTTAGGTCAACTCCTTGACCTAGCTTATTTAACACCTCCGAATCTCTATTCCTATGCAGAGGACATGCATCAAGAGGTTGGTTAGATATCAGCCTTCAGAGAGAGGATTGCCATCTCCTCCTCAGGTTGGAGATCATCTCTTAATAATCATTTGACGGTGCTTGATGAGTCCTTAATCTAACTCTTTAGATGTTCATCCAAGCACCAACCTCTATGGTTCAATTATTGAATCAACAGTTGTATGATCATTAAGATGGCCATGGTACATAATCCTAATTGTACTAACAGCATAATGGCTCACCGTGGGCTCGTATGTCCAACACTTTCAGTGTTGACAAGGCAGGACAACTTTGATATAAAAAATTCCTAAATCAAAGTAAAGTATTTATGCAAATTTCTTATTTCAGGTAATCCTTCATTAAACCCACTCATTATTATACTCAATAAAAACCAGTAAAATGTCATGGATTGGATCCATGATTAAGATATTGTACTTGCAGTTGGACACAGTATATATGGTTGTAATATGCAAGTTTCCTCATAATGATGAGAAATGACAATTAAATAAGACAATAAGACATTACCTCAGGATTTATATGTCTCTATAGTCTTAATCCTCATCGAGTGTATGTTGAAAGTGACATGTCGATGATAATTGTCAAATTAATCCTTATAAAATCAAAGAAGATGTTTTGGCATACATATGTGCTCTCAACATTTAATCATAAATGACATGTTTCACTGCATTATGCAGAACGCTAGCTCTAAAAAGAGATGTATTCAAAATGTTTGAATACATGCCTGGACCAAAGTATTTAAGAGTTCAGATGGATGTAGATATGATGAATGACATCATTCTACTGTCTATACTCAAGTCATTCATGAATCTTCATAATATTCATATTGTATGAATTAAATAAAGCATGTATAAATGTTGAAATACTCGTACATTGAAATCTTTTGAGTTCAACATAAGAGAACCTTTATCTTAAGCAATGGTTGTTTAAAGATGAAGGGAGCACAGTGGAAGCATAGGTCGGACCCAAGTAAGAAGGAAAGTCAAAGAGTTGACCTTACTTGTATGACTTCCATATGACATCCAAAAAGTTTGATGAATGCCAATACTGCAACAAGCTGATGTGTTGATAGTATGACTATCAAGTATATCTAGAATCATTAGAGAAGGATTCGGATAGTGCATCGAAATAATCTACATTTAAATTGACTTTCTCATAAGATAAGATTAAAGTCTAATAATTGTATCTCATTAGAATCTTCTAATGACACTTGCAAATGTTGCATACGTTGTAGAAGATTAGTAAATTTGATCTTAAGAATTAATAGTCATCTATATGGGAATTGATATACAATTGTTGCAACAATCTCCATAGGATAGATAGACTTCATATTTTCAGTAGAAGAGCCCTTGGTCTTAGAGAATGTCTCTATGACCTAGATATTAGAATACATTCATTGTTGGAGATGAACATGTATTCTGGAATAGACATATCATAAAGAGTTATGATAGTGGACTCTGCTAAATTAGAATATTAATGAAAGGTTCATTAACATTTCTAATACTGAAAATTAAACCTTAATAGATCGATAGGAGGATGGAGATCATTTGACAATGATCTAGCATCGAGTTTTGGACATATGTCTATTGATATGATCGATAGACTAGTGAGATATTGAACTTTAGATTGTCTAAAGGTTCAAATGTTACATACTTATGAATATTATATTCAAAGTAAATATGTCCAATACACTATTCTCTGATAATTGTGTAAGATGCCAATGTATTCAATATCTTATACATATTGATGTATGTGGATCATCTGTATCATAATAAACATTGATGATATGTGATATCATTCGATGATTATTTGTGATATGAGATTCCTTCCTTTCACCTTAGAAACATTTGAAATGTTCAAAGATTTCACAATTTTGGTTTAGAAACAAAGTTTGAAGGAAGATGAAATGAATTTGATCTAACCTAGGTAATAAGTACCTATTAGATGAATTCAAGGAATACCTTATGGAGATAGAAATATCATTCCTCCTAATACACCTAAACTCAATAGAGTTGTAGGAAGATACAATTGGATCATGGGTGACATGATTTGATCCATGATGAATATTAGCATAATTACCTCTTAGTTTCCAAGGTATATGTATGTAATGGAGACTATAATATATATCCTCAATACGATTCCATACAAGTAAGCCGGAATCTAACACTAGAGAGTGCTACTTCATTGGGAAAATAAAGGATGGTATTGGATACCTACATCATGACCTTGAGATTCTTAAAGAATTACATCTCCGAGAATATGATTCTTAGATGATAACTTTCTTTGGAATCAAGATGAAAATGAAGTGAAGGAACTCATTTAATCTTGAGATGATAATGAGGCTCCTGAAATCAAAAACTAAGAGGATAATTTCAGATGAAACACACTTATATCTTCAAATGAGTTTGAAGATAAATTTCCATGTGTTCGAGAAATCTGACAATGATCTTACTTCATGCGATGAAGCTTCGAAGATCATGGCATGGAAAGATGGAAGTTAGCAATAAAGTCTAAAGTAGACTTCATATACAAGTGTTGTATGTGGACCCTCAAGGATCCACCAATATGGGTAAGACCCACTAAGGTGTAAATGGATCTTCAAGAGAAAGAGGGAACCTGATGAGAAGGTAGAGGCCTTCAAAGCACGTTTCATATTCACAAGATACACATCAAAGAGAAGATATCGCTTACGATGAGACTTGTTCTTCAGTGTCCATGCTTAAACCCATCAGACTAGTGCTGGCTATAGCTACACAACTTGACTTTGACATCTACGAGATGGAAGTCAAGATTGCATTCCTTTATAAATACCTCTTCGAGGATGTTCATATGAAGTAGCCCCAGGGCTTCATGGTTGAGGAAAGCAATATGTGCAAGCTTAAGGAACTACATCTATGGACTCAAATAAGCTTCTTGTAGTTGGAACATTAGATTTGATGAATTATAAATGTTATGATTTCAGATAGAATCTTGATAAACCATATGAAGCTTAGTAAGAGTGCCATTGCGTTCATCATGCTAAATGTATATGATTTCCTAATCATTTGGAATGATATAAGGATAATAGTAAGTGTTTTATAGACTGGTTATTCCATACCTTGAGTATGATCTTGGTTCTAAAGTTGTTCAGAAGCAAAGAGAAGAGGGTATTGGAACTGTCACATTTGTGGTAAACCTTGGACATATTCCATTCCTGGAAAATCCCAAGGAAGGCTTCCTTCCCTTAAGATAGGTACTAACCTATCTGAAGGAATAGCACCTCAAGGAGTTGAGGAAGTGAATGTTAAAACTGTTTGCCCTTGTGCATCAGTTATGAGAAGCCGAGTGTATGTTAGATGTGTACAAAAGCCGTATATCTGCCATGCAGTGGGAGTAGTAAATTGTTGCTAATCCTACTATGGAGATAAAACACTTAATTGCAGTAATAACAATATCTTCAAAGATGACAAGACTTAGAGATAGTGATCTCAATGTCTTATCTTCAAGAAATTAAGACTTTATAGATAGTGATCTAAAAGGTCTTAACTGTGGATACCTTAGGAGATAGAGATCTCTGGGAATAAGGGTGTTCTAATAAGGATAATGAAAATGACATATTGGTTATAATAATAATTGAGTTGTAGTGTCAAGGACACTATAACTGACAATATTGGGTATTGGTTGCATAAGAAGCAACATTCGCATTGGATGCGAGCACTGTTACTACAAGATATACAAGTGTCGTAAAAGGACTTGGCGTAGTCTATTGGGAACAGAGTGACTGATCAGCTTACCTAGCTATTTCTCTAAATAGCCTATGATTGTCACATGAGTGTGAGTTTAAATGATTATCCCATTAATGGCTCTTTGAGCAACTGGGAGATTGTTGGACATGCGAGCCCACGACGAGCTATTATGCAATAAATGTTTTTGCAAATATCATTCCCTGATCTGAAATGAAGAATAACTAATTTGCATAATAGGTCCCTTAGTTAATTAGGGTTATGTACTATGGTTGTCTTGACATCATAAAGTTGTTGATTCAATTGTTGAATCATAGAGGTTGGTGCTTGGATGAATATCTAAAGAGTTATATTGAGGACTCATCAAGCACCATCAAATGATTGTTAGGATGTGATCTCCAGCCCGAGTAGGAGATGGCAATCCTCATCTCTAAAGGCTGATATCTGACTGACCTCTTGATGCAGGTCCTCTGCATAGGAATAGAGATTCGAAGGTGTCAGATTAGTTAGGTCAAAGAGTTGACTTAACGAGATCGAGATAACCAAAGTCCTACATCGTATGCTGTCGCGATATAGGCACATATCCTCTGACCGAAGACAGATGTGTTACTATATGTCTAAGTATGTACATTTGTATACCAATAGGTTGATGGCCTAATCAAGGTCTATATACTGGCAAGCTGGTGTGCATATAAGGGCATATGAGTAATACGATCTCTCAAAGGGTCATACAGGTTCACTTCTGAACCGGAAGACATGAGCTCACTCATGAGATATTGAGATCGATAAATTCCATGCATGGTCATCTCGCTTATGAAGCTTGACAGAATTTAAAGGCATGATATATGCTTTTGGAAAGCATATGATTGATACCAAATCCCAATGGTCAAATGAGAATCTTAATGATAAAACTCTGAAGGTGACAGTCTATAAGAGATCTATAACTTCGGGTTTATTCAAGGTCTTCCAGTATACAAGATGTACAGGTATTGGGAATACCTGAGGGTGATGTGATCATAAATGATTATATAACCATGACGCTTCCATTCCGAGGGAGTGATGAAACAGGTTTGGATTTTAGTGACTCCTCTCAGTAGAGAAGTAACTTGATCTTAGTCCAGTGTTGGACATTGATCTGAATGAGATTCAGATGCAATGAGAAGATTAAGTTTACGGACTTGATTTAATCAAGTATATATGAGAGGTCCGTAAGATCTGGATTTGAGATATGATCTCAATGTCCAAGTCACTATACATGGAACAATACAATCACACTGTCCTTATCTCCAAGTATCTGCGGAGAAAGCACACTATTCTTGAAAGAGTTCAAGAATAATTCCTTTGATGAATTAGGTATCCAAGCAACAAGATAGTGATAATTAAACGAGATTTAATTATCAAGAATAATATGAATGAGATTCATATTATGAGAATGATTATTCAAGATAATTAAATGAGATTTTATTAATTGATTGTTAATGTGAATTTGATTCACATTAAGCAATTAATTGGAAATGTAATTTATATTTTTGTTTGGGTTGTGAATGTGATTCACATTTTTTTCAATGGCATGATTGAAATATTCGCTAATTAATTTGAAATTAATTTAGTGAATATATTTGCAATAACTATTGTTGCAAATAATTAAAAGATAATGGGATTTTATCTCATAAAATAAAGAAGATAAAAAACCCACCTAATGGAGAGGTGGCGTCACCCATGAATTATTCATGAGTGACGCACCATCATTTTAGGAGGAGGTTTTTATCCTCTTTATTATCTTGTGTTAATTAATTTTATTAAGTTAAATTATGTTGATGATAATGCAACATATATTTAATTTAATATAAATTAATAAGTTGTTGCTTTATTAAACAACAATGATCATGGCCATTGACTAAAAATACAAATCAATCTAACCGTTGATTTTGTGTGTCCCATGGATTGTGATCTATGGACTCCCAAACTGTTATATAAGAGAGGGCAACCCTAGCCCTTCAAGAACACGTATAAAGTTGCTCTCTCTCCTTCTCTCATTCTCACAACCCCATCTCTCTCTAAGAGTGGTCGTCCACTCTGAGTTCTTCAGAGAACTACAATCGTCGCTACACCGTCGTGCTGTCGGATCTCCGTCTTCCTTGGTGGCTCTAACACAAGTAGAAGACGTCGGATTTCGTTGGACGAAATCAGGAGATTCAAAGCTTGGATCTTCATCGTGGATTACGGGAAGCACGCATCTCATCATCGCGCCCGCAAGTGCCATCTTCGTGGATCGGACTTGAGTCAGGAGAATCTCTTGCTTTAAAGATAAAGTGATCGCAACCACGCTTCAAGAGGTATTTCTAATACTTTATGATTAGATGAAACGATCCAAGAAATGTTATTGGGAACATGTGGTTTCATCATATGATTTAAAAATTTTAAATTCCGCTGCACCGAGCGACTAGTGCGACTAGTCGCTCCGATCGCATTGGATGCGATCATCATGCTTCTGTGATGCGCTTAAGGATTTCCACATATCCTTTAGAGGGGAGGCGGTGGGACGGGGCGAGATCCGGCGCGGCGAGGCCGAGAAAGGGAGGGAGGGGCGACGATTGTGGGGGATATTAGGGATTAGGGTTAGGGTTAGGGTTTTGGCTCTGATACCATGTTGGAGGAAAGAGTTGTATTATTCCAAAGAACCCTCGGCTCTCTTATATAGAGAAAAGCCTATGAGTAATTTACATAAATAGCAACTACGAAAATAAAAATTGACAAACAGTACAGCGACTAAATAAATATCTCTACAAATATCAAATAAGATGTGTATGCATGAGTGGATAGGTTTATGGTTATAGCAGTTGCCAGACCGTGGCTGCTTCAAAAGGGTAAGAAAATTCTGTATCCAAAGTAGCAGAAAAGCAAATGGCAATGCCAATTCCGCTGCAAATGTTTGTTAAATTATAGCCACTGAAATAACTGCAAGCACAAAAACAGGTTACATACGGTTTTCCCCGGAAACCCCTCAATGCCAACAGAGTTCAACCCGGAATTGATTGCTTCAAGTTTCATTGACAGAAACTGCAGTTAGAAGAAAAATGGTTACGCAAAACATTATAGATGGAGCATGATCTTTTCTTTAAAAAAATAACTTTTATTCAAAATAATAGGAACAGAAGTATTAGAATTAGAAAAAACATACACACCTCAACCTGACGCTGGAGTGATTGTATATAATTTATTATCTCATCGAGAACCAACGCTTTTCCTATGACCTAAAAAACCAAAGATATCAAAGGACCAATCTCTAGAAACTTCTTATGAAACTAGCATATAATAGGGATCCTTGTGGATCAACCTTGTTGCATCCAGGAACCAGATCTTGGAGAATCTTCATTCTTTCACTGATTTTCTCTCTTCTTGCCTGCCAAACATTTTAAAATTAGAAGCACCTTTGATTCATTTATGAAATTATAAAGTCCCATTATTACCACATAAAATAGAAGAATTATCATGCCAGCTGGATAATTAGTAGCTTAGATAGTCAATAAGATAATATAGGGAGATAGTTTTGGAATGAAATATTAAATAAAATTAATAAAAGGCATCCCGGTGCATAAGCTCTCACTATGCCCTATTCGGGGAAGGCAGGATATCTTCAGATCTATCATACAGTCTTGCCTTGCTTTTTTTTGTTCAAATGTGAGGGTTCTTTGTTGGTCCTTTAGATCCCAGGATCGGAAATTTTAGACTTAAGACATATTTACTGTTTACATTTCCTTTTTGTACTCGGAGATGACAAATAGCACCCTTTTTCTTTTGAGTTGGAAAATAATAATTTTTGGGCTTGCACTAAAATAAGAGAGTAATCACGATCCTAGACCTGAGTGTTAAAATGGGTGAAGTTCATTTGTTACTGTGGAGAGCAAATTTATATTCGATATTGTTATAAGATGAAATACGAAAATGCTTGTTATCACTTTCAGCAATTAAAAGTATTTGTTCAGTATGGATTTTTCGCATGCTTGTAAATAAATCAATGCTCTTTGAAAACACATCAAGGAAAAAATGAAGCAAAAAAGTTGAGTGCAAAATTACTAGAAAGAAATCTGATAATCAAGCAAGGTTGCAATTTTAAACCAGAACGAGATTGTGGTTTTGATTTATTTCCCTAATCTTATAGACTGAATTCAAAAAAGAGATCAAATTTGCTGTGTAAATGATCCTGATGTGACTAGCAAAAAAATATGAATAGAGCCAAGTAATAGGCAGAATGAATGGGGGAGAAAGAGATGTGCATAACTATTTTCTTGTATGCTACAACTATACGAAAGGATCGTAGTTTTTTGGATCTAAGCCTGGGAAATTGAATGACCCAAGATAGATCTGAATGGAGGCAAAGAATATATGTAGCCAACCCTACTTAATGTGGGAAAATACTTTGTTGTTGTTGTTGTGTATGTTACAAGCCTACAACTATGCACTTATCCATTTTCTGGACCTTCTGCTCACATGCTGCAACTAAACAATTATCCATGTTCCAGTGCATTCATGTAAACCGCAATGGCTTGTATTTTGTCTAACAGAAAAAGAACTATCAAGAAGTAAAGATTATTTTCATGCACCTCAGTAAATGAGATAATGCATGAAGATGCTCAAATATCCTAGAAAATTTCAGATTGTACATCCAACAAAAACAGATACTTACTCTTTCGGCAAGGCTGTGACTATCAGTGGCTTGGCCTCTTCTAGCCCTTACGTGAATATAATCTGACTTAGGAGCCTCAGACGGCTGAGATTTCTGATCTATTGGCTTATTATGCTTACCCATCCTTCCTCCAGCATTTGACTCTCCGTTGTCATCTTTAGAAGCCTCAATTTTAAGACGTTTGACATCACAACCAATCTGCTCAAGACAGTAGACACAATAACTTTAAAGATGAAAAAGTCTACCTCAAGTGTGAGAAGCCTAGAGATTAGTTGCACAAACACTATAAAAAACGGCAATGCGGTATTTTGTAAAGAAAATCCACATAAAGATGAGCACGTGGAAACTAATAATCTTATACCTAGCACAAATGTGCTTGCATGATTCAAGGAAGTAGATTTTTTCAACCAAAAATGCATTATGTTTATGTAGAAAATGATAGGCTAAAAAGACAATGAATTTTTGTGGTTCACAACAGACTGTGGATGCCCTACTCAACGGGAAAAGCTACCAAATACCTGTTCTTCTTCAGTGAACTTTCTCCTTGAGTCACAAATTATAAGGTGCTATACAGGTCAAGTCACACCCAACTATCTCTCAATAGAATATGAGGGACTAAAAGCAAGACCACATACCACACAGCAACTTTATAAGATCCAATTATGCATTTTACAAAATTTTCTCGTTCGTTATTTGTCACCTATGGTTTCTTTCTATATATAAAAGAGTCGTATGACTTCAAAATAAACAAGTTATTCATTTCTTTATGTATAGACTATATATCAGGGCGACGATACAGGACCAGAGCTCTAGTATATCCTTAATACCTAGAACCCTACTTGCCGGCCTCTCCTTCACTTCCTCGAATCCTGTGCCACCCGCAGCACCACGAGAACCGTGCAGCCACCATGCAAAGTCAGCCCCAACAGAGCCCAGCCACTGGGAAAAGGCTCCCAGTGGTCCCCAGCCACTATGCAGAGCCCCGAGCACAACCCGCAGCAGTGCCCAGACGCCACCCAAAGGCCTCAGCTGCCTCATGATGCGTGCCAGCATGTGTAGGCCCTAATTTCATGCACTCTGATGTGATTTTCAGTCATCTAAAACTAATCTGGTTGCCCTAAAGCATCGACAGAGTAGAATGGGAAAGGTTGTGCTCTAAGTCTGCACACACAACATGTTCCCCACATGATTTTGTAGACAAAGTCAGATCGTTCTATTACCCGATCACATCCTTCCCGGTCTCCTTCGTTCGTCGTGATAGAAAACAAGGTTAATTTACCTTTACCCTCATCCTTCGGAGCATTCAAAGACCATGTGCCTTTTATCAAGATTAGGGACGCAAACGGATACAGTAATATTCATACTCGTTCGTATTTGCATTCGTTTTTAAGAGGATATGATTCTTGTTTTTTTTTTTAAACGGACGAATACGAATATTCTAAATGATTTTTTTACGGATACGAATCCGAATACAAAATTTGAGTTAACGGATGCGAATACGAATACTAATATGAAAAAATGAATCCGGTTATAAATATTCATATTATATTTTAAAAAATAAAATTAGGGTTAATATCTCTCCCAAATCCCCGACGCCCTCTTTCTTCCCCTGCCAGGCCGCCCCACCTCCTAACATCCTCCTCATAATGGTTGCCTCCCACCGCCTCCCCATGCGCCCTCTGCCACCCGCACCTCCCCTGCCACCTCCCCCTGTCACCCCGCCTACCCCCACACCCACCCCCCCCCCCGGCTACCCCCACCTCCCCATGCTCCCTCCGACTCCCCCGCCACCCTCATCTCCCCCTGCGCCCTTCGACTCCCCCTCCACCCTCTGATACCTCCACCCCATGTCGCCTTGCCTCCCCTGCGCCCTCCGCCCCCTTGTGCCCTTCGCCTCCCACTGCCGACCATCGCCTCCCCCTACACCCTACGCCACCCCGCCTCCCCCCCCCCCCCCCACCCACCCCCTTCTGTCCTACGCCTCCTGTGTTCTCGAGAATCTTGTTTAGGAGATACACCATTCGTCAAGGTTATTTTACTCTACGAATGTCGTTTCCATTCTAAATTCTATGCAGTTTTCATCTAATTGGGGTATTTCAAATTCTACGCCGCATCTAACTATACTCTTATCGCAATCGCAACCTCCCTCCGCCACAATCGCAACCTTCCTCTCAATTGCAACCGCAGCCGATCTGGTATAACATCTCAAATTCATAATATTGTAATGCTAATTCTTATTATGTGAGGTGACCGAATAGAATATTGCTATTTGATCAATATTCGGCACAAACCGAATATTCCCGAATATTCGGTCCAAATATTCGGGTCTTTGACCGAATATTCAGCAGACTATTGCAACATGTTGTTGATTTTTTTTAAAGGTTCTCATTTATCTCGGTCACCACAAATGTTAAAGATCCATATATGTAACTTGTTAATTGGTACTTTTATCTTGGATTCTTATTGATATATGTATAAATATATAAAATATATATTAGATATAATATTCCTATTTAAAATAATTAAAATTCATAACCAAATAGTTCTAAATATTATCCAGAGTATCGAATATTCTTTATTCAGTGACGACTATTCCGATTGAATACGAATACCATCTTTTGTAACATTGGTAACCACTAGATGATTTAATAGAAGAAAGAAGTGATAGGACAAGTACATATGGAACATCGACCAAGGATCGTCACCCTATACCGTCTTGAAATAAATGAAAGGAAATACTTTTTATTAATATTCTACCTCTCTATTTATAAGTAAGCATATGTCAAAATAGGATTATATAAACAATAATAAAAAGGTATAATATCTCATATCCGAAGGATCTCTCGGATCTTTAGAGGATACTCTAAGGATTTAAGAATCTGTATTAATAAAGTAACAAGTAAATTTTGGATTGCATTCCATGTTGGATCATCATCCTTTGGCTTCTCAAAATATAACAATGAGAGATCGATGCCCAAGACATCTTCAGACAGATCTACCTAAGGTTGCAGAAGTCGGTAGTCAGTACTCGGTCGGCACGATCACTGACCAAGGAATAATTGGCAGTCAGAAGAGTAACCGGATTTAGTCAGACATGAGCCGGTTTTGATTTTTTAAATTATTTTAATATATAAAACAATTTTTAATACATACACTCTCATATATATTCATAAATTTAGCAATTTTAATATATACAAACACAAATCTAACCAAACTCACAAGTTACTAATCAACAAACTCACATGTTACTAATCATTGTAATTAACAATCACAAAGTTAATCAACAAATCACAAAAGATAAATAAAATGATGTAATAATTAGCTAGCCTTATAGTTATTGACATGATTTGATGTACCACATTTAGCATAATAAACGCAAAGCTAACCTTATATAAGCTAATCAACATGCAAATCAACAAGAATATCAAGTTTTCACTCCGAAAAAAAAACTAACAAGATTCTTCATTATGGAAATAAAGTAGATGCGGTTAATAAATGGTGGTGGCGGTACATTCAACCAAGGTAGAAGTACGATATACAAAAAAAGTCTGAAAGCAAAAAAAACTCTAACCGTGTTCCTGGTGGTAGGAGGTGGAGAAGAGGGAGTTGTGAGTCGACGACAAGGAAGGCGTATCGAAGGAGTTGATGACTCATCACCGACGACACGAAGGAGGGGCGACAACACAATAGAGCTCAGGAACTACGCGGGGAGCAGCTGGGCGATGGAGCGCGGCAGTCCATAACCTTTCGCGTGAGGGGTTTGAGGGATGAGGGTTACTATTCGGCAGTAACCCCAAATCCCTCCTTAACCAGGTATTCAGATCCTGGGTTTTTTGTTTAAAACATCTGTGCAAAAGTTGGTCGACTAGTCGGCCGACTAGGCTGATTACTCGGGTGATTAATCGAGTCGACCTGACTGTAGGTCGATTTGTCCTAGTCGAATCGACTACCCCCCCCCCCCACAACTCGACTAGTCGATCGACATTTACAACAGTGAATCTACCATCTTTCAGAACACCTCTCTAAAGGCCTTACCACTAGACTAACCGTCAAGCTAGATGTGAAAGTACATGCCTCTTCCAAGCACGTGTTTTCAAACACCACCTCCAAAAACCTTTCCAAAACAATGAATATCTTGAGCAACTTTAGCTTAAAGCCCTACCATAGCACACAACAAAGCACCCTATATAAGCAAACCCCATAGCTCCCTATCAACTTTATCACTCACTACATAACAACACGACAATCATAGTTTGGAAGTCATGAACCCGACAAATCCCCCTCCACGAGTATGACCACCTCTCACCAGAACCCATTTCTATAAGAAAGCACACACGTCTATTATGGAGAAAAGAATGAGTTGTTATATTTATTCCATAGGTCTAAGGTCTCTCTTATATAAAAAGAAAACCCTAAAGAGGCCAAATGGGAAAATACATAAGACACCCCGACAGTTACAGGACATAAATAAAGTAGAAAATATAATAACACTAACACTCCTCCTCAAGTTGGAGCATATCTATCGATCATGCCCAACTTTTTTTTAAACTCAAAAAGAGGGGGAGACACTCGGTGGTGTTCGCCCCAATCAATAAATAAGAATAAATAAACAAGTAAGTTACAGAGGTACCGAAAGAAAAGACATAAAGGATTCTACATCAGCACCCAATCACCGACCAGACGCTCACAGTATAAAATGATGTTATCCTTGTAAAAGCATTGTCCCGAAAAAATAGCCGCATTTCTGTCCAGCCAAATTGCCCATATGCAAGCCACAGGCCATAGAAGCGCCCTCCTCTCCCTACCCTTGTGGGCCACCAACGAACCACAAAAGGAAGCCACATCAGTAGTGCAAACCCAGTCGACATTCGCCTCCTCCCATATCTCCGTGATCCTCGGACACGCGAAGAAGAGGTGATCAACCGACTCCACTGCATTGTCGCATAGCAAGCACCTGTCAGAGATATTGCCAAGCAGCCTCGCGCATCGATCCCTTGTCATCCACCTCTGTCTACGAAAAAGCCACAAGAAGAAACCCACTCGTTCAGGTACCCTCACGCCCCACAAGAAACCGCAGTCACGCTCCATAGCCTCCGATCGCGATGACGGGGGCCAACAAATCGCCCCATACGCTTCCTCGCTGAGAAAGCCCCCCCCCCCCGCCAAGTCCAATGGTCCCTCCCGTCAAAAGGACGACCGGCATCCCTTATGGCATCCAGCAGGGCAAGAAACTCCTCGAGCCTCTGATCGAAGAAATTAGCAGAGAAAGACGGGAACCAGTTGCCATCCGCCCAGCAAGAGGCGACACAAGCATTCTTATCAGCAGCCAAAACGAACAGGAGAGGGAACCGCGAGCTCAACGGATGCCCCCCCCCAACCAATCATCCGTCCAGAACCTGAAGGATACCCCATCACTAAGCACCGACGCAAAGAAAGATATATATCTTGAGAAAACCTCCCGGACCCCCTTCCAAAAAGGCGTCGGAGCACCCACCAAATCCGGCACTGAAGGAGACGCCCCATTAAAACCGTAAATTCCGCACAACAAGCTGCTACACAAATCCTCACCTGGGCCCCAGAGTTTGCTGGCCCATTTAAGAAGGAATGCTCCGTTAACATGCTCCAGCCTCCGCACACCCAAACCTCCTTTGCTCTTGTGCCGCGTTACTTCCCCCATTCAACCAAGTGAATCCCTCCTGACATCTCCCCATTTTTGCCTCATAGAAATCTTTTCATAATCTTCTCCAAGCGAGTGTGAATCCCCACCGGCATCCGACAGTTGGACAAAAAATAGAACGGGATAGAGGAGAGCACCGCCTTGAGCAGGACAAGGCAGCCCCCCGGAAAGGATGGTTGATTTCCATCCGGCAAGCCTCGACTCCATCTTTTCAACGACCTTAAGCCAATCCCTCAGCCTAGCTCTACCAACCACCAATGGCATCCCCGGGTAATCAATAGGCAGAGAGCCAATCTGAGACCCCAAGATACGACCGCAAGCCTCTGCCTCATCCGTCGAGAGCCCAAAAGGGACCACCTTCGACTTGTCTACATTCTTGTAAAGACCCGACAGTTCACTAAAAATGTCGAAAGCCGCCGACATGCCCGAAACCTCCGCATGGTCCCCCTCAATAAAAAAGATAGTGTCATCAGCATATTGTAGCAAAGGCACGACGACCCCCCCCCCTAGAATAGCCCGCAGAAAGCCCGCAGGTAACAACACGATCAGCAATACGTGCAAGAACATCCGCAGCGATGACAAAAAGAAGGGGAGCAAGGGGGAAGCCCTGACGGACCTCCCTTCTTGGCTGGAAGAAACTCCCCTCCGAGTGACCATTAATCATGACCGAAAAAGAGACCGTGGTTACACAACTGCGCATCCAAGAAATCAAAACCTCCGGGAACCCTCTCCTCCGCATGACCGACCAAATGAACTTCCAGTCAATGCAATCGTAAGCTTTCGCGAAATCAACCTTCCATAGAACCCCACGTCTCCCCTCCTTTGTCCAGTCCGCCACCAGCTCCAAAGCAAGAGCAAGGCAATCTGCAATCTGTCTTCCTTGAATAAATACCGATTGCAACGGGGAGATGGAGTCGAGAACCCGACCAAGCCGAAGAGCAAAAACCTTCGCCACGATCAGATAGAGAGCATTAGAGATAACAATGGGGCGGTAATCCTCTATCCGCTCGGCCGACGACGACTTTGGAAGCAGCGCAATGAGCGCCCTATTGATCCGATCGAAACCCGCATTACCACCGCAAAACTCGGCAATAACCTCCAACACTTCCTCGGCAACCAAGTCCTAAAAATCCCTATAGAAGGCCACCGGGAAGACGTCAGGGCCCGGAGCCCCATCTGCGTTCAACTCCCACACCGTCGCCTTAACCTCCTCCAAAGACACCGCCTGCGTCAGGGCCTCATACATCGCGAGCGTGAGCGGCACAGCCCCAGTCCCCAACCAACGCCAAACCTTTAGGATGCACTTGGCCGAGAACTCCCTGAAGTGACCCGTGACAGCACTCCCCATCTCCATGTCACCTTCCACACGGGTGCCATTTATCATGATCGAGCGCAGAGCATTAGAGCGCTGCCTTCCGCTTGCAATTCGATGAAAGAACGTCGTATTGGCGTCCCCCTCCTTCAGCCATGACGTCCTCGATCTCCGATGCCATTCAACGCTTCCGATCCTCCTCTGCTATCCGCCTCAGGGCGAGCGATCGTGTAGCCAATTCTTCCGGCAAAAGCTCTCTCTTATTCTCCACCGCATCAAGGCCGCTGGTCACCCCTTCCGCCTCTGTCTTGGCTGCAATCCTCGCTGCCCTAGATTCCCTCTTGAAAGATGATAACTTCTTGCACAAAGAATCGAGTTTGTGGGCAAATTTGGATACCGCAGAGCCCTCCACCTGCACCTGCGACCAATGTGACGCTACCATCTCCCTGAAGTTACCCTCCAACAACCAGCATCTTTCATACCTGAAAAAACCCCTCATCACGGGAACACCTCCACTATCCCATAAAAGGGGAGTGTGATCAGACAAAGTTCTCGGCCTCGCAGCCACCGAACAAAGGGGGTAGCACTCAAGAAGCTCTGTAGATGCCAGAAACCTGTCAATACGCGAGCGCGAGTTGGAATTCCTCCAGGTGAAAGCGAAATCCCCCGCAACCAAATCCTTGAGTGTCAACGAATCCACGAGTTCCGCAAAGTCCAGCGAGCCCGGGTCCTGCCCCCCCCCTAGACCGTGGTGGATCCGACGAACGAAGGGTAACGTTCAAATCCCCCCCCCCCCCCGACGAGCCAAGGGATACCCTCGGAACACCTACTCACCTCCCGCAAATCCTCCCACAATTCCATTCTCTTGAAACGGCAACAAGGCCCATAAACACATGAAAAAGCAATAGGCAAAGAAGATTCCTCACGAGTGAGAAGAACAGAGATTACATGCCTCCCCCTGATGACCGAGCCCAGAGCCAGCGCCGTCGACCTCCAGGCGATGAGCAGACCACCCGTCGATCCCTCCGCATCGAGAGCCTTGACCTCATCCAAACCTCCCGCACCGAACGATCTCCAAAGACCATCATTCACCCCTTGAAGCTTCGTTTCTTGCAACATGATCACATCGCAACCCCATTCCGTGAACCTTGACCCCAAAATTCTCCTCTTGTCCGCCTCCCCCAACCCCGCACATTCCAGGTAAGAATCTTCATAAAGAACCATCTACTGGCCCCCAGAGCGGACCACGCCAACAGCTGTCGCAACAGAATCTTTAAGAGTCGACGAGGATTGATGCTCGGGGACCGTCGCCCGAGCCCTATTTCTCCTTCTGTATCTCTTCCCCGACCTCCTCTCAGTCGCCCCCTCATTAGTTCCTTCACCATCCATCTCAACGAGCGTCACAGACGGGCAAGAGGTAGAAACATGACCGGAGGCGGCGGACGAGGGGCCCTCCAGCCTTGGAGGCGCCGAGCCGCTATGAAACCACCTCCCAGAGGCCGAAGAGAACCAAGAGAAACCATGTCCCACTGGAACATCATCCGCAAGCCGAGAGAGCCACCTCAGCCGCCTGGTCCGAGAAGGTCGCAGCAGAGGGTGAAAAAAATAAAAGGGTAGGGCCGAATCTATTGAACATGCAAGCCCACGGCGAGCCATTATGCAATAAATGTTATTGCACATATCATTCCCTGATCTGAAATGAAGAATAAATATTTTGCATAATAGATCCCTTAGTACAATTAGGGTTATGTACCATGGCCATCTTAATAATCATATAGTGTTGATTCAACTATTGAATCATAGAGGCTGGTGCTTGGATGAATGTCTAAAGGGTTAGATTGAGGACTCATCAAGCACCGTCAAATGATTGTTAAGTGATGATCTCCAGCCTGAGTAGGAGATGGCAATCCTTTCTCAGTTATGCTAATATCTGATCGACCTCTTGATGCAGGTCCTCTGCATAGGAATAGAGATTCGGAGGTGTCAGATTAGTTAGGTCAAAGAGTTGACTTAACGAGATCGAGATAACCAAAGTCCTATATCATATGCTGTCAGGATATAGGCACACATCTTCTGACCGGAGACAAATGTGTTACTATATGTCTGAGTATGTATATTTGGCAGACCAATAGGTTGATGACCTAATCAAGGTCTATACACCGACACGCTGGTGTGCATGTAAGGCATATGAGTAATACGATATCTCAAAGGGATCATACAGGTTCAGTTACTGAACCGGAAGACATGAGCTCACTCATGAGATATTGGGAAGAATCAAATTCTATGCACGGTCGTCTCGCTTTGGAAGCTTGACTGAATTTGTAAGTTTGATATATACTTTTGGAAAGTATATGATCAAGACCTAGGTATGATATATGCTTTTGGAAAGTATATGATCGATACCAACTCCCAATGATCGAATGAGAAACTTACTGATAAAAATCCTGAAGTATGTGAAGATATTTGTGTTTTCATATTTAATATGTACTTCTTTCTTATTTTCTTTTCCGGTTGTCTACTTTATGTAATTTACCCATAGGCCTCTCTACTATATAAGAGAGCCTAGGGTTCTCGGAAATATCAAGCACTCTTATTTTCTCCAACATGGTATCAGAGCGGCGGTCCTAGACCGGAGCTCTCGATTTCCAAGAAACCCTAACCCTACCTCCAGCCCCCTCCTTGTGCGATGCCGCCGCCTCCTTCCTCTCCGGTACCGCTGCCTCCTCTCCGGCGTCGCCTCCTCGACTCGCAGCAAGGCCACCGTGCACGCAAAGTGCGCCCATACTGCGCGTACAACGCGCACAGACCATGCGCACAGCGTGCCCACCTTCGCGCGCACAGCGTGCTTGCATCGCGCGCACAGCGCGCTCGACCCGTGTGTTGTCTCGTGCTTGCTCGTCGCCTCCGCGTCGTCAGTTGGTTGATGGGTTGGTGTACATGAGTCTACACATGCACCTAAACCCATAGATGTCTGTGTAGACACAAACTTTGATTTCTCACACCTGTAGCAGTCTTCTTTCGACAATATGTCACAGAACAAGGTTGATGTACCCGCCATTGGCGCATTCAGAGGTCCAGCGCCTATTGTGAAGATGGACGGACAAATTACGAGCTCTGGGCTATGCAGTTCATGAGCCTGATGAAGTCGAATGGCAAGAAACATATTCTTACCGAAGAGGAGCCGGTGGAGAAGACTGGGGTGAATGCCTCGTGGGAGGCAGATGATGCGTATGCCAAAGTCTGGCTATCTGGGACGTTGACGATAGAAATCGCCAACTATGTACTCCATCAGCCCACGGCTAAGGCTATGTGGGATATTCTAGCGGCGACATATTCGCAGGCGCGGAACGAGACCAAGATACTTCAGCTGCAACATGATATTTTTATTGTCAAGCAGAATGGGCGCCCTCTTCACTCACTGTACACATCCCTACGAGAGATGTTTGAGAAGCTCCAAAGCTTCATGCCGTTGACGGCCACTCCTGAGCAGCAGAAGACGTACAGGAATGCTACCATGGTAGGAGTATTCCTGGTTGCACTTGATACAGAGTACGATGCTGCACGGTCTCATATTCTTGCTGATACTACTATTCCTCCTATGGAGGAAGCTTTTCGCCGATTGAGTCGCATTACTGTCCCAAGCTCAACAACCAACCAGACACCTTCAGCAATGGCAGCCTCTAGAGGAAGAGGTGGATCCTCTACCTTCCGTGGTCGTGGACCCCGGGGTCATAGGGGTCGAATTCGGCAACCATGCAGCTATTGTCGTCGCACTGGTCACTCTGAGGATACATGCTACTCCAAGCATGGCTTTCCTGCATCGGCTCGGGTAGCAGAACAAGTTGAGTCCCCTGCACCTTCCTCATTGGACCAGCGATTCGATGATCTTGTTGCCAGACTGAGGAATATCATGCCTCCTGATACAGCTCCTGGAGGTTAGTCAGATGTGGTTGTCTCTGCCTATGCCAGTTCATCTGCCACAGCCAGTACCTCAGGTAGTTCCTATGCTCTCACCTCTTGTGATGGATCTATGATTACCAACTGGATTATGGATTCTGGAGCGATCCATCATCTTTATGGGGACAAAGAACAGCTCACTGTCTATAGACCGGTCACCTCAGGTTGAACTGTGGTGATAGCCAATGGGACACATTCCCCGATCACAGGACAGGGGGGTTCACTTGACACATTCCATGAGACTGTAGAATGTGTTATATGCTCCCTATTTCTCTATGAATTTACTGTACATTAGCCAGATTACAAAGGATTTGAACTGTCGAGCTATTTTTGACTCATCGTCTCTTGTTTTTCAGGACATACCCTCGGGCAAGGTGATTGGTTGTGGCTGTGAGCAGAATGGTCTCTATCATCTGGTCAATACTCCCTATATCGGTGCATCTCTCCATCTTACAGGATCAGACTCTCCATATACCTGGCATCTCCGTTTTGGTCATCTCCCTCTCCAGAAGTTGTGTCGTGTCCTGCCCCGGATTTCTCCGAAGTCGTCTTTCCAATGTGAAGCGTGTCAGTTGGGAAAGCACCATCGGTCTACTTTCCCGGGTCGTCAGAGTCGGAGCAGTAGCTCCCTGTTTGAGTTAGTCCATATTGATATTGGGGTCCAAGTCGTGTTCCTGACCACCAGGGACACATGTTCTATCTGGCCATAGTAGATGATTTTTCCCGTTTGTCTTGGGTGTTTTTATTGAAAAATAAATCTGAAACAGGAAATGTGATTCAAATGTTTATCAATGAAGTTCAAAATGTTTTCTCTTCTTCTGTGAAAATTGTGCGGTCTGACAATGCCTTGGAGTTTTGTACTAGAACTTTGTCCTTGTTCTTTTTATCTTGTGGTATAATTCATCAACCTTCATGTGCTTACACTTCACAACAAAATGGTATTGCAGAGTAGAAACATCGCCAACTGTTGGATAACACTAGAACCTTACTTATTCAGAGTCATGCTCCAAACTCGTTCTGGGGTGATACGGTTCTCATAGCTTACTACTTAATAAATTGCATGCCCTCATCTATCTTGGATGAGAAAACTCCTCTCTCTCTAGCCTTTCCTGAGAAGGAGTTGTTCTCTCTTCCACCTCGTGTCTTTGGTTGTGTTAGTTTTGTCCATCAGTTAGTGCCAGGTCTTGATAAGCTCTCTCCCAGGGCTATCAAATGTGTGTTTGTCGGGTACTCCAGGACTCAGAAGGTCTATCGGTGCTTTGATCCGTTGCGTCGAAAATATTTTGTTAGCATTGATGTCACATTCTTTGAATCTGTCATGTTTTTCTCTCCTACAGGTGACCAAATGACTACTCCCCATTCTGATACTAAGGTCTCATATATGCCACCTCCTCCTATGAGTCAGTTACCTTATATGCCATCTCCACCACCACCTCCACCCTTACCACCTCCAGTAACCATTGTCCCACCGTTACCAAAGTACTATACTCGTCGGTCCTCCTCTGCTCAAGGTCATGGCCAGTCATCCAGCAGCCCTCAGGTTGGTTCTGATAACTTGATTACTAACGATGAGTCTGAAGATCCATTGATACAGGAAACACAGCAGGATGATGATCACGGAGACTTGGATGTGCCTATCGCTATTAGGAAGCAGAGGCGTACTTGTGCTTCCTATCCACTTGCTTCTCATGTCTCATTTCATCGTCTGACGGACGACTTCCAGAGATTTGCGGTAGCCCTATCTACCGTCGAGATTCCACACAATTACCAGGAGGCACTCCAAGATAGCAAATAGCGTCTTGCTATGGAAGAAGAAATGGCCGCATTGCAGTCCCATGGTACGTGGACACTTGTTTCTCCACCACCTGGAGCGTCTATTGTTAGCTGCAAGTGGGTATTTCCTGTTAAATACCATGCCGATGGAAGCCTTTATCGGTACAAGGCAAGGCTCGTAGCACGTGGTTTTACTCAGACATATGGAGTTGATTACTTGGACACGGTCTCTCCAGTTGCTCGACATTCTACCTTACGTGTCCTGCTTTCAGTTGTTGTAGCACGAGATTGGCCGCTATTTCAGCTTGATGTGAAAAATGCATTCTTATATGGAGATCTACACGAGGTAGTATATATGCAGTAGCCTCCGGGATTTGTTGCTGAGGGGGAGTATGCCTAGGTTTGTAGACTCCATAAGGCAATATATGGCCTTAAACAGAGTCCTAGAGCGTAGTTTCAAAAGCTTTCAGATCATATTGAACGACAAGGCTTCAAGAGGTCAAATGCAGACCATTCCTTATTTGTGCAGAAGACGTCTAGAGGTACTGTGGCTATCATGGTGTATGTTGTTGATATTATTGTTACAGGAGATGATGAGCAGGGAATCAAGATGACTAAAGATTTTCTGGGCAGTCAATTTGTAACGAAGGATCTGGGTACCCTAAGGTATTTCTTGGGGTTGGAATTTGCTAGAAATGCACAGGGTCTTGTGATGACCCAAAGGAAGTATGTTACAGATATGCTTGCAGAAACAGGAATGATGGTATGTCGACCGTCCACGACTCCTATGGATCCTAGTATGAAGCTATATGATGATGATACTGATGAAGTTGATAAGAGAAGATACAGAGAGATGGTTGGAAAGCTCATTTATGTTACAATCACCAGACCTGATATTGCATTTGCAGTGAGTCGAGTGAGTCAATTCATGGAGCAACCTCGACAGATACATATGGACGCACTACATATGATATTGAGATCTCTGAAATCAACTCCAGGCTCAGGATTACTATTCAAGAAAGGAGACACACTCTTTGTATCCGCATATGCTGACGCAGATTATGCAGGTTGTCTTAAGGATAGGAAATCGACTTCAGGATTTGCAATATTTATTGGCAATTCTCTTGTTTCTTGGAAAAGAAAGAAACAAACTGTTGTAGCAAGATCTAGTGCCGAGTCTGAGTACAGGGCTATGGCTCAAGCTAGTACAGAAATGATGTGGGTTCGAGCAGTGCTATGTGATCTACATGTAGAGATCCCTCTACCCATGGAGATTACAATGTGATAACCAGGCTACCCTATTTATTGTAAACAATCTAGCATTCCATGAGAGAACAAAACATATCGAGGTGGATTGCCATTACACCAGAGACATGATTTAGAAGGGATTGATCTCTACTTCCCATGTTAGCTCTGGAGAGCAAACCGCGGACATCTTCACCAAGCCAGAGGATCATTCCAGAAGTGTTCATCCAAGCTGAGCGTGATCGATATCTATGCTCCAGCTTGAGGGGAGTGTGAAGATATTTGTGTTTTCATATTTAATATGTACTTCTTTCTTATTTTCTTTTCCGGTTGTCTACTTTATGTATTATACTCATAGGCCTCTCTACTATATAAGAGAGCCTAGGGTTCTCAGAAATATCAAGCACTCTTATTTTCTCCAACAAAGTAGACAGTATAAAGTTGATCTAATACTTCGGGTTTATTCTGAGTCTTCCAGTATGCAGGATGTACAGGTATTGGGAATACCTGAGGGTGATGTGATCATAAACGATTGTATAACCATGACGCTTCCATTCCTATGGAGTGATGAAACTGGTCTGGATTTTAGTGACTCCTCTCAATAGAGAAGTAATCAGATCTTGGTCCGAATGTTGGATATTGATCTGAATGTGATTCAAATGCAATGAGAAGATTAAATTTGCGGTCTTGATTTAATCAAGCAATTATGGGAGGCCTGCGATCTGGATTTGAGATATGATCTCAATATCAAAGTCCCTATACATGGAACAATACAATCGCCATGTCCTTATCTCCAAGTATCTGCGGAGAAAGCGCATTATCCTTGAATGGGTTCAGGATAATTTCATTGTTGATATTATGTATCTGAGCATTGAGAAAATTTATAATTAAATGTGATTTAATTATCATGATTAATATGAATTTGATTCATATTATAAAAAGAGTTATCTAAGATAATTAAATGTGATTTAATTATCAAAGATGTAAATAATATGAATGTGATTCATATTATTTGAGAACAAGAGAATAGAGATCCAAGATGATTAAATGTAATTTAATTATCATGGATATGAATATTGTGGATAGCGATATCCATATTAGTCATATATATTATAAATGTGATTTATAATATATAAGAGAGAGCTATTTGTAATTTACATTTGTTAATTAAATATTAATGTGAATTGGATTCACATTGGACATTGAATTGAAAATGTAATTCACATTTTATTTTGGGTTGTGAATGTGATTCACAATTTTCCAATGGCAAGATTGCAATATTCATAAAATAATTATGAATTATTTTTGTAGAATAATTTACAACAAACAAGTGTTGTTGTAATTCTTGGAGATTTCCATGGAATAATGTAATGTCATGCGATTTCATGAGATTGCATGAGATTGCCACCAAATCCAATATTATGGAAGGAGGTAATCTTCATTCCATAATCTCCATGCTTGATTGATTTAATTTGGGATTGATTTATATTGATTTATCAATATATATTTAATCTAAATTAAATTAATTGTTGTTGGTTTTTACCAACACAAATCTTAGCGATTAAAAGAAACATAAATCAATGAGAGCCATTGGATTTGTGTTGCCCATGGATTGAGATCCATGGATCCCAAAATATTATAAAAGGAGAGGCACCCCATTGCTCTTTTGTACACATAATGAGAACATAAGTCTTTCTCTCTCTTTCTCTCTCTCTACACGTCTACTCTCTCTCTCCCTCTCATGTGGCCGTCCACCATGGATGCCCTAGAGAGGTTCTCCATCGCCGCAGCATCGTCGTTATGCTGCCCGATCGTTTTCTCGTGGATCTATGTCTCCTTCAGTGCGCCTCGCTCATGAAGAAGACGTCGGATCTCGTGTGTCGAGATCAGGAGATCCGTCGCTTGGATCATCAACATGGATTGCGAGAAGCACGTGCTTCATCAACACGCTCGCAAGCGTCTCCTCCGTAGGATCGCACTTGAGATCTCTTCGTTTAGAGACTCGATCGCAACTACGCTTCAAGAGGTAATCTTATTACTTGTTTGTGGTTTACACGAAACGATCCGAGAAGTGTTGTTGGATCATGTGGTTTCGTCACAGGAAAAAAATTTTAATTTCCGTTGCATCGAGCAACTAGTACGACTAGTCGCTCCCGATCGCATATGATGCGATCTTCACGCTTCCATGATGCGCTTAAGGATCTCACCATATCCTTCAGAATCCACCCTTCGCATCCGACCGAAAGAGACGCAATAGTTGGCACCAACAGTCGCCCAATCCGCAAAAGGATCCGAGTGCCGATACCGCAAGTCCGGTTTTGAGACCCGAGGCCAAAAGTGAAGAGGCGCAGATATATCCGGAGGCACCTGTGACACCTCAGCCGACAAACTGCCCTTTGACGTTACTATGCACATCACCCGAGAAGAGAAACCGAGAGGACGTGCGAAATCATTCCCACAGGACGAGCCATGCAAAGCGTCTCCTGGGAAGGCCACCTGGCGTGCGGAAGGCGAGGCAACGCCCCCAACCCTCAGGATCTCCGACGAGGCGACACCGCTTCCCCGTTGTACCACCGACGAAGGCGACGGCTCAATGATCGACATCTCCATACGACACCGGAAACGGCCAACCTCTAAACCTCGCCGAACACACGGCCACCAGCAACATCAAGCAGACCCTTGTTACACTCCATCAGGATCCGAGTAATGTCATGAGCCGAACCTGGCGCCAATCCATCGTCCATGATCGCGATCACCTCCCCCCAACGGCGGAGAGCCCGGCCAAGGCAGTAGACTGTCCTGGAGAGAAAGGGGACTCCACAGACCTCCGCTACGCACACCTCGATGTCAGAACACGCACCGTCCGCAAATCGCAAATCCCTCCAAAAAAAATCATCCACCGCACCATTATTAATTAATCGTTCACAATGCAACGTTGAAAAGCCACGGGCACAGTAGCGTTTATCATCAAGAATCACGACGTCCCCTGCGAATTGTGATCTCAGGAACCCATGCAGATGGTCCTTTACCATGCTCACGGAGATGCGATTCCGCAAAGCAACACCAACCACCGCCAGATGGCTTGCACCCTTCACACCAACCTTCTCAGGTGCAGCACTTGCAGGAACCGGCCTTTCGGGCATGCCAACCGGTAAAGCGGTTGCACTCATCACCTTCGGAGCAACTTCGTCGTCGACACCAGTAGGACTCGCCCAAGCACCCGCAACCGCGCGCGCGAAAGAACGCCGATCCTGCCCGGAGATGAACCCACTCGCAGCCGCCCTTCCGCCTCTGACTGCATCAACAGGAGCCGCACCTCTAACTGGACCTCGCTCGAAACGAAACCAGCAAAAGGCTTTACAGTGGCCCACCCTCCCGCATGCAAAGCACCTCGGTGGATCACCACAAGACGATGCCACATGCCCCCACCCCCGCACCGAAAACACCTCTTCTCCGATTTCTTGTGGGAAACCTGTACCCAGACACCCCCACCCCCCTCTTCAACCATCTCGGCGTCATCCCCATGCACGACGGCATCAGCATCGCCCTTCGAGCTCCCATCCCCCCAGCGCACCGGCTCCTTCCCCTTCCCGTCACCCCTAGCTCCGAACCAACCGCCTCCCCCCCTTAGAGACGCCCGCCGCCTTCTCCACGGCCCACCACTCCAAGCACTGCAGCAGGCCCCGTCGAACTCCCGTTCGCACTTCCCCTCGCCCCGTCGAACTCCCGTTCGCACTTCCCCTCGCCCCGTATCATTCGTCTCCTACAATAGTTGTTCGATCATGCCCAACTTGATAACTAAATACAAGAGGCGCTTCTTCAGAAGTGCCTTCATGAAGATGTCTGCAAGTTGAAGTTCAGTGGAGATGTGTCAAGTGTTGATCGATCCTCCTCGTACTGTATCATGAATGAAATGGCAATCAACTTCAATGTGTTTCATCCGCTTATGGAAAAATAGATTGGTAGCGATGTATGTGGCAAACTTGTCGCCGTAGTATAAATGTACAAGTGTAGCAATTGAAAGATCAAGTTTTTTTTAGAAAAGAGACAAGCCATGTAATCTCACATGTGGCTTGAGCCATTGCCTTGTATTTTGTTTCCACACTTGATCTGGAGACTATTGTCTGTTTCTTACTTCGTCAAGTGATCAGGTTGTCCCCCAACAAACATGGTATAGCATATAGTGTATCGACGATCCTAAAGGAGAGCTTGCATAGTCAGAATGCGTATGGGCGGAGACATTAGTGTGCCCATTCACCTCATAGAAGAGTCCACATCCGAGAGATTTTTTCAAATACCAAAGGATCAGAAGAACATCATGCCAATGGCTGTAAAGGAGTTTTTCCATATATTGGTTGGCTCTGCTCACAGCATATGATATATCTCACCTAGTAACAGTGAGATAGAGCAATTTTCCCATTAAGCTTCTATACCATGTCTTTTCCTCAAATGGTGGATCAATAGATGTGGAACGTTTTCTCACTTCTACAACGATGCCATATGGCTTGCATCCAGGTAGGCATGCCTCAATCAGAATATCGAAGCAATACTTCCTCTATGAAAGATGGATCCCCTAAGTAGTGTGTATCACCTCAATGCCAAAAAAAAGTAACGAAGTTGGCCAAGATTTTTTTGTGAAAAAATCTTATGAAGGAAGTTCTTGGTCTCTAAAATACTTGCTTCATCGTCTCATGTAACAACCACATCAACATAGACAGCAAGAATGATGGTGCCAATAGGTTGTCGTCTTACAAAGACAGAATAGTCAGATGTCCCCTGAAAGCCAAGTGTGTTGATCTCAGTTTTGAGCATATCAAACCATGCCCCGAAGCTCTGCTTTAGACCATCGATGACCTTGCGTAGTCGGCATGCACACTCCCCCTCGACTGCGTAACGCCGCATCATGTAGACCTCATCCTCAAGGTCACCATGGAGAAAAGTGTTCTTCACATCAAGTTGGTAAATAGGCCAGGCCTTATTAATAGCAACAAAGAGAATAGTACAAATCGATCACATTCTGGCAACGGGCGAGAAGGTCTCAAAATAATCAACCCCAAAGGTTTGTATGAAACCTTTGGCAAATAATATGGCTTTCTACATGTCAATAGACCCATCAGGCGATTGTTTGGTCATAATAACCCATCTGCAATCCACAAGTTGAACTCCCGAGGAACACGACACGAGATCTCACATGCCCTGAGAGGTAAGTGCTTCCATCTCCTCATCCATAGCATGCCAACCCTGATCCTGCATTGCACTATGATGATCTCTGGGATGGAACTAGCATTCCGGACATCTGCAAACCTCTAGTCACAGCTAGATAAACCATCAGTAGAAGTAAAACATGACATAAGATAATAAGTGCATTGCCTCTTTTGCTTGTGGAGAGCTATCGAAAGCTCTTCAAGTACATCTAAGCAAGCAGTGGTGGGAGCACTCAAAGTGGTCATATCATCCTGCATAAAAGGGGCATGCAAAGGTACAGACAATGCAGAAGGTGTAGAAGTATGCTTGCGAGTATAAAGGATTGTTGGAGTGAGGTCCAGAGGGATGTCACCTACAGCCTATGTGAAAAGCTTGACCGCTCAAAGAATGTGACATATACAGACTCATAGTATTGACGTCCAACTAGATCATAATAACGATAGCCTTTCTGGGTATGAGAATACCCAAGAAAGATGTGCTTGATAGTTTAAGAGATAATTTATCAGTTGCATGGAAGTTTTTTTTTTGAGAAGGAAGATGGGTGAACTCCCAAGGTGGGAGTTCCCGCTATATATTAATAAAGAGTCGTTACAACCTAACACGAGGCCCAGGATGTATAAAGGGTGTTACAGTGAATCACCACATTCTCGGAATAGAATCTAGTATTGTTAAAGATGCAATCGTTTCTTCCTTGCCAAATCGCCCAAACCGCAGCAAAGGCTATAGATATGTCATCAGAGGAACCGAAGCCGAGCCGCCTGATGGACTGCCAAAATAGAGTTGTACTCTCATGCCTCACCCAAGATAAGTTCAAGGACTGCCAAACCTCCACTGAAAGACGGCAAGTTAAGAAGATGTGTTCGGCATCCTCGTTATGACCATGACATCTATCGCAAGTAACATCCTGAGAGCCAAATAAATTGGCCCTTCTCATCTTGTCGCAGATCATGTTCCTCCGGAGGCACCACAAAAAAATTTTTACCCTAAGAGGGATCTTAGCGGCCCAAATCAGACGTAAGTCCTGGGCCAACTCTGTATTCGACGCCGCGTCCGAGTTACGAAGATGATTGTAAATGCTTTTGGTAGAGAACTTAGTACCAACCCACAAAAAGTGGTCACAGTTGACCGGAGCACTATCGACAATGATGTCCGACACAGGCGGAGCTCAGAGAGGAGACGCAAGAAATCATCCACCCGCTGCGGGGGGAGGGGGTTGACGAAGAGCGGTGCCCAGGTGCCGGTCCCCCCCGCATGGGATACGAAGCATTCACGGTCTGAGGATAATGCAAACAGCCTCGGAAATTTATCACAGAGCCTTCCATCTCCGGACCAATCATCTAGCCAAAAGCGAAAGAGCCGGCCATTCCGCACCATCGGCGCCAAGAATTGAGAGACCTTCGGCAAAGCTTTACGAATACCCGACCAAAGAGGAGATTCCCTCCGAATACGAGTGGCCACCAAATCACCCTTCACGTCATAAATCTTGCGAAGAAGCCGATGAACCACCGCCTAGGAGGGACCCCAGATATGAGCCACCCACTTGCCAAGCAATGCCAAATTCATGCACTCGAGATCCCTGATACCCAGGTCGCCCGCAAGCCTGTTGTTAGTAATCTCCTTCCAACCGACCAGGTGTACACACACCCTCTGTTGCTTCCCATCCGACCAAAAGAAAGATTTCATTAGCGATTCCATCTTTTTCCGAACACCAGCGGGAAGGGTGCGGGTGCTGAAGAAAAAAATGGGAATAGTTGATAAGACATGCTTGAGCAAAATCAATTTTCCCCCCTGGAAAGACAAGATGTCTTCCAACCAGCCAACTTACGCTCCATCTTCTGTATAACCTGATCCCAGTCCGCCCTCTTAAGCCTACCGTCCGACAGCGGAAGGCCTAGATAATTAATAGGAAGAGATCCCAAAGTGCAACCAGTGATGTTACAAAGCTCCACACGCTCCCTAGGCTCCATACCGAACGTGACCACCCGTGACTTGTCACGGTTAGCAACGAACTCGGAAAGCTCACCGAAAATACCCAATAACATAGCCGCATTCTCCACGTGCGACGAGGAGCCCCCAAGCAGAACCAATGTGTCGTCAGCGTATTGCAAAATGGGAATAGATATGTCGTCGAGTGAGAAGCCAGTGCATATCCCCGCCTCAACCGACTGAACGAGCAAGACGGCCAACGAGTCGGCAACGATGTCGAAAATAAGCGGAGCCATAGGACAGCCCTGCCGAATCCCACGCTGAAGTTGGAAGGGCGGGCCCTCCGGCCTATCGTTGATCATAACGGAGAGGGAAGTAGCCGTAATGCAGCGTTTCATCCAACCAATCCAGACGTCCGGAAATCCTCGCAGCCGCAAGGATGTCCAGATGAAGTTCTAAGCGACACAATCATAGGCTTTGGAGAAGTCTATCTTCCACAGAGCACCTTTTGTCTTCGTTCTTCTCCAATGCAAACAAATTTCAGAAGCCATAACCAAAATGTCCGCCATCTGTCTGGAACAAAGATGCATGGAAGTTATCTCCAGTTGCATGGAAGTTATCTCCAGAAGCCATAACCAAAATTTCAGAAGCTATAACCAAAATGTCCAATGCCATCTCCAGTTGCATGGAAGTTATGAACAAAGATTCGCAGAGGTATAGGAAAGGGAGACTTGTAGGGTATAGCAACGAGAACAGAGTTCCCCCTCCGAGAACAGACGAAGGAACTCAATTAATGAGATAGATGGCATCCCTCCAATAGTGTTTGGGAATACTCATTTGACTAAGGAGAGATCTCACAACATTAAGTGTCAGAGTTTCCGTTCTGCTACCCCATTCTATTGTGAGGTATACAGACAAGAGGTTTGGTGAACAGTTCCCTGAGATGCAAAGAAAGATGTCGAGTCATGTTGGGTTAATTCAAGAGCATTGTTAGTCCAAATGATCTTAACATAGGTAGAAAAGGATTTTTTAACATATTAGAAGAAATTTTTGACAATCTTATTAATCTCCGAACGCTTTTTTATTAGATACACCCAAGAAGATCTACTATAATCTTCAATGAAGATAATAAAATAGTGATTACCGCTTAATGTTCGGGCCGGACAAGGTCCTCAAACATCACAATAAACAAGATGAAAAGGGCTAATAGTATGGGACTTCGTATAAACAAGAAATGAAGCTCGATGATGTTTCCCGAACTCACAAGCCTCACACTGAAAGGGCTTCAGAGTAGAGAATTCAGAAAACATCATAGAGATGGCCTTGGCAAAGGAATGCCCAAGGAGTAGATGCCAAAGGAGCAGATCATCACAGATGGACGCAGCATCGATAAACTTGGAATCCGATGGTATGTCAAGATAATATAGGTCATTTTCTCAAAATCCCCACAAAAAATCTGCCTTATCTAGATATCGAAAATAGCAACAAAACTCATCAAATATCACGCGACAATTAAGCTCAAAACAAAGCTTATGAACAAACAGTAAGCTAAAATGAAAATCAGGAGCACAGTAAACCCCAGAAAGTTGGAGCTTGGAAGAGAACTCCAATGTTCCGACGGTAGTAATAAGAGAGTGAGTTCCATTAGCTTGGTAGTGTCACTGGAGGTCATAGGCCCGGGAGTCTGAAGAACCTGCATCAGACGGGAGTAATATGCATCATTGAGATGCATTGTCTTGCCACTGGAGGTTGTTAGAGTAAACAATACTCTGATGTATTATTCCATAGAGCCCTCGAGTCTCTTATATAGGGAGAAAACCCTTGGGTAAATTACAGAGTCTTACAAAATATAAATAGAAATTACGGAACAATAAAACGTAACATATATAAGTCTCTACACTCCCCCTCAAGATGGAGCATAGATATCTATCATGCTCAGCTTGGAAGAACATCTCTGGAAAGGTCCTCTGAGCAGTGGCTTGGTGAATATGTCAGCAGTCTGATCCTCTGAACTGACATGAGAGGTGGAAATGAAGCCCTTCTGAATCATGTCTCTAGTAAAATGACAATCCACCTCGATGTGCTTTGTTCTCTCGTGAAAAGCCGGATTATTGGCAATAAACAATGCTGCCTGATTGTCACATTGGAGATTCATAGGCAAGGGGACATCTACAGTCAAATCTTCTAAGACTGCTCTAACCCACATCATTTCTGCAGTTGCTTGTGCCATGGCTCTGTACTCGGATTCCGCACTGGACCTCGCCACAACAGTCTGTTTCTTGCTTTTCCAAGAAACTAAAGAGCTTCCTATGAAGATAGCAAATCCAGAAGTGGATTTACGATCCCTTGGACATCCTGCATAATCTGCATCTGCACAAGCTGAAATAGACAGATCCGTATCTTTTCTAAACAGCAACCCTGTGCCTGGGGAAGACTTCAGATATCTTAATATCATATACAAGGCATCCATATGAACTTGCCTTGGCTGCTCCACAAATTGACTCACCCGGTTTACTGCAAAGGCAATATCCGGTCCAGTTATAGTAATATATAAGAGCTTACCCACCATCTCTCTGTACCTTCTTTTGTCCACCTCCTCGGTATCATCATCGTACAGCTTCATGCTTGGGTCCATAGGTGTACTTGAAGGTCTGCATCCAGTCATTCCTGCTTCAGCTAGCAAGTCCGTGACATATTTTCTTTGAGTCATCACCATTCCTTGTGCATTTCGTGCAAACTCTATCCCCAGAAAATATCGTATCGTGCCCAGATCCTTCGTAATGAACTGGTTTCCCAACAGGGACTTGGTTATCTCAATCCCCTGAGCATCATCTCCTGTGACCAAGATGTCATCAACATATATCATAACAACAACTGTACCTCTAGGGGTCTTCTGGATGAACAATGAATGGTCCGCATTTGATCTCCTGAACCCCTGTTGTTCAATTAGCTGAGAAAGCTTCTGGAACCATGCTCGGGGACTTTGTTTGAGGCCATAGATAGCCTTATGAAGTCTGCACACCATCTGAGTCTCCCCCTCAACAGCAAATCCTGGTGGCTGTTGCATGTAGACTTCCTCCTGCAGGTCTCCATACAAGAAAGCATTCTTGACGTCAAGCTGAAAAATGGTCCAGTTACGTACCACAGCAAAAGATAGGAGGATGCGAAGAGTGGAGTGTCTAGCCACTGGTGAAAAAGTATCCAAATAATCTACCCCATATGTCTGGGTAAATCCCCGTGCTACAAGTCTTGCCTTGTATCTATCAAGACGTCCATCCGCATGATATTTCACCGTAAAGATCCACTTGCAACTAACCACGGAGGCACCTGGAGGAATGGGAACAAGAGACCAAGTCCCTCGAGACTGCAGAGCACGCATCTCCTCTTCCATGGCTAGACGCCAGCAATCAATCTTCATGGCATCTTGATAGGTCCGTGGAATCTCAACAGACGAGACAGCAGCTACAAACTTCTGGAAGTCCCCATTGAGACGATGAAATGAGACTTGAGAGGCAAGAGGATATGAAGCACATTGTCTTCGCTCCTTTCTGTGAGCAATGGGCCGATCCAGATCATCTATCATTGTGTCGACCGGATGATCCTCGTCCTGCTGTAGAGTCTCCTGCACTGGTGCATTTTCTAACCCATCATTAGTGATAACATCAGAACATACCTGAGGCGTGTTGGATGGTTGACATGTAGCTTGAGCTGGTCCTGTACGCCTTGTATAGAACTTAGGAAAAGGTTCAATTAGAGGTGGTGGTGGTGGTGGTGGAGTAAAGGATTGACCCAGGCTTGGAAGTGGAGGTACATAGACATTAGAAACTGTGGATGTGGAGGAGACCAATCTATCACCTGTAGGAGAGAAGTACATGACGGGTTCGAAAAATGTAACATCAGCGCTCACATAGTACTTGTCATGAACGGGGTCATAGCAACGATATCCTTTCTGTGTCCTGGAGTAGCCCACAAAAACACACTTGATAGCCCTAGGAGAAAGCTTATCAAGTCCTGGAGACAAGCGGTGGACAAAAGCAACAGTGCCAAAGACCCGAGGTGTAAGAGTAAACAAATCTCTGTCAGGAAAGAGAACAGATATAGGAGACTTTTCCCCAAGAACAGTTGTAGGCATGCGGTTGACCAGATAGCATGCTGTAAGAATAGCATCCCCCCAAAAAGATAATGGGGCACAACTCTGAATAAGTAATGTGCGAGCAATATCAAGGAAATGGCGATGTTTCCGTTCTGCAACCCCATTTTGTTGAGATGTGTATGCACATGTTGTTTGGTGGATAATGCCTTTACAAGAAAGAAAACTAGCAAGGGAACGAGTGCAGAACTCCAATGCATTGTCAGTACGCACATACTTAACAGTAGACGAAAAAACATTTTGAACTTCATTGATAAGATTTTGAATAACACTTCCTGCTTCGGATTTATTTTTTAGAAAAAAAGTCCAGGACACTCTAGAAAAATCATCGACCACAACTAAATAGAACATGTGCCCCTGATGATCTGGGACACGACTGGGACCCCATATATCTATGTGAAATAACTCAAATGGGGAGCGACTGCTCCGACTCTGACGACTGGGGAAGCTGGACCGATGGTGCTTCCCTAACTGACAAGCTTCACAACGAAAGGATGAACTTGGAGAAATCTGAGGCAGGAGGTGACGCATTTTCTGTAGTGGCAGGTGACCGAATCGAAGATGCCAGGTATACGGAGACACGGAGCCCTGGGAATGTAGTGAGACGCCAGCATAAGAGTTCCGTACAAGACGATAGAGGCCATTGTGCTCAGAACCACAGCCAATCACCTTGCCCGTTAGTATGTCCTGAAAAATAACAGACGATGGGTCAAAAATAGCACGACAGTGCAAATCTCGTGTAATCTGACTAATGGATAAAAGATTCATAGAGAATTCTGGTGCATGTAAAACATTCTGTAAGTGCATGGATGGCAGCAAAGCCGTCTCCCCCTGACTGATGATAGGGGAATGAGTGCCATCAGCAATGAGTACAGAACGACCAGGCTGGACAGCTCTATAGGACTGCAGAATCTCTTTCTCACGACAGAGATGATGGGTGGCTCCAGAATCAACAATCCATCCTGTGAGATCATGGTTATGATATGAGCCGGAGGGACTACCTGAGGCACTGGCTGAGGCAGATGTACTCGCTGATGCCGAAGCCGCAACATCAGACGCATCAGCACCCTCTGATGATGACTGTGGCATGATATCACGAAGCCGTGCCACTAACTCCTCGAACCTGTGATCTGGAGTAAATGTTGGTGGACCCTGAACATGATCAGCGACACGTGCAGAAGGAGGGAAGCCATGCTTGGAATAGCATGTATCCTCCGAATGACCAGTACGACGACAGAATGAGCACGTAGAACGTATGCGACCTCCACGGCCACGTCCACCACTTCCTCTGCCACGAAATGAGGAGAAACTACCTCGTCCTCTGGAGACAGCCATTGCCGAGGGAGGTGTAGTCGTGGTGTTCGATGGAACAGGGACACGACTGAGCCGTCTGTAGACTTCTTCCATTGGTGGAATGGTGGCATCAGCAAGGATCTGAGAGCGTGCTGCCTCATATTCAGGATCAAGGGCAGCAAGTAAGACGCCAACCATAGTAGCGTTGCGGAACGTCTTCTGCTGTTCCGGCGTGGCTGGGAGTGGAATTGTGCTATAAAGTTTCTCGAACATTCCACGAAGAGAAGTGTACAGAGAATGAAGAGGCCTCCCATTTTGCTTCGTGGTAAAGATATCATGCTGCAACTGCAGCATCTTGGTCTCGTTCCGTACCTGGGAGTACGTTGTGGCCAGAATATCCCACATCGCCTTGGCGGTGGGTTGATGAAGGGCATCATTTGCTATCTCCGTTGTGAGCGTACCTGACAACCAGACTTTTGCGTACGCGTCATCGGCCTCCCATGAGGCATATATTCATGTCTTCTCCGGCGGTTCATCTTCGGTAAGAATATGCTTCTTACCACACGACTTCATGAGACTGAGGAACTGCATAGCCCACAGTTCGTAATTCGTCCCGTCCATTTTGACGATAGGTGCCGAACCTTTGAAGGCACCGATGGCGGGCATATCGACCTTTTGATCTGACATAATAATAGACCAAGAAACTGGTGTCTACCTTGACTTGTGAGGATTCAAGTGCATATGTAGACGTTATGCACTTGAATCCATCATCTCTCCGGAACCGACCGAAGTTGAGCCGCCTTGGGGACGAAGAGAGACTGTGGAAGCCTTGGCGGAAGGGAGAGGCGGCAACTAGAGGTACCCGACGGCGAGGCTGGGCACCGCCAGCGGCTAGGAGATGCCCGGCGGATGGCTGGCGGCACTTGGGGCGGCCGAGAGAGGTCCAGCAGAGGGCTGGCGGCGCCGGGAATGGCTGGGGGTTGCCCGGCAGAGGGCTGGCAGCTCCGTGGGCGGCAGGGAGGGGCCCAGCGGAGGGCTGGAGTCCTGACAGAGGGCTGGCGGAGGGCTGGCGGAGGGCTGGGGGCCCAGCGGAGGGCTGGCTGAGGACTGACGGAGGGCTGGGAGCCCTGGCTGGAGGATTGGCGACGACGGCGGCTGGAGAGGGGAGGGGGGGCGGGTGGAGAGAAAAAACCCTAGGGTTAGGGTTTTGGCTCTAATACCATGTTAGAGTAAACAATACTCTGATGTGTTATTCCATAGAGCCCTCGGGTCTCTTATATAGGGAGAAAACCCTTGGGTAAATTACAGAGTCTTACAAAATATAAATAGAAATTACGGAACAATAAAACGTAACATATATAAGTCTCTACAGAGGTTGTTGCAAGAGACGCCTCTTCCACATCATAGGGGGCCTCAAAGGCATTATTGGCATGATAACGAGGCACACCAAACTTTTGTCAACAACTTTCAGACAGATGGTTCCACCGACCATAGTGAGTGCATGGAGTAGTAGAGTCTCGCCCATGGTCACGGCTAAAGTCACGTCCTCGTCCCAATTCTCATCCACAGCCACAGCCTAAATCACAGTCGTGTCCTCCTCGAAAGTCATATCCGCCTCCTCTCCTAGAGGAGGCTATGTGTGCAGAGCTCTCTCCCGAAAGTAAGGTGGGAGACTGGGCAACAAATGTCTCCAGTTCTTCAAGTCGACCAAAAATGGCTTTCAACGTTGACAGTGTCAGATATAAAAAATTGCTCCTTCGCTGCATGGTTCATGGAATGTAAACCATCAAGAAACTGATATACCTATCAGTCAGAACCCTCTTGTACCTGGTTGGTACAACATGAAGGTTGAAATATCGCAAGCTCATCATACATGCTGAAGAGTTGCATGTAGTACTCAATGAGGGTGGAATCACCTAGAGATGTAGACTAGATCTGCTTGTAAATGTCTGCAAGATGTGACTTTGTCTTCTTTTAGGAGTACATATGCTCAATATCAACCTGCATCTCCTTGGTTGTGTCTGTTTAGAGAAGCTTTGAGGAAATGTAGGCCTCAACACTGTTAATCATCCAGTTGATAACCAAGTAGATGTCTATCTGTCTGTTGTCATACTCTTTGTCATTTTCATCTAAAGGATCTTAAGTCAGGATATAGTTTCCTTTAACCACCAATGAGCATCATAAAAGATCAAGGCCAGAGCATGTAATTTTATGTGCCCTTTAGTTTGATAGTAGTGTTGTGTACCATAATGTTCGTGGCCAAGGGCTTTGTATCGTTAGAAGGAGGTGCCAAGTTGGTCTAAAGATGAATGAGATCCTTTTGATTAAGGATGCATACAAGGGCTAAAAAATGCCTTAGAACTCAAGTTTGCCGGTGAAAAAGGGTTGAAATCTTCAATGTGCAGCAGATCAGGAGGAAAAACGGGGTCTGAACAGAGTCCTTGGAGGGTTGAACTCGGCCTTAGAAGGCTGGGCGGTGATCCAGAAGGTCCTGGCGGCAGTCTAGGATGTGGATGAGGTGCTTACGCCACCTTGTAGTTACCCTAGAAGGGTCGGATGCCCTAGAAAAGGCTTTCGATGGCCGAGCAGTAGCTGATGGAGGGTTGGCGGTAGTCGATCGGGATGCTAGCAGCACCCTGAGGGCAGTCATTGGCCCTGGGAAGGCCGATCAGCAGTCCTGTGCAGCCACAGGAGGGCAAGCGGCAGTAGATCAGGGTGCTAGCAGGAGGGGCATCCGTCGGCAATGGGAAGGCCAAATAGCAGCCATGCACATCCGCAAGAGGGTTGGCGGCGCTCGATGGTGTTGGAGAGAGCCTCGCACGGGGCCCTGGAAAGGGAGAAGGATCCGTACATGTGCTCGCAGATCGAGGAGAGGCTCGGAGGTGACAGCGGGATGATTCTAGGACAAAACCCAAGTTTAGGACCGTTGTTCAGATACCATGTGGAGAAAAGAATGAGTCATTGTGTTTATTCCATAGGTCTAGGGTCTTTTATATAGAGAAAATCCTAGAGAGCCCAAAAGAAAAAAAATACATAAGAGAGCCTGGAGGGTTACATGACATAAATAAAGTAGAAAATATAATACCTCGAACATCTGTAATTTACTCACTTTCACCAAGAGCATCAAAATGGACAAGTACTAGTCCACGGGTAAGAATAGTAAGAAACATAGCGTAGACTTCAGCAAGATGAGGAGAATCCCATAAAACTACTTGGTAGCCCAGTGCTCGACACCGCTCCACTAGCTCCAAAAATGGGCTCCAATCCACACTCGTTAAATATGTTCTTGCCAGAGGCTTCTCCATAACACAACATGTAAAGATTTTGTGCATCATATCTAAGATATCCATGCCTTATATTCCACCTCCATATCCATATTGAAAAGAACAAGAAGTACATATCCGCAGTTAAACCTCCAAACCACGAATCATCCTAAAAGACATATAATATGATCATATGCTAAAAAACAATGGCTTCACGCACCCGCCCAGGATGAAGAATATGGCATTTACAAAATGGCAATAGTAGAACCATTGACTCTACTACTAAAGAAACATCTCAAAAAAAGAGCTATCAACTTGGTCATGCAGTTGTGACTCCCGTCAAGAGGCCTACTAACGAATGTTCATGACATTAGTCTCCAGACAACCACAGGACAGAATATGTCAGACAAAAATGCTATTGCATCCCCCTCCATGGATACAGCATGCCAGGGAAGACAACTTTATGATTAGTGATGCCCATCTTCTCATTTACATAACCAGTAATTTCCTTTCACTTGCTGTTGAACATTAGGTCTAATCACCATGCTTGGAAACAAATTTAGCCTCAACTTTCAAGCCAGCCAAGAGTAAGATCACGTTATCTGTGACCCATCATTACTATATAATAAGAAACAGTTGCACCTACATAGCCAGCGACTCAATCAATAAAAAAAATACTACAAGTTCAAACTTAATGGTTCACAACGCCACACATTGTCCGCCAATATATGAAACCTCCATGCATTCCCGCACCAAAAACAAAAGCTCAATTCATCTAATCCTCAAAAATCCTCCCAATCAAGATGCAAGCTGTGAAACTACGCCACTGATAGGAGTGACGTTGGCACTTGTGAACTGATAACGAATACAATAACATAACAAATCAACCTAATAAATTCCCACATTCCATATCCATACAAGCATGTAAGGAAAAGTTAGTAAAATGCACAATCAACCTTGTGCACCAAAATGCCCATGTCCATCCCGAAACCTGACAACAGATCAGCACATCAAGAATAAAAAAACAAACATTACACCATACCGCCCACCCATTGTGAGGAACTAACCATCCATCCTAATCATAATACAGATGAAAAAGCAAAAACACTGTGAAAGGCCCGGTTTTTATATTAATATTAGACCGCAGCTTGGCAGTTTATCTGAGCATTTTGGACAGCAGGATTTTGCTTGTAGCAGTCAAACTGATAAGTACAATGTGATTGCAAAAATAAAAGGGCGCACCGAATCATTCCCGCCGCTAGCAGTGGAGACGACATTGTGGGAGCACTCCTCCGCAGCTGCCGACGAAGCCGACGCTCTCATATCCCTCCCCCGCCGCCTCCCAGCGCTCCCGCCGCTTTGCTCCGTCACCGACGACTCCTCAGCGGAGCCGTCCCTCGTCCCCATCTCCCCCATTCCCCCGCCCAACCCCAACAGCCCCTCGTGGACCCCGATCAACCCTCCCCCCGCCCAGATTTCGTGGAACTGATCCCTCGACACCAGCGGCTGCTGATCCATCACCAAGAACACCTCGATTTCCTTCGCATTTAGGGCCAGTTGAAGGCTTGAAGTGGCGGGCTACTGCGGATCACACATGAAGTAAGATGGAGAGGGGGGAGAGGAGCTGCATACAGTGATCGGGGGAGGGGGATGGACGGCAAGGATGGCATAGAAGGACTTGATGGACGGGTGAGATTCGGACTGGAATTATTTTGAGGGGGGGCTTTGCTTGATTTTGCACTCCCGAGGTCCACCGCAGAAGGCGGGGGTTGCTCATCCTCGCCAGGAAGTCCTCCCGAAGCGGGCAAGTGCAGTGTACGAACGCGAAAGATCTCCTGTTAGAATTTTACTAGGATGTTTCCCGCATTTGGTGGCGGTATTGAATTCAAAGTTTTTTTATGCGAATTCGAGATGAATTCCTAAGAATTTAGTAGAAATTAAACTATAAATTGACTCAGAATACCATTTTTTGTAATATCGGAAATATCATATCATTACTCTGAAAGCCTGATGTATTGATCGCAGTTGATGTATAATATTAGTAATATTTATTATTATTATTAGATAAAGAAATATAAACATATGAAAAATATAATTAACAATAGTCAAACAATGAAGAAATTCAAATATTTGATTGAGGCTCAGATATTGGAATGGTAATATATTTTCTTTTAATGCTAAATTCTGGAAAATCCATTCTATTAACAAATCGAAATTACCAAACCATCTCAACTAAAATATTTTTTAAATGGTGTAAATGAATATATTTATCTTTAGTATATTATTTTAATTTTTTAAGAAAATTATAACTAATTTTTAATATGCATAAGTCGTGTCAAGGCTTATTTTTAAAATGTAAGTACTTGTCATACCATGAGGAGAAAAATATAATGAACTGGATAAACGGAAAAAAATAAAATGAACCAGGTAGTTTGTTCGTAGCCGTCACAATATGGGGGAAAAGTTAAACTCGATGTATGTACACGTTGAAAGGAATGAAATTTAAATCGTACTAAATTTGAAAAATAGTGAATTTAAGGAAAATCAAATTTTATTTTTATTATTTTCGAAAATATTATGCCTATAGTAAAATTATAACTTTTTATTTTTGTAGAAGATTTTATTAGCTTAAAAAAGATATTATTATTACTATTTTATTGGATTTTATATGATATTTTTAATATATTCATAAATTTTGAATTTTTATAAAGCACCAGAGGAGGGAGCGTGAGTGGAGGGAAATAGATATTTAAGGGGGGGAGAGAGAGAGGTAGAGAATTGAGCTGAGAGAGAGAGAAAGAGAGGGGTGCCAATGTAAATAAATTGATACTCATTGAGAAAGTGACCTAAGAGTCCAAAGTCCGTGAGAGATAAAGTTGGCAAAGTTCAGCTTTAATATAATTATTAATTAATTAATAGAAGTGGGGGTGCACGGACACTCGGGGTGGAATGCATGAATGCGCACGAACACCCGAGGGGAATGCAAGAATGAATGGAGAATGGGGGAGCTATCCACGTGTCGGACGGGTTGTGAAAAACCCTGTTTTAAATAAGTATATAGATTTACAGTTCCGATCTTCTGATTTTTTTTGAAGGCATACATATTCTTATGTAACTTCATATTACATTATCATCTCTTGATAATTTGAAATTACATCATAACTTTTGGATGGTTACTCTACTTAATTCAATGTCGGTTGCATACTAAATATACGAGTGAATTGCGGATTGTGTATGTATTTTTTTGTAAAGTTTTCAGGCGATGGAGTTTTGCTAAGATTCCAACACAGAAAATTAGCACCCATGTGTTATCACAGGGCTTTTATATTTTTTGATATACGATCTAATGTAGAAACAAATATGAATGCAATATGGTGGAGAGTGTTAGCAATTTTAGATCGAGGCGAACCATTCTTACAATAAGTTTTATTATAAATATGATTTATCAATAAAAGTTATTAATTGTTTCACTCCCTTTCTGAGATTAAATGAATGAATGCACTATAAGGTCCCTCTATATTTAAGACTATGTACCATGGTCATTTAGATAATCATACAGCTGTTGATTCATTAGTTGATTCATAGAGGTTGATGCTCGAATGAACATCTAAGGAGTTAGATTGAGGACTCATCGAGCACCGTCAAATGATTATTAAGAGATGATCTCCAGCCTGAGTAGGAGATGGCAATCCTTTCTCATTAGGATGATATCTGATCGACCTCTTGATGCAGGTCCTCTACATGGGAATAGTGATTCAGAGGTGTCAGATTAGTTAGGTCAAAGGGTTGACTTAACGAGATTGAGATAACCTAAGTCCTATGTTGAATACTGTCACAGTGTAGCATTCAGACAAAGAACCCAGATAGTCGATAGCTGCAATTCCAGGGTGACGGATGAACCCGGACTCAGCAAGAGCCAGGCTCACTGCAACCACTAGGTCTGCCCTATAGTGACGTTGGGATGGTACGAGTGCCTAAGATAGCCGGAAGCTGAGCGCCTAAATCTCCTAAATCGCGATAGAATAGCCACTTTGTGATTTAGGGACCTTTCGCTTGTCACCTCTACTGGCCTTGGACCTGGTAGTCAGAGCGCATGGCTTTCCTTATGGTCCTGTAGCCCTATCTACAGAGTACGGTAGGTGTCTGTATCTCGCACTAGCGTGGAAATCCCGGGGAGTGAGGCCCCGCTTTCTTATCCTGACCTTTTATTTCTGTACTCTGCCCTATCTTATTGGCTTCTTTCCTCTGCTTTGCCCTTCTACATTTCTTTAACATTCTGTGGATACACACATCCTCTGACCAAAGACAGTTGTGTCATTATATGTCTGAGTGTGTACATTTGGCAGACCAATAGGTTGATGACCTAACCAAGGTATATACATCGACGAGCCGGTGTGCATGTAAGGGCATATGAGTAATATGATCTCTCAAAAGGATCATACAGGTTCACTTTGAACCGGAAGACATGAGCTCACTCGTGAGGTATTGGGACCGATCAAATTTCATGCATGGTCGTCGTGCTTTGGAAGCATGACAAGAATTCGAAGGTATGATATGTGCTTTGGGAAAGCATATGATCGATACTGATTCCCAATGACCAAGATTGAGAAACTTGATGATTAAACCCTAAACATGACAGTGTAAAATTAATCTATATCTTTGGATTTATCATAGGTCTTCCAGTATGTAGGATGTATAGGTGTTAGGAATACCTAAGGGTGATGTGATCATAAACGATTGTATAACCATGATGCTTCCATTCCGAGGGGGTGATCAAAGAGGTTTGGATTTTAGTGACTCCTCTCAGTAGAGAAGTAATCTGATCTTGGTCCAAGTGTTAGACAATGATCTGAATGAAATTTAGATGTAATGAGAAGATTAGATTTGCGGTCTTGATTTAATCAAGCATCTATGAGAGGTCCATGAGATCTGGATTCGAGATGTGATCTCAACATCCAAGTCACTATACATGGAACAATACAATTGCCCTATCCTTATCTCCAAGTATCTGCGGAGAAAGCACTTTATTCTTGAAAGGGTTCAAGAATGATTCCATAATTGAATTATATCCAAGCATTGAAATGGATAATTAAGTATGATTTAATTATCTTGAATGATGTGAATTTGATTCACATTCTTGGGACACATGTGAATGATTATCCAATATAATTAAATGTGATTTAATTATTATGGATAAGAATAATATGGATAGCAATATCTAATTATTCATAATATATTATAAATATGATTTATAATGTACTATAGAGAGCTTATTATGATTTATATTTGTTGATTAATTAGTGATGTGAATTGGATTCATATTGGATAATTAATTGAAAATGTAAATCACATCTTATTTTGGGTTGTGAATGTGATTCACGAATTTCCAATGGCAAGATTGCAATATTCACAAAATAATTATGAATTATTTTTGTAGAATAATTTACAACAATTGTTGTTGTAAAATTGGAGATATATGAAATAATGTAATCTAAGAAGATTACATTGGAGATGCCCCTTCCATATTGGAAGGAAGGGACGGCCACCAATTCCTAATAGGAAAGGGTGGTCGTTCACTCCATATACATGGAAGGAGGCACTCTCCTTTCCATTATTCTACATATATTGTTGATTTAATTTTTGAATTGATTTAAATTGATTTATCAATATATATTTATTCTAAGTTAAATCAATTGTTGTTGTCTTTTTACCAACAACATCTTGTCCATTGAAAGAAGCACATATCAATATCGTCCATTAATTTTGCGTAGTCCATGGACTGTGATCCAAGGACTCCCAAAACTCTATATAAAGAGAGACACCCCATGCTCTCAAAGGGTTAAGAAAATAACAACAAAAGTTAACTCCTCTCTCCATTCATTCACACGTCCTCTCTCCCTCTCTCTCCATTGGTGGTCGTCCACCAAGCCCTAGAGAAAGGAGTCTTCGTCGTTGCTTCACCGTTGTGCCGTCGTTTCGACGACTCTCGGCTATCCATCTTCTTTGGTGTGCCTCGCTCACGAAGAATACGTTTGATCTCGCGCGACGAGATTAGGAGTTCCCATGCTTGGATCAACATATTGGATTGCGAGGATCACGCAACTCATCCCCGCGCTCGCAAGCATCTTTTCCAAAGATCGGACTTGAGACAAGAGTCTCTTTTCAGAGATTTGATCGCAACCATGTTACAAGAGGTATTCTTTTATCCTTGATGTGGTTTAAATGAAACGATACGAGAATCGTTCTTGGATCATGTGGTTTCAGCACATGAAAAAAATTTAAATTCCACTGCACAGAACAACTAGTGCGACTAGTCGTTATCAATCGTATACGATATGATTCATACACTTCCGTGATGCACTTGAGGAATATTCTATATCCTTCAAGTGGTATCAGAGCCTTATATCGTAGGTTTTGGATACGATCCATTAACCTAGGAAGACTTGGGTTCATTAGGGTTGCAAAAGTTTTGTCGTATTTCAATTTTTGTATCCCTATTTAGTGAGTAATTTAAGCCCTATTTAAAATATTTGAAGATATTCACTTTTATTTTGATCCCCATTAAATATTGAAATTGTAGGATCTGAGTTTGCGTAATTTGGATTCCATTTGCTTGAGATACGACCATTTTAATGAACACATGTCTACAATTTCGGGGATTGCAAATCTTAACATAATTAACGAGTTATTTACTGTTTTGAAATGACATTGAAATGTGTAATCACTTATTTCTGTTGTAAATCAAATTAGAAAAATTTGGAATCTTATTTTGCGTAATTTGGATTTAAATTGATTGAGATATGTTAATTTTAGTAAGTATGGGACACTGCTGAAATTACATTTCTAATCAAGAACCATGTGATTGTCAATTAGTGAAATTAATTGTTAATTTATCGAAATAATTATGGAAAATATTTGAGAAATATTTTGTGATAATTATTTCCTTAATTGACATGAGCTCAACCAACAATTGATTAGATATGATCTAAATCACAATTGGTTACACAATCAACAAACAAACTTGCTTGAATAGGATTGGGAATTTGTTTAGCAAATTTCCTTATAATCAAAAATATTTTTGATTATTATATGGTATAATTTTGGTTGAAAAACCGATGAACATCTCAAGTACATAATGATAGATTTGGCATTATCCTTTCCTGAGGTGGATATGGTGTCTAGTCAGGGAGCGTCGGGGTAAAAGGTTGCATTGTGTACGATCTGTCCCACTCCCATAGGTACTGGACATGACTGCAGGTAGGGACTCGATAATACCAAAGAGATTAAAGTGTATACCTACATTGATAATATACCATCCTTTCAAGATGCAATCAAGTTTGTTGATTGAATTGGATTGATAATTGATTTAATGTGATTAAATCGATTATATCCAATTCAAACACTCTATTATGAATATATGTGTATTTTCCTTGGAAGAATTAATTATGTGAATGTGGTTCACGATAATTAATTGATTAAATTTTCAATATGAGGTGGAGGATCACATAAGTGACATCTATGGTCTCCCCTCAAGGCAAAGGATTCTGTTACCAGATATTGTATGTAGGAGACGCATGTCCGAAGTGACATCTCCTATATACAATTCATTTGAATAGGGTTCTTTGCTCGTCGAAAGAGTAAGGCCATATATGTAGTGACCCCAATATCAGGTTCTCATATTATTAGGGGATAATGGATTGCGTATAGTGAGTTTTAAGCCTCTTAGCGGTTGGTTTAATTTGCAACGGGTCAACATCCTTTTAGGGATGGTGGGGCCGGGTGTTAAAGTCCGAATTGGGAAATATAAGTTGGACTTGCAAGACGGAATGTGTTCCCGCTTCTCTTTATTCGAGTCACAGGTTCTCATATTATTGGGATGTGACAAAGATAATGAGGAGATCCCACTTCTTGCTAGAGATATAGCGGTAAATATATCTCTCGCCTTGAAAGTAAATAAGGGAGTGAACTTTTAAAGTTGAAAAGGCAATACTAATTTGATTTAAAATTTCTTAATAAAATGGTTTTAAAATTAATATATAATTATTTATATGTTCTAATATAGTGCATTCTTAATTTCAGAATATGAAGTTCATGAACCCTTTGAGCAGGCTCCTGGAGGTCAATCAGTTAACCGGACCAAATTATTCGGATTGGATCTGAAATTTGGATCTTGTCCTTTCTACTGAGCGCATTTCACGTGTGCTATCAAAGGACAAGATTGCAAACCCAAAGACTCTGGAAGACATCAAAATTAATGAAAAATATGATGAAGATCATAATCTGACAAGATTCTATATTCTTGGCTCATTATCCAATGTGCTTCAGAAGCAGCATCTGTCAGAGAACATGTGCTCGGAATGCTTGGGTACCTCTATGTATTGGAAACCCTGGGAGCCTTCATGGATTCTGACATGCAGGATAATTTCATTTTGTTGTCGCTCCCTAAGTCTTTCAACAACTTTGTGGTCACGTACCACATGAGCAAAGTTGATTTTACTGACACTGGGCTATTAGCTGCATTAAAGTACGCTAAAGACGTAATGAGGAAGGATGGCCCCTCTGCTACTGCAATGGTTGCACAGGTGAAAGGAAAGTGCGGTCGGAAGCAAGGTTCTTGGAAGGGCCCGACCCAGACGAGAAAGAAGAAGAGTTAAGGCGTTGGCTCATCTTCCAATGCATCCACACTGATAGCATCAAAGAAAACCGATGTTTGTCACCACTTCAAGAAGTTGGGGCATTGGAGGCATAATTGTCTGGAAAACCTAAAGTCGGTCGACAAAGGTAAAGCCCTTATAGGTATGAAATCTACTTTCATCATCGAAACTAGCTTTCTCGTTGGACGAGAAGGAAGTTGGGTTGTTGATTCTGGTGCTTCTGTTCATGTATGCAATGTGTTGCATCTGTTTCAGGAAACTAGGAATCTAGAAGAAGGGGAAATACTCATCTAGATGGGATCTAATGATAGTGCTGCAGCAGTCGCCTTCAGGACCTACAGACTATTGATATATAGTAGAAGAGCCCTACTACTTAAAGAGTGTCTTTATGTACTCGAAGTCAGAAGGAATTTGATGTCTATATCTAAACTTGTTAGATGTGGTATTTATTCTTTTTCTGTACTAAATTAATCATAAGTCATTATTATAAACATCTTGCAGATGATTTTTTGACTTCCGGTGGACTCTATGAATTGTGCATTGATGAACATGTCATGAATGTTATTACCACTAATAATAATAAAAATCCTAAAAAACCAGAGAGAGTGGAAATCATTCGAATATGATTTGGCATCAAAGGCTTGGTCATTTATCTGTTGATAGGATTAATAGATTGATAAAAGATGGACCTTTAGATTTTCTACAGGTTCAATCTTTGCCTACCTATGAACATTGTATTTGATGTAAAATGACTAGGATGTCTTTTCGTAACAAGGTTACAAGATGCGACGATATTCTTGACCTACATACCCGATGTATATGGTCCCTTCAGTATCATGACTCGAAGTGGATATCAATATTATTTGATGTTTATTGATGACTATTCACGATACGGGTTTATCTTCCTATTACGTCATAAATCGGAAACCTTTGAAAAGTTCAAAGAGTTCAAGGCTTTGGTTGAGAACCAAACCGATAGGAAGATTAAATGGATTCGATCTCACCGAGGTGGCGAGTACCTCTCAGATAAATTCAAGGACTACCTTAAAGAGAATGGAATTGTCTTCAATCTCACTCCTCCTGGACCCCCCCTCCCAACTTAATGGTATTGCTGAAAGACACAATAGGACTATCATGGATACAGTCTGATCAATGCTGAGCAAAGCACATTTACTTCTTAGTTTCTGGGGATATGCAGTAGAGTCTGCAATATATATCCTGAATAAGATTCCTAGCAAATATGTACCCAAGATTCCCCATGAAATCTGGTATGGAAACAAACCTAGTGTTAATCACTTGAGGGTTTGGGGTTGCTTGGTCCATGCGAAGAATGTGGACGTAAGTAAACTGGAATCTCGCTCTCGTGAGTGTTACTTCATTTGGTATGTTAAAGATGATATTAAATACCAACTTTATGACCCTGAGACCCAAAAGGTGTTAATCTCTAGAGATGTGAAAATTTTGGATGATGATTTCCTTAAAAGTCAAGAGAGAAATGAAGTAAAGGAACTCATTGAATCCCTTGAGGATTCTGAGCTTCTTGAATCAGAAACTGAAGAAATAAATAAAGATGAAGCACCCAAACCTCTTCGAAGGAGTTTGAGGGTGGTTGCACCACCTGAAAGGAATGGATTCCATGTGTTAGGTGAAACTGGCAATGATCCTTCTTCATTTGATGAAGCACTTGCGGATCATGACATGGATAGATTGATGCTGGCAATGAAGTCAAAGATTGACTCCATGCATAAGAATGGTGTATGGACCCTAGAAGATCCACTTAAAGGGGGTGAAACTCATTGGGTGTAAATGGATCTTCAAGAGAAAGAGGGGACCTGATGGAAAAGTAGAGACTTTCAAAGTACGGCTCATGGCCAAGGGCTACACACAGAGAGAAGGCATCAATTACGATAAGACATTCTCTCATGTAGCTATACTTAAGTCCATTAGGACATTGATAGCTATAGTTGCATCACTTGACTACGACATCTGGCAGATGGACGTCAAGACGACCTTCCTCAATGGATACCTTGAGGAAGATATCTATATGGAGTAGCCCCAGGGCTTCATAGTTGAGGATGGCAAAGTATGCAAGCTAAAGAAATCCATCTATGGGCTCAAACAAGCTTCTCATAGCTGGAACATCAGATTTGACGAAACCTTAAAGAGTTATGATTTTGTGCAGAAACCTAATGAACTTTGTATGTACAAGAAGCTTAGTGGGAATGCCATTGTGTTCATAGTGATTTATGTTGATGACATCCTTATCATTGGGAATGATACAAGGATGATGAACAATGTGAAAATTTGTCTATCCCATACATTCAAGATGAAATATCTTTGAGAAGCCTCTTACATCTTAGGCCTGAAGTTGTTTAGGTACCGAGAAAAAAGGATATTAGGATTATCACAACATGGATACATTAAGAAGATTCTTGAACGTTTCTGTATGGATAGTTCTAAGAAAGGATTCCTCCCCTTAAGACATGGTATCCACCTATCTAAAGGGATGGCTCCTCAAAGTGTTGAGGAAAAGAAAGCCATGGTTGGATGCCCCTATGCATCAGCTGTAGGAAGCTTGATGTATGCCATGATGTGTACTAGGACAGACATCTGCCATGCAGTGGGAGTGGTAAGTTGTTACCAATCTTGCTATGGAGAGCAACACTGAAATGTAGTAAAGAACATTTTCAAATATCTAAGACGGACGTAAGATTACATCTTGGTCTATGGAGATGGTGATCTCCAAGTCTTGGGATATACATATTCAGACTTCCAGTCGGATATTGATGATCGAAAGTCGACATCAGGGTTTGTGTTCTTGTTGAACGCTGGTGTTGTGAGCTGGAGAAGTAAGAAGCAGGACACTACAACAGATTCAATAACAGAAGCCGGATATATTGCTGCATCGGATGATGCAAAGGAGGTGTTGTGGTTGCACAAGTTCATCCTAGAGCTTGGTGTAGTTTCCTCTGATACTCCCATCCCGTTACTCTGCGATAACACAGGAGCCATAGCCTAGGCGAAGGAACCTAAATGGCATCAAAAGAGCAAGCACGTGGAAAGGAAATACGACATCATTCGGGAGATTCAAAGCATGGTGATATTGCCATCACAAAAGTGGCCTCTGCTGGCAACGTTGCTGATCCTCTTACCAAACCTTTGACACAAAAGGTTTTCGACCAACATGTAATGAGTACGGATTTAAGGATTTTTCCTAAATGGTTCTGAGGGCTACTAGGAGATTGTTAGCCATGTGAGCCCGAGGCGAACCATTCTTACAATAAATGTTATCGTAATATATGATTTATCAGTAAAAGTTATTAATTATTTCACTCCCTTTCTGAGATTAAATGAATGATTGCACTATAAGGTTCATTTGTACAATTAGGGTTATGTACCATGCCCATCTTGATAATCATACTGCTGTTGATTCATTAATTGAATCATAGAGGCTGGTGCTTGGATGAACATCTAAGGAGTTAGATTGAGGACTCATCGAGCACCGTCAAATGATTATTAAGAGCTGATCTCCAGCCTCAGTATGAGATGACAATCCTTTCTCAAGGCTAATATCTGATCGACCACTTGATGCCGGTCCTCTACATGGGAATAGTGATTTGGAGGTGTCAGATTAGTTAGATTAAAGGGTTGACTTACCAAGATCGAGATAACCTAAGTCCTATGTTAAATAATGTCACAGTATAGGCACACATCCTTTGACCAGAGACAGATGTGTTACTATATGTCTGAGTGTATACATTTGGCATACCAATAGGTTGATGACCTAATCAAGGTCTATATATCAGCGAGCTGGTGTGCATGTAAGGGCATATGAGTAATACGATCTCTCAAACGGATCATACAGGTTCACTTGTGAACTGGAAGACATGAGCTCACTCATGAGGTATTGGGACCGATTAAATTCCATGCATGGTCGTCGTGCTTTGGAAGCATGACAAGAATTTGAAGGTATGATATGTGCTTTGAGAAAGCATATGATCGATACCGATTCCCAATGACCAAGACTGAGAAACTTGATGATTAAACCCTAAAGATGACAGTGTAAAATTGATCTATATCTTTGGGTTTATCATAGGTCTTTAAGTATGCAGGATGTACATGTATTAGGAATAACTGAGGGTGATGTGATCATAAACGATTGTATAACCATGACGATTCCATGCAAAGGGAGTAATCAAACATGTTCTGATTTTAGTGACTCCTCTCAATAGAGAAGTAATCTGATCTTGGTCCAACTATTGGACATTGATGTGAATGAGATTCAGATGCAATGAGAAGATTAGATTTGCGGTCTCGATTTAATCAAGCATCTATGAGAGGTCCATGAGATCTGGATTTGAGATGTGATCTCAACATCCAAGACACTATATGTTGAACAATACAATCTCCCTGTCATTATCTCCAAGTATCTGCGGTGAAAGCGCAATATTCTTGGAAGGGTACAAAAATAATTCCATAGTTGAATTATATCTAAGCATTGAGAAATGGATAATTTAATGTGATTTAATTATCTTGAATGACGTGAATTTGATTCACATTATTGGGATACATGTGAATGATTATCCAATACAATAAAATGTGATTTAATTATTATGGATAAGAATAATATGGATAGTAATATCCAATTATTTATAATATATTATAAATGTGATTTATAATGTATTAGAGAGAGCTTATTATGATTTATATTTGTTGATTAAATATTGGTGTGAATTGGATTCACATTGGATAATTAATTGAAAATGTAAATTACATCTTATTTTGGGTTATGAATGTGATTCATAAATTTCCAAAGGCAAGATTGCAATATTCATAAAATAATTATGAATTATTTTTGTAGAATAATTGTAACAATTGTTGTTGTAAAATTGGAGATACATGGAATAATGTAATCTAAGACGATTACATTGGAGATGCCCCTTCCATATTGGAAGGAAGGGACGACCACCAATTCCTATTAGGAAAGGGTGGTCATCCACTCCATATACATGGAAGGAGGCACTCTTCTTTCCATTATCTCCATGTGTTGTTGATTTAATTTTGGGATCAATTTATATCGATTTATCAATATATATTTATTCTAAATTAAATCAATTATTTTTGTGTTTTTACCAACAACATCTTGGCCATTGAAAGAAGCACAAATTAATCTCATCCATTGATTTTGTGTAGTCCATGGATTGTGATCCATGGACTCCCAAAACTCTATATAAAGAGAGGCACCTCATGCTCTCAAAGGGTTAAGGAAATTATTAAAAAAACTCTCTCCTCTCTCCATTCATTCATACGTCCTCTCTCCCGTTCTCTCCATTGGTGGCCGTCCACCAAGCCCTAGAGAAGGAGTCTTCGTCGTCGCTTCACCGTTGTGCCGCCGTTTCGATGAATCTCAATTATCCATCTTCTTGGTGTGACTCGCTCACGAAGAAGATTTTTGATCTCATGTGGCGAGATCAGTAGTTCCCACGCTTGGATCAACATATTGGATTGCGAGGATCACGCAGCTCATCCCCGCGCTCGCAAGCGTCTTTTCCGAAGTCTGGACTTGAGACAGGAGGTCTCTTTTCGTAGAGAGTTGATCGCAACCATGCTACAAGAGGTATTCCTTTATCCTTGATGTGGTTTATATTAAACGATCCGATAATCGTTCTTGGATCATGTGGTTTGATCATATGATTTTTTTTTAAATTCCGCTGCATAGATAAACTAGTGCGACTAGTCGTTCTTGATCGTATACGATATGATCCACACACTTCCGTGATGCACTTGAGGATTATTCTATATCCTTCAAGTGATATCATAGCCTCAGGTCAGAGGTTTTGGGTATGATCCATTAATCTAGGAAGACTTGGGTTTGTTAGGGTTGTGAAAGTTTTGTCGCATTTTAATTTTCTCATCTCTATTTAGTGAGAAATTTATGCCCAACTTAAAATGTTTAAACAGATATATTCACTTGTATTTTTTTCCCCATTAAATAAGGAAAACGTAGGATCTGAGTTTGTGTAATTTGGATTCCGTTTGCTCGAGATATGATCATTTTAATGAACATATGTCTATAGTTTTGGGGGCTGCGAATCTTATCATAATTAATGAGTTAATTACTATTTTGAAATACCTTGAAATACGTGTTAATCATTTAGTTTTGTTTTAAATAAATATATAAAAATTTGGAATCTTATTTTGTGTAACTTGGATTTAAATTGATTGAGATATGTTAATTTTAGTAAGTAAGGGTTACTGTTGAAATTACATTCCTAATCAATAACCATGTGATTGTCAATTAGTGAAATTAATTGTTAATTTCCTGAAATAATTATGGAAAATATCTGAGAAATATTTAATGATAATTATTTCCTTAATTGACATGGCCTCAACCAACAATTGATTAGATTTGTTCTAAATCACAATTGGTTACACAATCAACAAACAAACTTGCTTGAATAGGATAGGGAATTTATTTGGCAAATTTACTTATAATAAAAAATGGTTTTGATTACTATATGGTATAATTTTGGTTGAAAAACCGATGAACATCTCAAGTACAAAATGATCGATTTGGCATTATCCTTTCCTAAGGTGGATATGGTGTCTAGTCGGGGAGCGTCGGGGTAAAAGGTTGCACTGTGTGCGATCTATCCCAATCCCATCGGTACTGGACATGACTGTGGTTAGGGACTCGATAATACCGGAGAGATCAAAGTGTATTTTTTAATTATTAAATTTTGAATAATACGTACATTGAGAATATACCATCCTTTCAAGATGCAATCAAGTTTGTTGGTTGAATTGGATTGATAATGGATTTAATGTGATTAAATTGATTATATCCAATTGAAACACTCTATTATGAATATATGTGTATTTTCCTTGGAAGAATTAATTGTGTGAATGTGGTTCACGATAATTAATTGATTAAAATTTGAATATGAAGCGGAGGATCACGTAAGTGACATCCATGGTCTCCCGTCAAGGCAAAGGATTCTGTTGCCAGATATTGTATGTAGGAGACGCATGTCCGAAGTGACAACTCCTGTATACAATTCATTTGGATAGTGTTCTTTGCTTCTCGAAAGAGTAAGTCCATATACGTAGTGACCCCAATGTCGGGTCCTCATATTATTGGGGCGATATTGGATTGCGTATAGCGAGTTTTAGGCCTGTTGACGGTTGATTCAACTAGCAACGGGTTAACATCACCTTAGGGGTGATGGGCCCAGGTGTTAAAGACCGAATTGGGAAATGCAAGTTGGACTTGCAAGGCGGAATGTGTTCCCGCTTCTCTTTATTCGAGTCACAGGTTCTCATATTGTTGGTATGTGACAAAGATAAAGAGGAGATCTTAGTTCTTGCTAGAGATATGGCGGTAAGTATATCTCTCGCTTTGAAAGTAAATAAGGGAATGGACTTTCAAAGTTGAAAAGGCAAGAGTAATTTGATTTAAAACTCCTTAATCAAATGTTTTTAAAATGAATATATTATTTATATGTTCTAATATAGTGCATTCTTAATTCCAGAATATGAAGTCCATGAACCCTCTAAACATGCTCCTGGAGGTCAATCAGTTGACCGGACCAAATTATTCAGATTGGATCCGAAATTTGGATCTTGTCCTTTCTATTGAGCGCATTTTGATGTGTGCTATCAAATGACAAGATTGCAAAATCAAAGACTCCGGATGACATCGAATTTAATGGAAAATATGATGAAGATCATAATCTGGCAAGATGCTATATTCTTGGCTCATTATCCAATGTGCTTCAGAAGCATCATGTGGGAGATGATCCATTACCAAGAGATTATGTTGAATTTGAAAGAAATGTTCGGTGATATGAACCGCACACCGTATTATAATTTAATTAAAGAACTTATTCGCTGCAAGATGCAGGAAGGAACCTCTGTCAGAGAACATGTGCTCAAAATGTTTGGGTACCTCTATGAATTAGAAACCCTGGGAGCCTTCATGGTTTCTGACATGCATGCTGATTTCTTTATGTTGTTCCTCCCTAAGTCTTTCAACTACTTTGTGGTCATGTACCACATGTGCAAAGTTTATTTTACTAATGCTGGGTTGTTAGCTGCATTAAAGTCTACTGAAGACGTAATGAGGAAGGATGGCCCCTCTCCAGTGCAATGGTTGCACAGGTGAAAGGAAAACACGGTCAGAAGTAAGGTTCTCGGAAGGGCCCGTTGCAGAAGAGAAAGAAGAAGAGTCAAGGCGTTGGATCATCTTCCAATGCATCCATATTGATAGCGTTTAAGAAAACCGACGTTTGTTACCACTGCATGAAGCCGGAGCGTTGGAGGCGTAATTGTCAGGAATACTTGATGTCGGTTGACAAAGGTAAAGCCCCAGTAGGTATGAAATCTACTTTCATCATTGGAACTAGCTTTCTTGTTAGATGAGAAGGAAGTTGGGTTGTTGATTCTGATGCTTCTGTTCATGTATGCAATGTGTTGCATTTGTGGCAGGAAACTAGGAATCTAGAAGAAGGGGATATAGTCATCAGATAGGATCTGATGCAAGTGTTGCAACAGTCGTCATCGGAACGTGCAGACCATTGATATCTAGTGGAAGAGTCCTCCTAATTAAAGAGTGTCTTTATGTACCTGAAGTCAGAAGGAATTTGATATCCATATCTAAACTTGTTATAAGTGGATATTCATTCTTTTTTTGTAATAAATTAATCATAAGTCATTATGATAAACATATTGCGGATGGTGTTTTGACTTCTGGTGGACTCTATGAATTGTGCATTGATGAACATGTAATGAATGTTACTACCACTAATAATAATAAAAGCATTAAAAGATCCATAGATAATGGAAATCATTCGAATATGATTTCGCATCAAAGTCGTGGACATTTATCTGTTGATAGGATCAATAGATTGATAAAAGATGGACCTTTAGATTTTCTACAAGTTTAATCTTTGCCTACCTTTGAACATTGTATTCGAGGTAAAATGACTAGGATGCCTTTTCGTAACAAGGTTACAAGATGTAAAGGTATTCTTAACCTAGTACATACCGATGTATGTGGTCCCTTCAGTACCGCAACTCGAAATGGATATCGATATTATTTGACATTTATTGATGACCATTCGTGAAACGGGTTTATCTTCCTATTACGTCATAAATTTGAAGCCTTTGAAAAGTTCAAAGAGTTCAAGACTTCGGTTGAGAACCAAACGTATAGGAAGATTAAATGGATTTGATCTGACCGAGGTGGCGAGTACCTCTCAGATGAATTCAAGGAATACCTTAAAGAGAATGGAATTGTCTCCTATCTCACTCCTCCTGGAACCCCCCAACTTAATGGTATTGCTGAAAGACGCAATAGGACTATCATGTATATGGTCCGATCAGTGATGAGTAAAGCACATTTACCTCTTAGTTTCTGAGGATAAGCAGTAGAGACTGCAATATATATCCCGAATAAGATTCCTGGAAAATCTGTACCTAAGATTCCCCGTGAGATCTAGTATGGAAACAAACCTAGTATTAATCACTTGAGGGTTTGGGGTTGCTTGGTCCATGCAAAGAACGTGGACGCACCTAAGTTGGAATCTCGCTCTCGTGAGTGTTACTTCATTGGGTATGTTAAAGATGGTATTGGATACCAACTTTATGACCCTGAGACCCAAAAGGTTTTCGTCTCTAGATATGTGAAATTTTTGGAGGATGATTTCCTTAAAAGTCAAGAGAGAAATGAAGTAGAGGAACTCATTGAATCCCCTGGGGATTCTGAGACTCATGAACCAGAAACTGAAGAAATAAATAAAGATGAAACACCCATACCTCTTCGAAGGAGTTCGAGGGTGGTTGCACCACCTGAAAGGTATGGATTCCATGTGTCAGGTGAAACTGACAATGATCCTGCTTCATTTGATGAAGTACTTGCGGATCATGACATGGATAGATGGATGCTAGAAATGAAGTCGGAGATTGACTCCATGCATAAGAATGGTGTATGGACCCTAGAGGATCCACCTAAAGGGGTGAAACCCATTGGGTATAAATGGAACTTCACGAGAAAGAGGAGACCTGATGGGAAAGTAGAGACTTTCAAAGCACGGCTCATGGCCAAGGGCTACACACAGAGAGAAGGCATCGATTACGATGAGACATTCTCTCCTATGGCTATACTTAAGTCCATTTGGACACTGATAGCTATAGCTGCATCACTTGACTACGACATCTGGAAGATGGACGTAAAGATGACCTTCCTCAATGGATATCTCAAGGAGGATATCTATATGGAGTAGCCCCAGGGCTTCATAGTTGAGGATAGAAAAGTATGCAAGCTAAAGAAATACATCTATGGGCTCAAACAAGCTTCTCGTAGCTGTAACATATGATTTAACGAAACCATAAAGAGTTATGAGTTTGTGTAGAATCTTGATGAACCTTGTGTGTACAAGAAGCTTAGTGGGAGCGCCATTGTGTTTATCGTGTTTTACGTAGATGACTGATGAATCTCGTATTCATCATGCTAAAATCCATCTATTAAACCCCTGGCTTAATCAAACTAATAAAAATCTCCTTTAATTCTTTATTTTTATCTTGTATCATATTGTGTCTAATTAACTTTATTTAATTGTTTTTAATTTTCTTTATTTTTCTTGTAATTAATTTATCATCAAAACCCCTAAAAATTAGGCTGAGTAATTGTCTATTATCCACTGACCATTAAATAGACTAAAAAAAACAAAAATATCTCAAAACCAAAAAGCCGGTGTTTTTATCCCCCTTAAAAATACCCCCAAAAATACTTTTTGTACAAATGACCTCTGTTGACTTTTCGTCCAACATGAAACTTGTAGATCTCGTCGAGACAAGAAATTTCATGTTTTGACTTTTTCCTAATTTTGCCTCTAACTATTTCTTTTGTATTTTCCTTTGTATTTATAAGCTCTGAATTTTTTTATTGGGTCACGTGGCGCTCTCTGGAGTCACCACGTGGCTGTTCCTCCTTCCGCCACCCGGTGGCCTCCTAGGCCGTCAGATCCGCTCTTTCCCTCCTCCATCTCAGCCCTCCATCGCCGCTTCACTCCCAGCCATCGGATCCAGCTCCCAGATTAAATCACTGCCGTTATCTAGCACCTAAATGCCAGCCATCCGATCTTTCTTCCATCCAACGTCCCTCATCGCTCCACGCCGCCCTTTCATCTGAGCCCTCCGATCCCATCCCTATCCTACGGTTCCCCGCACTCCACGTCACCCCCACCGTTTCCCATCGTTGGATCTCCTCATCCTCCAATCTCATCCGCTCCTTTGCATCATAACCTCAACCGTTCGATCAGATCCTAAGGATCTGATCTGAGTCCTCCAGCCACGTCTCCATCCCAGCCGTTGGATCGAGAGATCCAACGGATGTTGTTCATCTCCTACCTCCAGCTCCGTCGTTATGCCTCGCCGCCCCACCTCGCCCTTCCATTTTTGGAAAGCGACTCCGGTCACCTCCCCTTCTCATAACGCCTCCCCCACGTAGCCCTTCGATCCTTCTTCCTCGCGTAACCCCAGGACCACCCTCCATCACTCCTCCATTAAAGCCTCGGCCTCTGAATAACCATATTACCGTCGACCTCGTCCACCTATATAACACCTCCCCTCGCCTACTGTAACCCTCTTCCACAAATTCTAGTCTTAGACCCATCTTGCCTCGCCCCTCTAGTGACAGCGGAGGGGCGGTTCGTCGAGGCGACGACGGTCTCTCGCCCGGTGTTGACCCACGACCACCATGGCCATGTTACGGTTGGCTCTGCCACTGCCGAGCTCCGAGGACTCGGCTGACCTCGTCAGGCAACGACCCGAGCGCCTCCAAGATGCTCAGCCCAAGCCGCATCTTCCACCGTAGTTACATTCTGATCAGGTACCTCATCCCTCGGGTTACCTTCACCTTCTCGCAATTTTCTCACTATACCCAATGACCCCCACCACCACCTAACCATCCGACGAGCTCCACCCAACCACCAACATCCTCGCCGACCCCCTTTCCCTTCTCCAGAGCCCCTCACTCCGACCCATCTTCTCCTCCATTCCGTCGGAGGAGGAGCTTCATGGCCACCATCTCCCGACACTTCACGGGACACCATTTCACTCACAGCTCACACACCAAAGCACGCTTCGGTTATACTAACACATGTAGGTCTATCTTCTTCAATGGTCGGAGTTGGCGTCGGCGTTCCTTCGAGCTCCTCTACTCCGGCGAGGCTTCATCGAGTTTCACCTCCGACCATCCCCGAAGCCTCGCCGAGTCTCCAAGAACTCCGCCAGTGCTTCCACGAGCTCCCCGAACCTCCGTCTCACATGGAGAGGCTCGGTGGAGCAACCAGTTGGTCATCGGAGCCCAGCCTCCTCCGATGGCCCGCAACGGAGGAAGAAGTACAGTTGCCGTCCGATCACCCGGATCGGACGGCCGTAATGACAACACGCGGCAGACACAACCTCCATCCGAGCTTCCACACTGACCCTCCAGGCTCGGGTGGCCCTAACCTCGAGCCGAACCTCCAGATGTGGCCACGTGTCCCTAACCTGAGGCAACCTCCCGAGCCTAGGCCTCCCACGTGCGACGCACGTGGGGCCTGGGTAAATTGTACGAAGGACCCTGAGCTTTCACATATTTGCAGAATGGTCCCCAAGCACGTGCCTCACGTGCGTGCCTGGTAAATTACAGGGATGCCCTTCAAGTTTCTGGAAATTGCAAAAAGATCCCCGCGCATATGGAAAAATTACATAGGACCCTACCAATTTTGGTATTTACATTTAGGTCCCTAAAGGGACCTAAATGTAATATTTATCCTTTTATTTCTTGCATTTTTATTACAATTATGCCCTTGCATTGTTTTCTTCATAACTTAAGCATCGTAGGTCCAAGTTGCATGATTTTAGTGTCATTTTGATCCTTGTTTCTTCCTCTACATCATAGCATGTTTTATTTTCTCATCCGAAATCATTTTAAATGAAGTGAATTTTTGTGATAAATGATGATCGTGCTCTCTTCTCTGTGCTTTGATTTGATGAGTATTTTTAATGATTGCGATTAAATGACTCTGATTTCGTTTTCTATTATATTGCTCATATTTTCAGGGTATAGTTGTCAACTTTTGTCTGCATATAAATTCTCTTGCATTTATATCTTGCATCCTTCTACAATTGCATAAAAATCAACTAAAAATAACATACACCACACTATTGCATTGTAATTAGCATAGTGCATCTTGCAGACCTGAAATTGAGAATAATTCATACTTGTGCTTAATGAATCAAAATTCGATAAATAGATTAAGTAGCTGTGTCCTTGTGTTCGACCTTGGTAGACTTGCCAAGTATAAATGCTCCACAACATGAAAACGATTGTGGTTTTTGCTGAATCGAATTTGCCTCCTATACTACGACAATTTTACATTATTAAAGAGGTAGATTTGACGTTCATCAAATGGCGCCGCTGCCGGGGACACGGCTTAACTTAATTGTTGAATTTTGTTTTTCTTTGTTGAATATTTTCAATTATTTATAGGTCCACATTTCAGGCATTATTTTTGCATCATGTTGCTGATCAATTTCCTCCATATTTTTCTAACTTTTCTCTTTTGTAGCAGGGCCTATGAAAATCGAGGACGCTTGATTTTCATGGAGGCGTGTAGTCGGGAGCTTCCGCTGAAGAGGCCGCAAAAGAATTTGTGAAGAAAGTCGAGGATTTTAATCAGTCAACCTGCATTTGCATCTTGTAAAAAAAGTGTTGCATGTGCATATTTACTTTAACAGTCCTCATTAGAGGGCTTGCATGTTGTAAAAAAAAGAAAAAAAAAGAAGAAGAAAAAGAAGTAAATCACTTGATGATCTACCCCCCCATACACACATTTGCACATACACACTCATCCCCCCCATATCCCTCTGTATATTTCACACACTCTCTCTCTGTATAATTCACCAACCCCCCCACCCCTCCACCCTTGTATCATAGTACAGATTCCCCCCTAACTTAGACTTTACTTAGGCTATTTGTAGCCTAAGTATAGGGGGGACCCGCCTGCTCATCCTTCCCTCAAATTATCTTCTTGTACTTAGGCCAATTTTGACCTAAGTATTGGGGGACCCTCCTCCTGAGTTCCGCTATATCACCCTATATTTGATCGAGCCATGGCTTCATGACACTTGTGCTATGAGGACATAACAAAATTTAAGTATAGGGGGTATACCGTATATTACTATATATTTACTTTAGCCTTAGCTCGTGTTTTTAAAAATTTTTAAATTTTGTTTTCGGGCGGGGTTTTGGTAAACTTGTGAATTGTGTTTTGTAAAAACCTTGTAAATTATTTTCTTAAAAATTGAGGGATTAATCTGTGTAAGTAACCCTTTTCAAAAAAATGAAAATTAAAATCCATAAAAATCTGCAAAAATAAAAAATCACACAAAACTCACTAACCAAGGAGTTGGTGTATTCCTGACACATTCACACTCACTCAAGGCTTAAGGATTTTGAGGACACTCGATTTCTGTGATTTTAGAGTCTGAGTTAACATGCCTTAGTCATTAGGGTTTTAAGCTTAATTATCCATACTTCCCTAGTTTGAAAGATTTGAGCACTATATTACACTCTTCATCTCTACCTTTAAAAGATTATGATCAACATAATCATTTCCACAACTGCATGATTGATGAGATGAGTTTAGTTATCACTTGAGGAACTAGGACTAGATATTTGAGTTTAGACCCGATCTGATGATATTCGAGGATGGGATAAAGTTAATGAAGGCTCCAGAAAACCAGAGTGTCAGCAAATCCTAGCCAGTATCTGAACAAGTTCATATGCTATCTCTTTGATATTTACCTAAAGTGCCAGGGTGTGATGAAATAATGAAAATCGTTGATCAATGTGCGCCAACTTTTAGTAAAAGCAGTGGAGCTAGCCAACAAAAGCAATGAATTATCAAAGAAAAGCTCTATCATCCAAGTCAAATCATAAATGAGCTTCCACCAATGGCGAGCGCTCCCAAACATTTTCAAAGTGTCCACTTGGACCAAGAGCTAATTAGGACCAAGGAGTTGGACTGGCACCAAAAAAGGGATCTGCATCGTAAATGCTACAAGTCTGGGTGTCGAAGGTATCTTGGATACTCAAAAGAGACACACCCCAGTGTACTCCCATAAAAACAAGTGCAGGCGTCTCCAACTCTCTTGACGAACACATTGGTCAACAATCTAAAAATTTACATGTGTTGAGTAAAAAGGCACTCGAGAGGCCCCTTGTTCCAATGTACGGGAGAGAAAAATAGACACAATCCCATGCCCTCCATCATCTGGTCGTCCATCTACACTTTCAAGTCTGACAAACTAATGAGACGGTTGATTGAAGCAAGAATAGACTTATTCCTTAGTATTGAGGATGAGGTCAAAGGGAGAGTCTTTGGACTGGAACTTTGGGTGATGCCCCGACTCGACTCTCATGAAATGCAGTACACTAAATTTCATATCCTTATACAATATGTACAAAAAGAGAGTATGATAATTAGAGAAGTCAGATTCCTTCTGACTAAAGCATGGATAAACTAAGAATTTTAGGATCACTTAGGTCAAGGGTCTTCGAAAGATCAAGCCTTCAAATCTTCACTTACACTATCAGGAATTTATCCGACTCCTTCATTCTTTAGATGCTCGAGGACGAATCTTGATGAGTTTGTGTAGAATCTTGACGAACCTTGTGTGTACAAGAAGCTTAGTGAGAGCGCCATTGTGTTTATCGTGCTTTACATAGATGGCAGATGAATCTCGTATTCATCATGCTAAAATCAATCTATTAAACCTCTGGCTTAATCAACTAATAAAAATCTCCTTTAATTCTTTATTTTTATCTTTTATCATATTGTGTGTAATTAACTTTATTTAATTGTTTTTAATTTCCTTCATGTTTCTTGTAATTATTTTATCATCAAAAACCCCTAAAAATTTGGCAGAGTAATTGTCTATAATTCACTGACCATTAAATAGACTAAAAAAATACAAAAATATCTCAAAACCAAAAAGGCGGTGTTTTATCCCCCTTAAAAATACCCCCAAAAATACTTTTTGTAAAAATGACCTCTGTTGGCTTTTCGTCTAACATGAAACTTGTAGATCTCGTCGAGACAAGCAATTTCATGTTTTGACTTTCTCCTAAATTTGCCTCTAAGTATTTCTCTTGTATTTTTCTTTGTATTTATAAGCTCTGAATTTTTTGATTGGGCCACATGGCGCTCTCTGGAGTCGCCACGTGGCTGTTCCTCCTTCCGCCACCCGGTGGCCTCCTGGGCCTTCAGATCCGCTCTTTCCCTCCTCCATCTCAGCCCTCCATCTCCGCTTCACTCCCAGCCATCGGATCCAGCTCCCAGATTAAATCACCGCCGTTGTCTAGCATCTAAATGCCAGCCATCCGATCTTTCTTCCATCCAACATCCCTCATCGCTCCACGTCGCCCTTTCATCTCAGCCCTCCGATCCCATCCCTATCCTACGGTTCCCCGCACTCCACGTCACCCCCACCATTTCCCATCGTTGGATCTCCTCATCCTCCAATCTCATCCGCTCCTTCGCATCATAACCTCAGCCATTCAATCAGATCCTAAGGATCTGATCTGAGTCTTCCAGCCACGTCTCCATCCCAGCCGTTGGATCGAGAGATCCAACGGCTACTGTTCATCTCCTACCTCCAGCTTCGCCATTACGCCTCACCGCCCCGCCTCGCCCTTCCATTTTTGGAAAGCGACTCCAGTCACCTCTCCTTCTCATAACGCCTCCCCCACGTAGCCCTTCGATCCTTCTTCCTCACGTAACCCCAGGACCACCCTCCATCACTCCTCCATTAAATCCTCAGCCACTGAAACCCCCCTCCCAACCATATCACCGTCGACCTCCTCCACCTATATAACACCTCCCCTCTCCCATTATAACCCTCTTCCACCAATTCTAGTCTTAGAACCATCTTGCCTCGCCCCTCCGGTGATAGCGGAGGGGCGGTTCGTCGAGGCGATGATGGTCTCTCACCCGGTGTTGACCCACGACCACGATGGCCGTGTTACGGTTGGCTCTGCCACTGCCGAGCTCCGAGGACTCGGCTGACCTCGCCGAGCGATGACCCGAGCGCCTCCAAGGTGCTCAGCCCAAGCCGCATCTTCTACCGTAGTTACATTCTGATCAGGTACCCCATCCCTCGTGTTACCTTCACCTTCTCGCAAAATTCTCACCGTACCCAATGACCCACACCACCGCCTAACCATCCGACGGGCTCCACCCAACCACCAACATCCTCGCCGACTCCCTTTCCCTTCTCTAGAGCCCCTCACACTCTGACCCATCTTCTCTTCCATTCTGCCGGAGGAGGAGCTTCATGGCCACCATCTCCGACACTTCACGGGCCACCATTTCACTCACAGCGCACACACCAAAGCATGCTTCGGCTATACTAACACCTGCAGGTCTATCTTCTTCAATGGCCGGAGTTGGCATCGACGTTCCTTCGAGCTCCTCTACTCCGGTAAGGCTTCACCGAGTTTCACCTCCGACCATCCCCGAAGCCTCGCCGAGTATCCAGGATCTCCGCCAGTGCTTCCACGAGCTCCCCGAACCTCCGTCTCACACGGAGGGGCTCGGTGGAACAACCAGTTGGTCATCAGAGCCCAACCTCCTCCGATGGCCCGCGACGGAGGAAGAAGTACAGTTGCCGTTCGATCATCCGGATCGGACGGCCGTAATGACGACACGTGGCGGACTCAACGTCCATCCGAGCCTCCACACTGAACCTACAGGATCGGGTGGCCCTAACCTCGAGCCGAACCTCCAGATGCGGCCAGATGTCCCGAACCTGAGGTAGCCTCCCGAGCCTAGGCCCCTCACGTGCGACGCACGTGAGGGCCTGGGTAAATTGCACGAAGGACCCCGAGCTTTCACATATTTGCAGAATGGTCCCCAGGCACGTGCGTCATGTGTGTGCCTGGTAAATTACAGGGATGCCCTCCAAGTTTCTAGAAATTACAAAAAGGTCTCCGCGTATATGGAAAAATTACACAGGACCCCTGTCGATTTTTGGTATTTACATTTAGATTCCTTCAGGGATCTAAATGTAGTATTTATCCTTTTATTTCTTGCATTTTTATTACAATTATTCCCTTTCATTGTTTTCTTCATAACTTGAGCATCGTAGGTCCAAGTTGCATGATTTTAGTGTCATTTTGATCCTTGTTTCTTCCTCTACATCATAGGATGTTTTATTTTCTCATCTGACATCATTTTAAATGAAGTGAATTTTTGTGATAAATTATGAACGTGCTCTCTTGTCTGTGCTTTGATTTGATGAGTATTTTAAATGATTGGGATTAAAATGACTCTGATTTCATTTTCCATTATATTGCTCATATTTTCAGGGTATAGTTGTAAACTTTTGTTTGCACATAAATTCTCTTGCATTTCTATCTTGCATCCTTCTACAATTGCATAAAAATAAACTAAAAATAACATACACCACACTATTGCATTGTAATTAGCATAGTGCATCTTGCAGACCTGAAATTGAGAATAATTCACACTTGTGCTTAATGAATCAAAATTCGATAAATAGATTAAGTAGCCGTGTCCTTGTGTTCGACCTTGGTAGACTTGCCAAGTATAAATACTCCACAACATTCAAACGATTGTGGTTTTTGCTGAACCGAATTTGCCTCCTATACTACGACAATTTTACATTATTAAAGAGGTAGATTTGACATTCATCAAATGGCGCCGCTGCCGAGGACACGTCTTAACTTAATTGTTGAATTTTGTTTTTCTTTGTTGAATATTTTCAATTATTTATAGGTCCTCATTTCAGGCTTTATGTTTGCATCATGTTGCCGATCAATTTCCTCCATATTTTTCTAACTTTTCTCTTTTGTTGCAGGGCCCATGAAAATCGAGGACGCTTGATCTTCATGGCGGCGTGAAGTCGGGAGCTTCCGCTGAAGAGGCCACAAAAGAATTTGTGAAGGAAGTCGAGGATTTTAATCACTCAACCTGCATTTGCATCTTGTAAAAAAAAGTGTTGCATGTGCATATTTACTTTAACAGTCCTCATTAGAGGGCTTGCATGTTGTAAAAAAAAGAAAAAAAAGAAGAAGAAAAAGAAGTAAATCACTTGATTATCTACCCCCCATACACACACTTGCACATACACACTCATCCCCCCATATCCCTCTGTATATTTCACACACTCTCTCTGTATAATTCACCAACCCCCACCCCTCCACCCTTGTATCATAGTATAGATTCCCCCCTAACTCAGACTTTACTTAGGCTATTTGTAGCCTAAGTATAGGGGGGACCCGCCTGCTCATCCTTCCCTCAAATTATCTTCTTGTACTTAGGCCAATTTTGACCTAAGTATTGGGGGACCCTCCTCCTCAGTTCCGCTATATCAACCTATATTTGATCGAGCCATGGCTTCATGACACTTGTGCTATGAGGGCATAGCAAAATTTAAGTATAGGGGGTATACCGTATATTACTATATATTTACTTTAGCCTTAGATCGTGTTTTTAAAAATTTTTAAATTTTGTTTTCGGGCTGGGTTTTGGTGAACTTGTGAACTGTGTTTTGTAAAAACCTTGTAAATTATTTTCTTAAAAATTGAGGGATTAATCTGTGTAAGTAACCCTTTTCAAAAAAAAATGAAAAATTAAAATCCATAAAAATCTGCAAAAATCAAAAATCACACAAAACTCACTAACCAAGGAGTTGGTGTATTCCTGATACATTCACACTCACTCAAGGCTTAAGGATTTTGAGGACACTCGATTTCTGTGATTTTGAGAGTCTGAGTTAACATGCCTTAGTCATTAGGGTTTTAAGCTTAATTATCCACACTTCCCTAGTTTGAAAGATTTGAGCGCAATATTGCACTCTTCATCTCTACCTTTAAAAGATTATTATCAACATAATCATTTCCACAACTACATGATTAATGAAATGAGTTTAGTTATCACTTGAGAAACTAGGACTAGAGATTTGAGTTTAGACCCGATCCGATGATATTCGAGGATGGGATAAAGTTAATGAAGGCTCCATGAAACCAGAGTGTCAGCAAATCCTAGCCAGTATGTGAACAAGTTCATATGCTATCTCTTTGATATTTACCTAAAGTGCCAGGGTGTGATGAAACTTTATGAAAATTGTTGATCAGTGTGCGCCAACTTTTAGTAAAAGTAGTGGAGCTAGCCAACAAAAGCAATGAAATATCAAAGAAAAGCTCTATCATCCAAGTCAAATCATAAATGAGCTTCCTCCAATGGCGAGCGCTCCCAAACATTTTCAAAGTGTCCACTTGGACCAAGAGCTAATTAGGACCAAGGAGTCGGGCTGGCACCAAAAAAGGGATCTGCATCGTAAATGCTACAAGTCTGGGTGTCGAAGGTATCTTCGATACTCAAAAGAGACACACCCCAGTGTACTCCCAGAAAAACAAGTGCAGACGACTCCAACTCTCTTGACGAACACATTGGTCAACAATCTAAAAATTTACATGTGTTGAGTAAAAAGGCACTCGAGAGGCCCCTTGTTCCAATGTACGGGAGAGAAAAATAGACACAATCCCATGCCCTCCATCATCTGGCCGTCCATCTACAATTTCAAGTCTGACAAACTAATGAGATGGTTGACTGAAGCAAGAATAGACTTATTCCCTAGTATTGAGGATGAGGTCCATCATATTGTGTGTAATTAACTTTATTTAATTGTTTTTAATTTCCTTTTTGTTTCTTGTAATTATTTTATCATCAAAAACCCCTAAAAATTAGGCTGAGTAATTGTCTATAATTCCTTACCATTAAATAGACTAAAAAATACAAAAATATCTCAAAACCAAAAAGCCGGTGTTTTATCCCCCTTAAAAATACCCCCAAAAATACTTTTTGTACAAATTGACCTCTGTTGGCTTTTCATCTAACATGAAACTTGTAGATATCGTCGAGACAAGCAATTTCATGTTTTAACTTTTTCCTAAATTTGCCTCTAAGTATTTCTCTTGTATTTTTCTTTGTATTTATAAGCTCTGAATTTTTTTATTGGGCCATGTGGCGCTCTCTGGAGTCGCCACGTGGCTGTTCCTCCTTCCGCCACCCGGTGGCCTCCTGGGACTTCAGATCTGCTCTTTCCCTCCTCCATCTCAGCCCTCCATCGCCGCTTCACTCCCAGCCATCGGATCCAGCTCCCAGATTAAATCACCGTCGTTGTCTAGTGTCTAAATGCCAGCCATCTGCTCTTTCTTCCATCCAACGTCCCTCATCGCTCCAGGTCGCCCTTTCATCTCAACCCTCCGATCCCATCCCTATCCTACGGTTCCCGCACTCCACGTCACCTCCACCATTTCCCATCGTTGGCTCTCCTCATCCTCCAATCTCATCCGCTCCTTCGCATCATAATCTCAGCCATTCAATCAGATCCTAAGGATCTGATCTGAGTCTTCCAGCCACGTCTCCATCCCAGCCGTTGGATCGAGAGATCCAACGGCTACTGTTCATCTCCTACCTCCAGCTCCATCGTTACGCCTCACCGCCCCGCCTCGCCCTTCCATTTTTGGAAAGCGACTCCAGTCACCTCTCCTTCTCACAACGCCTCCCCCACGTAGCCCTTCGATCCTTCTTCCTCGCGTAACCCCAGGACCACCCTCCATCACTCCTCCATTAAATCCTCGGCCACTGAAACCCCCCTCCCAACCATATAACCGTGGACCTCCTCCACCTTTATAACACCTCCCCTCGCCCACTATAACCCTCTTCCATCAATTCTAGTCTTGGAACCATCTTGCCTCGCCCCTCCGGTGATAGCGGAGGGGCGGTTCGTCGAGGCGACGATCGTCTCTCGCCCGGTGTTGACCCACGACCACGATGGCCGTGTTACGGTTGGCTCTGCCAATGCCGAGCTCCGAGGACTCGGCTGACCTCGCCAAGCGATGACCCGAGCGCCTCCAAGGTGCTCAGCCCAAGCCGCATCTTCTACCGTAGTTACATTCTGATCAGGTACCCCAACCCTCGTGTTACCTTCACCTTCTCGCAAATTTCTCACTGTACCCAATGAGCCCCACCACTGCCTAACCATCCGACGGGCTCCACCCAACCACCAACATCCTCGCCGACTCCCTTTCCCTTCTCTAGAGCCCCTCACACTCCGACCCATCTTCTCTTCCATTCCGCTGGAGGAGGAGCTTCATGGCCACCATCTCCGACACTTCATGTGCCACCATTTCACTCACAGCGCACACACCAAAGCATGCTTCGGCTATACTAACACCTGCAGGTCTACTGCAGGTCTATCTTTTTCAATGGCCGGAGTTGGCGTCGACGTTCCTTCGAGCTCCTCTACTCCGGTAAGGCTTCACCGAGTTTCACCTCCGACCATCCCCGAAGCCTCGCCGAGTCTCCAGGATCTCCGCCAGTGCTTCCACGAGCTCCCCGAACCTCCGTCTCACACGGAGGGGCTCGGTGGAACAACCAGTTGGTCATCGGAGCCCAGCCTCCTCCGGTGGCCCGTGACGGAGGAAGAAGTACAGTTGCCGTTCGATCATCCGGATCGGACGGCGTAATGACGACACGTGGCGGACTCAACCTCCATCCGAGCCTCCACACTACCCTACAGGCTCGGGTGGCCCTAACCTCGAGCCGAACCTCCAGATGTGGCCACGTGTCCCGAACCTGAGGCAACCTCCCGAGCCGAGGCCCCTCACGTGCGACGCACGTGAGGGCCTGGGTAAATTGCATGAAGGACTCCGAGCTTTCACATATTTGCAGAATGGTCCCCAGGCACGTGTCTCACATGTGTGCTTGGTAAATTACAGGGATGCCCTCCAAGTTTCTGGAAATTACAAAAAGATCCCCGTGCATATGGAAAAATTACACAGGACCCCTGCCGATTTTTGGTATTTACATTTAGATTCCTGCAGGGATCTAAATGTAGTATTTATCCTTTTATTTCTTGCATTTTTATTACAATTATTCCCTTGCAATTTTTTCTTCATAACTGGAGCATCGTAGGTCCAAGTTGCATGATTTTAGTGTCATTTTGATCCTTGTTTCTTCCTCTACATCATAGCATGTTTTATTTTCTCATCCGGCATCATTTTAAATGAAGTGAATTTTTGTGATAAATTATGATCATGCTCTCTTGTCTGTGCTTTGATTTGATGAGTATTTTAAATGATTGGGATTAAAATGACTCTGATTTCATTTTCCATTATATTGCTCATATTTTCAGGGTATAGTTGTAAACTTTTGTCTGCATATAAATTCTCATGCATTTCTATGTTGCATCCTTCTACAATTGCATAAAAATCAACTAAAAATAACATACACCACACTATTGCATTGTAATTAGCATAGTGCATCTTGCAGACCTGAAATTGAGAATAATTCACACTTATGCTTAATGAATCAAAATTGGATAAATAGATTAAGTAGCTGTGTCCTTGTGTTCGACCTTGGTAGACTTGCCAAGTATAAATACTCCACAACATTCAAACGATTGTGGTTTTTGCTGAACAGAATTTGCCTCCTATACTACGACAATTTTACATTATTAAAGAGGTAGATTTGACATTCATCAAATGGCGCCGCTGCCGAGGACACGGCTTAACTTAATTGTTGAATTTTGTTTTTCTTTGTTGAATATTTTCAATTATTTATAGGTCCTCATTTCAGGCTTTATTTTTGCATCATGTTGCTGATCAATTTCCTCCATATTTTTCTAACTTTTCTCTTTTGTAGCAGGGCCCATGAAAATCGAAGACACTTGATCTTCATGGAGGCGTGTAGTCGGGAGCTTCCGCTAAAGAGGCCGCAAAAGAATTTGTGAAGAAAGTCGAGGATTTTAATCAGTCAACCTGCATTTGCATCCTGTAAAAAAGGTGTTGCATGTGCATATTTACTTTAACAGTCCTCATTAGAGGGCTTGCATGTTGTAAAAAAAAGGAAAAAAAAGAAGAAGAAAAAGAAGTAAATCACTTGATGATCTACCCCCCCCCACACACTTGCACATACACACTCATACCCCCCATATCCCTCTGTATATTTCACACACACACACACACACACACTCTCTCTCTCTCTATATATATATATATTCACCAACCCCCCACCCCTCCACCCTTGTATCATAGTACAGATTCCCCCCTAACTCAGACTTTACTTAGGCTATTTGTAGCCAAAGTATAGGGGGGACCCTCCTGCTCATCCTTCTCTCAAATTATCTTCTTGTACTTAGGTCAATGTTTGACCTAAGTATAGGGGGACCCTCCTCCTTAGTTCCGCTATATCACCCTATATTTGATCGAGCCATGGCTTCATGACCCTTGTGCTATGAGGACATAGCAAAATTTAAGTATAGGGGGGTATACAGTATATTACTGTATATTTACTTTAGCCTTAGCTCGTGTTTTTAAAAAATTTTAAATTTTGTTTTCGGGCTGGGTTTTGGTAAACTTGTGAACTGAGTTTTGTAAAAACCTTGTAAATTATTTTCTTAAAAATTGAGGGATTAATCTGTGTAAGTAACCCTTATCAAAAAAATTGAAAAATTAAAATCCATAAAAATCTGCAAAAATAAAAAATCACACAAAACTCACTAACGAAGGAGTTGGTGTATTCCTGACACATTCACACTCACTCAAGGCTTGAGGATTTTGAGGACACTCGATTTCTGTGATTTTGAGAGTCTGAGTTAACATGCCTTAGTCATTAGGGTTTTAAGCTTAATTATCCACACTTCCCTAGTTTGAGAGATTTGAGCGCTATATTGTACTCTTCATCTCTACCTTTAAAAGAATATGATCAACATAATCACTTCCACAACTGCATGATTGATGAGATGAGTTTAGTTATCACTTGAGGAACTAGGACTAGAGATTTGAGTTTAGACCCGATCTGATGATATTCGAGGATGGGATAAAGTTAATGAAGGCTCCAGAAAACCAGAGTGTCAGCAAATCCTAGCCAGTATGTGAACAAGTTCATATGCTATCTCTTTGATATTTACCTAAAGTGCCAGGGTGTGATGAAACTTAATGAAAATTGTTTATCAGTGTGCGCCAACTTATAAAAGCAGTGGAGCTATCCAACAAAAGCAATGAAATATCAAAGAAAAGCTCTATCATCCAAGTCAAATCATAAATGAGTTTCCACCAATGGCGAGCACACCCAAACTACCCAGACCATATCTTTTCCACATGAACTCAAAATTCATCAAAATAACTTTAATTATATATCTTTTTCGTAGCTATTTAATGAATATTGTTTCAGTTAAATTAGAGTTACGATGCAAAAGTTAGGTTTTGGACCCTTATTATATAATATACCTAAGTAAAATAGTCATTTTATTTATTCTTTATATTTTCACTATTTTATATTTTTATAATTTTGAATTTTTTTATGTTGTGTATACATATTTCAAATAAAATAAATCACAAATAATATACTAAAATTAATAAATGTACACAAATGCATAAATGAATTATCTATACGTATACCTATATAATAAATATACATATTTATTTAAGTGTACCTACAACTTCAGAAAAATAAAAAATATATTCATGTACATATAAATAAGATATACATATATAAATTATGTATTTAAAATAATAGAATATAAAATGAAAAATAAAAATAAAAATAAAAATATACAATTTATATGTCAATATACCTATAACTGTACATGTAATTATTAACGCAAAACAAATTAACTTGTAAAAATAAATAAAAATCAAAGTAAAATACTATTAAAAATAAGAAACATACTTTATGTTTTAACCTAAAAATAATTAAATCATTTATTATTTTTATTTAATTAATAAGAAATTTTATGCTTGAAGTTTTCTGGATGGTCTACGTGGACCAACCAGAGAGCTTGCTTAGTTGACCTGGGTTGACTCTTCGACCCAAGCCACCTACCCCCCTCAGGATGATAAGACCCTTGTCTTCTCCCCCATTTCCCTAGTGCCCAATCACTCATATCAATACGATCATTCACATAAACAAACTGCAGATCAACCCTAGTACATGGTTAAGCTTTGGATCCTTTGTACATAGCTTAGATTCATCTCAAACCTTAGGTCAATAAGCCTCCCCCATTTTGTCTATAAATAAAACACAACTCCTTCCTTCCTCAATTTGACCCCTCTATGAGCCCTGCAACCCCAATCCTATGTGCATGCTTTTTAGTGACACTAGGAGTACATCGAGGTGTCGACGAGGAGAAAGGAGGAGGAGAGTTGGTCCACCACCGCTGAAGCTTCGTAGCTCCAGTGAGGGTCCCTACTCCCTGGAATATCCATGTGCGAGATGTTATTTTTCACATTTCAGCTTTCTTTTTCCATTCCTAGGACAGTCTTAGGGTTAGTTTAGTTAGGTTAGTATTAATCTAGCATGTTTTCTGATTTCTTCGAACACCGAGCTCTTTGCTCCGATCATGTTCCACCATTCTCTTAACTGTTCCGACCCCCATTCCACACTCATCTCGCTCCTTATCATCTTCTACATCTTATTCGCGCCTTGATCCAATAGGATCTTTCCAGGATAAGAGAATCAGAGTTCCTCCTCCATTCACCCCCATTTTCTTAGGCAACAACTTCAATTTGGTTCGAGGTGAATCGCGTCGATCCTCAGAGTCTTCCTTTACAGGTAAAAATCACAAAGGACCCGAAGAGGGTCGATTCTTAGGTTGAAGAAGACTCCTAGGTACCCTGTGTTGCATCAAGCTCCAGACCTCTCCCTAGCGAGGCCTAGACCTTCTTGATGACACTAATCGACGCGGAACTTCCCCAGGAATGATCAGCAATCGCTAGATGCTTTGAAGGAGGCCAGAGATACGAGATATTCTCAATCGAAGGAACATCGGGCAGTTGTTCTTCCGAGTTCTTCTTCATTTCCTGTGTGCCGTTGAATTGATGAATTTGTGACTCATCACTCTAAAAGTTGAAAATAGTGCTTTCTTCCCGAATAATTAGTTGCATTTCTCCTTTTATTTTGCACTATTCTTATTCATGCATTTAGAATTAGTATCTACATTTTATCATGCATATTTACATTAAATAAGAAGCCAAATTCACTTGTAATTCACCATATTTTCACTATTGTTATCTATTTTTTCTTATTTGGAATTGAATAAAATCAACTCTATAGTGTATATATTCCTAACACTAATAAAGGAAAAATATCAAAAAAATACTAGCTTGTAAAATTGACCAATAAAACCCTAACCCTAGTTTGAGTCTAAGGACCTTAAATTACGAATATCTCTCTCATACAGTCTCTTATGGACCCCTACTCACTTTTGAATTAATGTACATTCAATTACCTTCAAAACAAGGCCAATTTGAAAATAATTTAAGTTCGTATGTGAAAATTGGGTTTTGTGCCCCTTATTATATATTGTACATATGCCCCCTTTATTTATTTATTTTATCCTTTTATTTTCTTAATTATTAAAAACTCAAAAAAATCTATTAAGTAAATAGTTATCTTATATTTTCTTTGATTTTATTTTGATTTTTATCTTATTTTAAAATGCCAAAAAATTTGCAAAATATAAAAAATCCGTATTTTATATTTATAGGATACCACCAATTATTTTGTACAATGGTTTATTTTGATTTCCGATCCTTCACAAAAGTTGTAGATCTCGTCAAGACAAATCTTTTAGGTTTACCAATTTTTTACTTGATTCATTTTGTTATTTCTTTTTTTATTTTTTGTTTACATTTAATTTTTGATTTTTCTGGGTGCGACACGTGGCTGTTGGCTGCTCCTAGAGCCGCCACATGTCACCTTTATTTATATTATTTTGTATTTTTATTTTATTTTACGTATTTACTCATTTTATTTTATTTATTTATATTTATTATTTATTTATTTATTATTTATTTATTTATTCATTTTTAATTTAATTTTTATTTCATCTGATGGATCGTGAATCACCCTATATTAATTTGTCAATTTGTTGTAATTGGGCAATTAACAAATCAATCAAAAATCGCTAAAATTAATTATCCAATTAAAAACAAGTGATCACATTTTTTTACTTTGGGAAGCCCAGGGTCAACTTTGGGAGACCACTGTTTCCATAGGCCAATTATTAGGCGATCTAGAAGCTAGGTTCTCAGTGAGGCTTTTTTTTAGATTTTTATGCAAGTGAATGGTAATGCAATATGCGATTGACTTAAGTTCTTAAGAAATCAAGCAACTTAGCAAAATTAAATTTTAACGTGAAATTAATCCAACTTAGCTAAATTATATTGTTCCTAGAAACCTAACCAATGATGAATGCAAAATGTATTTTTTTTGGAATTTTGGGTTTAAAAAGTAATAACAAAAATGTAAACTTTAGGGGTTTTATGCAATTTTTTTGTGCAAATATAATGCAAAATTAATGAAATTTTTATTGGAAGTGAAACATGATGAAATGACGCTACACTATTTTTTTTGAAATTTTCTGGCAATATATGATTTTTTATGAATTTCTTAATAGAAAAGGAGTGACTATGAGTATTTAATTTCTAATAAATCCACAAAACCAATTTATCCAAGAGTGATTTATCTCAAAAAGATATTCTAATAACAAATCCAGGAGAGTTAAAATTTGTCAAAAATATTATTCGTGGATTTATTAAAATGCAATGATAAAAATCACTCAATAATTTATTTTATGCACAAGACATATACATTTTTGATGAAATTTGGATAGTAATTAAAACACATATACAACCATCATCTCTGATTTTTACACAATTTTGGAGCAAGGTTTAATTAAATACGAATTTCGGACAATGAGTTGGGTAATATATGCAAAATTTTGCCAAAATAGTTTTAATTAATTACCCAATGCTCTAGAAATTATAAATAAATAGCCAATAGATAGAGAATGTTATGCTCTACAACACCATTTTTTTATTTAAGAAATGATGCAAAATGGATGTTCAAATTACGGCTTACAGTCATGGGTGTCCGTGCAATAGAGAAATACACAGTCAATGAGATAAAATGTGCCTACGTGCACTATTGCAGTTATAAAAATCTGCGGGGAAAACTAATATACACAAAATAAAAATAAGAAAATGAGGGAAAATTGACCTTTTCATTTATCAAAATGTGGGTTCCAAGAATGGAACCAATGACTAGGGCATGGGTGAAGCGATGTGCGACCACACACGACGGGGCTGCAATGATCGGTGGGCGCAACTAGGATTAGCATAGAGGGGATGGCCACGGAGGGGTGGCGGCTAAAGGTGCGGGCACTGGCGGTGCGTGTCGCGGGTAGTCCTGTAGCGCAAAGGAGGGGCACTTAGCACTAGTTGCACACAGTTGCTGCGGGAGAAGAGGCTGCACATGATGGGCCACATGGATGTGGCTCCAGGCGACAGTGCACGGTTGTTGGTGGAGGTACGGGCAGGGCCATGTGAGTGGATGGGATGAGGACTGGATGGTGTCATCGGATGTGAGGAGCTGCACACGGGAGGGTGGTTGTGCATTGGAGGAGATCGATCGGGCTGGATGGGTTCGCGCCGATGGCGAAGTGGTGCGGGGACCAGTGTTGGCTGTTGGAGTTGGGGCCAGTGGCGTGGGGCGGCGAAAGGGTGCAGATGATTCTAATGCCCCTTCTTTTTTTTCTTTTTCTTGCTCATTTTTTTTGAAAATTTCTTCAATCAGGGAATAAAAATGAAGATGAGAAGGTGGAAATGATGGTGATTTGGTGATGGTGATGATGATGGACTAAAGGAATGATTGAAGACGATTATAGAACAACAAAAAAATGTTAGACAAATAACATAACAAAAAAGGAGAAGCAGAACTTAGCTGTGTGGTTCGCCGGATTGTGGAGTATCTATGCTGAACTCTTGTTGTAGCCTCGATCCGGTTCGACGAAAAATCAGAGAAGCTCTGCGATCTTGACGGGAAGTTCGCTACGCAGAAACTATAATCGTGGATCTTTCTTGATAGTCGTCATTGCTCAACATCGAAGAGGGATCTATCACATTATGGATGGGGCTAGTACCTGTCTCATTGAATGGCGGATAGAGAAAAATGAAGAGTATGGAGGGAATAAATGAGGAGGAAGATGGAGAAGTTAGAAAAGAAGTGGGTGGAAGTTGGGAAATAAGTGGGAGAGGTGATGAGAATGGGAGTTGGTGGAAGAAAATAGTAAAAACTGAATTTAAAAATGAAATAAAAATATAAATAATAAACTATAAATAATTAATCAAAAATAATAAATGAATAAATAAATAATCTATAGATAAATACTAAATATAAATAAGTAAATAAATAAATACAGATAAATAAAAAAGTAAAATAAAATAAATTACGAATATAATATAAAATGACTGACATGTGGCAGCTCCAAGAGCGGCCACGTGTCACACCCAGAAAAATCAAAATTAAATTTAACAAAAAAATCAAAAAGTGGTCAACATGAAAGTTGCTCACCTTGACAAGATCTAAAACTTTTGTGAAGGATCAAAAATAAAAATAAACCATTTGTATAAAATTTTTTGGGTGGTATACTATAGATATAAACTATCAAATTTTTGTATTTTGCCGATGTTTTTGGTATTTTTAAAATAAGATAAAAATAAAAATAAAATCAAAGAAAATATAAGATAAATATTTATAACTTAATCTATTTTTTGTATTTTTAATAATTAAGAAAATAAAAAGATAAAATAAATATTTATAGGGGACATGCATACATTATACAATGAGGGACCCAAAACCCAAGTTTCACATACAAACTCCGATTCTTTTGAATTTGGTCTTGTTTTGAAGATAATTGAATGTACATTAATTCAAAAGTGAGTAGGGGGTCCATAGGAGACTACATGAGAGAGATATTCAATATTTAAGGTTTTTAGTCTCAAACTATGGTTAGGGTTTTATTTTTCAATTTTACAAGTTAGTATTTTTTTGATATTTTTCCTTTATTAGTGTTAGTAATCTATATACTATAGGGATGTTTTATTCAATTTTGAGTTAGAGAAAAATAGATAAAATTAGTTAACATATGTTGAATATACAAGTGATATTTACAAGTTAATTTGGCTTCTCAAACATGCATGGTAAAATGTAGATATTAAGTGTAAATGCATGAACGAGAATAATGCAAAATAAAAGGAGAAATGTAGCTAATTACTCAGGAACAAAGCTCTATTTTCTACTTTTAGAGTGATGAATCACATATTCATCAACCCCTATACTTAAACCTTGCCCATCCCCGAGCAAGTAAAATGAAATGCAAAAAGTGAAATGATTTTGGGTTCCATACCAAGGTCATGAACAAAAGGTGAAAGTAGAGCCTGACTCGACCATTGGATTAAGAATGTGGTGGAACCTTGTTGGGAATTGAATTTAATACCTAACAACCTTTAAGTTCCATAAGTCTCTATTTAGGTCCCCTCAACAGTCAGGTCAGAACAAATCCTCATACATAAATTCTGATGACTATAAATCTTACTTGTACTGTGTAAGTGAAATATCGCTCTCCACATCAGAAATGACAAAGAATCAACCTCCTCCAACAAGGTAACTCTAATTCCTCGATCTAAGAACTCTTTCCTCAAGGATCGAGGTATTCCCTTCTAAGTTCAAATGCAACCGACTCAACAAGAGGGGGTAAAGAAGAGAATGGATTGTGACCAATGTAGTCACATATCCATGGAGCTTGACCACTGTATCCAAGTCTCTAGGTGCATGCTTCCTTGGTATGAAACTTTGAAGCATATGCCTTGCTTATTCATATTTTTCTTTTGCGAGATTTTTTAAAACTTAATGCCTTTCTATCTTTTTTGGAGATTTTCCCCTCTTTTTGATATATACAAAAGTGTAGCATGTACATAAGGAGTTTTTCTTTTTGAGCCAGTAGACTATCCCTCTTTTGAAGCTTTATTGCAACCCACAACATCCTGTCGTTAGACGTCGATGCCACTAGACTAGGTTGATATGCACTACCCTTTCTAGAGTAGGACGGTTGTTTCCACCCGTTTGCTACTCTAAGCCAAAGGATTCCACCTCCTCACCACCTCAGCAATGAATAGCTACGTGCATGGTGCTTGTCCAAGTTAGGTCACTGTCTAAAACAATCATGTGTGCATGTGTATGAAATATTCTCTTTAGACTAATCAAGATGACATGTGAAAATAAACTTGCGGACTCAAAGAATTAAGTCATTCGACCTGAAAAATCTTAACTTCAGTTCCTATAAGGTTTCTTTGAGATTAGGTATATTAAGGTCAAATCAAATCCATCCATGACTTCTATTCATAACTTGGTTAAGAACCCACTAACTTTTCACTTTGCATATGCTAGATATGCAAATGAAATGCAGATGACATGCAATGTATATGAGTGAAGTGCAAGACATTTTTTTGATTGAAAGTATGATATGCAATAGTAAATAAGAAGCCTCTTTTTTTTTAAAAAATTCTGGTATATATACTATTTTACAACAAATTTTACAAAGTATTATTTACAAGAATTTTAAAAATTTATATAAATTTTACAATTTATATACAATATACATATTATACAAGCATACATGTACTTTACAAAAAGTTTTTTAATTTTTATCGATTTTACGAATCACATAATTATTGCATAATATATACAAAAATATGCAAAAGTACGAGCTATGGGTAAAGTATATATACGTAATATATACACGCCCCCTATACTTAGCGTGTGTTATGTCCTTAGAGCACAATAAGCGAGAAATAGACATAGCTTGTGCTAAGCGTAGGAGAGTTGAAATAATAAAAAGTATAAAATCCGGCCTACCCTCTATACTTAGGCTCTGGTCAGCCTAAGTATAGAAGAAGAGCAAAAAATGGGGAGGACTAGGTCATGAGGAGAAATGTATAGGCACATATTCATGATGGGCATCAGTTCCCCCTATACTTAGGCACTAGTTAGACTAAGTCTAGGACATGAGTAAGTGTGAGAACTGATGAGATCTGGAGAATATACAGAGAATAGTAAAGAAGAGAAGAAGAGACTCGGGTCACTCTCCCCCCTATACTTAGGATATGGTCATCCTAAGTATAGCCATAAAATTAAACGATATGGAGCCGGGGGGAGTGATACGAGTCACTGAGGAGGGAGAGAAATCAAAAAAAGAAAATCTATACAAGGAGGAGTGAGAATATACAAGGTTCAAGAAGGTTTGTGACGAACCTTGTTGTGGGAGCAAGGAGGTGGGTAATATACAAATGTGTCGCTATCGAAATCGTCGTCATATGAATAATAGTGAGGTGAAGGGATCATCCAATGAGGGCCGACACATGGCTGCTTGCTCAGATATGACATAAGAATAGCCGAACTGAGCTCACTCATATAAATCACCTCACCTGGACCTGATGAAGACTCCTCAGAAAATTCCTCCTCCGGTATGTTGAAGGAAACTTTCTTAGTCGGTTTTCTAGAACTTAAAACATTGAGAGGGAGAGAGTGACATATCTTGAGGGTTTAGGGGAACACCTCGAGGAATCAATTCTCGATTCCTCTCACTGGATAATCGACTAGAGGAAGGAGCAACTGTGTTTTTGGGTGGAGTAAATTCAGTCCTGATTGTCTACTTTGATGATCCGAGATGTAGTGCGGTGCTGACCATGATTTCCTCATCAGACGAGTCACCATATATATTGTAAAATTCTTGAAGGGTCAGCACGCGCCTCGGGTAGGAGCTAATGTTGTCAATTATCTTGGAATTGGTAGTGATGCAAGCAGCATGAGTCATGGATGTGTGGGGAGTCTTGATCTAGTGGTTGGCTCGACAACCGATATCTTAGGTGTAGTAGAGTGGTGGGACTCATCCACCTCTCGATGGTCACGACTGTCAACATCTTTGTGGGTTACCTTAGAGTAAATTATATCAAAGAACGGGTGAGTTCAGAGTGTTCCAATACTGTAAAATCAATTTCTGGAGTCTCGCAATCTATAGTCGCCTTAATCAATGCTAAGAACGGCTTCCCGAGAATAATTGGAGATTGGGTAAACTCTCCTCAGTGCTTAATGTAAATGATCGTGAAGGATACATGGAGTAGAGCACCTTGGAAAGTAATGATGACTGAAATGGCTCCTCTTGACCATTTTATAGATCGATCAACCAACTGAACGATCTCTCTCGACTTCTTAATTTCCCCGAGTTTGAGCTTGTCAAACATGGAGGCCAGGAGGATATTTATCGATGAGTCATCATCGATTTTAGCATGGGTGAAGGTAGTATCTTTGATTTCACATCCAACCCTAGGAAACCACTTCACTTTGTGGCTCTTGATCCTTCTACCCATCACTAAGGAGGTGGCCATAGAAACTAGATGTTTCTCAGTCCTTGTCCTTTTATTGCCCGACCTCTTAGGCATTTACTTATCACAAATTGTTTGAGGTCGAGAAAGTGATCTATGGCCTTTATTAAGAGAAGCTTAAAAATCAATTCCTTATCGAGTGCTTCTTTTAGGGCAAGATCCATTTTTTAGTCTTTTTCATTTTCTATTTTTATAAGATCTTCTGGTTTTTCTTTTTTTGATCTTTTTGGTATTTTCGATTTTTTTTTTATTTTTTATTGGAGAAGGAGGAGTGGGAGGATGTATAGACTCTTGATTGGAAGGCAAATGGTTAGTAGAAGAGGACGGTAGAAAGGCCTCCAGATGTACAAAGTATGTGTGTTTCCTTGTGTCCTCTAGATTATTTTCAACATTGAATCCACTTATTTCATTCGCCACTTCCATACCTAAGCTGGAATAAAATGAAATTAGTCGGTCGATGACATTTCTATATTTATCCTAAATTAATTCACATCTCTTCATAATCTTAGAAATGTTATCCTCCAAAGATTCATCATAACAAATCATGGAACCAGTCTATTCCCTCAGAGGATACTGCAGAGATATTGAAGTCTCACAGTCAACATACCTAGACCCTGGAAATTAATGTTGGGTAGATTATGGACCATACGAATGGAAGATATTGGTCAGAGCCTCGAATAACGGAGTTAATGAACATGGGGTTTTAAGTCTGGCTCATGAGTCGAATCACGTGCATGTGTAGGCTCTCCGAATGTGTGATATAAAGACTGGTCAATGTGGGCTTTATTAATAGGGTCAATCAAGTCAGGAGGATCATATGGTGCAAGCCTCTCCATTCGGTTTGTTTCGTTGACCATGCTATTCCCTAAGGTCAAATTGGGATGTGTATGTGTGAATTATTGTCTAGTCCCATCTTGAGGCGAGGAAGAGGTATGCGGGGGTAAATAATTCTGCCATTTCTTTGTCTCAGTAGTAGCTTGCTCTTCAAATGATTCCTTGATTCTAACAAGAGTCCGACTATAAGGTGAACCAACCCAGGATGGAAGTGGATTCAGGGTGTAAGAAGGTGGGATAGGTGAGAAATGCAAAGAAGTGGGGGAAGTTAGACAAAGTTCTGACTTCATAATCAGGTCGAGGTGGAACCAACCATGGGTAAAAGTCTCCCACGGATGGTGGAGGATACATGGAAGAAGGATAAGGAAAAGATGAACAATATATGGTCGAGGAGGAGTGATCAGAGAGGTCAGGTTATGGAGAACAATATCCTGACATCTTCCAGAGATGAATGTAAGTGGATGACGATCAAAAACATGAAATTGCATAGGATGCACACACGAACAAACATAAGACAAACACAAGAGCAAACCCTAGTTTCACCAACTCAACACAATGATGGTCTCAAAGGTCTGAACGTTTATCTTTTCAGTTTTATTAAGTGGAATAATAAGAAATCCATTTTTACGCACGATTTAGATGTGGGTTTTGGGCACTACCTTAGGTATGCATCCTCACCTCTCAACAATCAATATAAAATGCGTACAATGATGAGGTTTCCCTCCTGCAAGCAAGAGTTAGTTTTAGTCATTTTTTGGTCAAATTTTTATTAGCAGTCCCGATTTTAAGATAGATCATCACTTAACTAAATCCATCAAACACAACATGCCTATCGTCTAGTCCCAATTTCATTTTAATCCTAAGTTGTAAAACCAAGGGGAAGGGAGTCGAGAAAAGCTGATGTGATCGAATAAATCTATGGTGCATGCCCAATTCAGAAGACTTGCAGTGATCCTCGTGCTCTACATGTAAGGTGCAATGAAGAAATGAAAATTTTATACTAAATGAGATGCACGTCAGAGAATCACCCTATATTAATTTGTCGATTTGTTGTAGTCAGGCAATTAACATATCAATCAAAATCCGCTAAAATTAATTATCCAGTTAAAAGTGAGCGATCAGATTTTTTTTGGGCAAGCCCAAGGTCGAACTCAGGGAGACCATTGTCTCCTTAGGTCAATTATTAGGCGACCTAGAAGCTAGGTTTTCAGCGAGGCTTTTTTAAAAAAATAAATTTCTATGCAAGTGAATGATAATGTAAAATGCGATTGAATTAAGTTCTTAAAATATCAAGCAACTTAGCCAAATTATTTTTTAATGCGAAATTAATCCAATTTAGCCAAGTTGTATTTTTCCTGAAAACCTAATCCAATGATGAATAGAAAATGCATTTTTTTGGAATATTTGGTTTAAAAGCATAAAAATGTATACTTTTTAGGAGTTTTTATGCAATATTTCGTGCAAACAGAATGCAAAATTAATGGAATTTTTACTGGAATTGAAACATGATGAAATGAAGCTACACTATTTTTTTGGAATATTCTGATAATAAATGATTTTTTTATGAATTTTTAATGGAAACAGAGTGAGTGTGAGTGTTTAATTTCTAATAAATCCACAAAATAAATTTATCCACTGGGTAATTTATCTCAAAAAGATATTCGAATAAGAAATCCAGGAAAGTTCAAAATTCTCAAAAATATTATTTACGGATTTAATTAAAAATCAATGACAGAAATCACTCAATAATTTATTTTATGCACAAGATACATCCATTTTTGATGAAAATTAGAAAGTAATTAAATCACATTTAGAAGCATCATCTCTAATTTTTGCACAATTTTAGGAGCAAGATTTAATTAAATATGAATTCCAGACCATGAATTGGGCAATATATGCTGAAACTCCAGATTATATCAATACCATTGGATCATATGAGAAGCGTTGCATGTCCTCGGGCGTTAGATGCACTTGAGTGCGCCTTCGTGGTGCACTCTGACTATCGATTTACGCGCACGTGGGGGTAAACATATGAGAAGCCCTTGTATTTTTATACTAATATATAATATATAAATTTTCTTCTGTAGTTGTAAAAATGTTATTGCAAGAAAACCCTTAAACTTTTTGATATTCACATTTAGGTCCTTGCCAGCTCAGCTTACGTGGTACCCTACGTGAGTTGGGCATTTTGCATATCTACCCTTACGAGTTTTTGTAATTAAAGTTTAATTTATAAAATTTGAATTTCAGTTATCAACTTTTAGGTATTTTGCATTGTGCAACCTACTTTCTATTTTAATTGTAATTATGCCCTACCAAACGAGTGTAATATATATATTTGTTCAAAATTTTGCACCTGTATCCCTAGATTTTTTTTTGTTCTTAAATGCAGTTTAGCTAATTTATAATTACCAATAGTCCCTTCCTCTGTTGTATTTTTATTTTTATGTTTCTCTTTATTAAAAATAACTCATGTTTGGTTTTTATTTTGCAACAATTAATGTAGATGCCTGAAATGGTACACTTTGAAGTCACATTTTTTATTTTGCATTTTGAAGCATTTTATTATTTATCTAAAATTAAGCAGTAGATTTTTATTTATTGTCTAAAAAATACCAAAAAATATTAAAACATCTCTAAAAATTCCATAAAATGGGTAATTGTTTATTATTGTATTTAATACCTCTAAACCCAAAAATCCTTAAAAATAGAAAAATAAAATCACTTAAAATTCAAAAAGCTCCAAAATTTTTATAAAATATAAAAGAGGTTAATGGGGCTACCCCAACATGGCTTCCCATGCACCATTTTCGATGTTTTTTTATTTTTTTTGAAAAATATCACCATTTATATTCATCCCTATATCCCTCCTATATGCCATTCGAATTTCGTCACAAACAGAGACTCCTACTGCCTCTATCCAGACAATCATTTTTTAACGGTAACATGATTTTTTAAATCAACACCATCTCGATGGAGGCCGTAGGAGTCTCTGTTTCTGAAGAAATTCGAATGGTAGGAGGGATATAGGGATGAATATACATGATTTTATTTTTTTTGAAAAAAATAAAAAAAAATCGAAAATAGGGGGTGGGGCAGCCATGTTGGCTGCCCCCACGGGGAAGTCCCATTAAATCCAATTTAAAAACTCTTCATCTAAAAATATTAGTTTATGTTCTGAATATATATATATATATTATCATCTATATAAAAAAATGATTTGGAGACTGTTTAAGCTTTTTTGCTATTTTAGATCTCAAATAAACTCGATCTATTTAATTATTCATTGTTTTTGACTGTTTCAAACTTTAAAAATACTTAAAAATTAGAAAAATACTTGAAAAATCACAAAAACAATAGAAAAATACAAAAAATACGAAAGTATTTGTTTTGTATTTTTAAATTATTTTTAGTTATATTTATTACCATATTATCCTATATTTTGTAATACATCTATACATAGTTATAGAAATAATTTTAAAAAGAAAAAGAAATTAAAATAAAAAAGTATAAAAAATAAAAATTGTAATGAAAATTTTTTAAAATATATAAATAAAAAATAAAACAGATAAAACATTAATTAATTGGTTAATTAAGAATAATTTGTACAAATGTACACCTATATTATTTAATCATTATTTATTTATAAGTAATATTCCTGCTATACCGACTTGTCTCCCTGTGTTTGACACTTAGACTACTTGTCTACTAACACATTTATTTTGAGTTTTTAATAAATATTGATCCGCATTGTTTTCTTTTATTGTTTTATATCTTTATTGTGGGTTGATTATTGCTTAGTCCATTAGTCTTTGAAAGCTTTCACCACATTGACTTAGTGATCCCGCTTTGTGTGGACCACAAGACAATTCTTGGTATTATTTGGGTTAAACAAATGGCGCCGTTGCTGGGGAGCAATGTAGTATAGCATTTTTGTAAATTATTCATCCTTTATTTTTGCTTTTAATTTTTGATATTTATTTAACTATTCTGACCACTTCTTTGTTTATTGATTTTTCTTGCGAGATACTGGACATCAACGTTGACTTCATAGGTAGTTAACGCACCCGAGCCGACCATGAGCGAGCAGGAGAATGAGGCAAAGTGAGAAGAGGATTGGGTTGGGTAGTCTCTTTTTGTATTTTTTATTTTATTTTACGAGAGAGAGTTCACTTTTTTTTTGTAAAATTAAGTTGTAATAATTTTGGACATTAGGCGTTACCACTTCACGAGATCCAGTGTCTGAGTGATTGTTCACTTGGGGGCCTCGTCAGATTTTTTATGTTTTATGGCTTTTCTTTTTCTTTGTTTCACGCATTTTGAGTTTTTCTCCTTTATTTCATTTGCTTTGTATGATTTAGTCCAAGTTTAGGACTTGCTTTCTTGATAAATTAGGTTCAAAGCCCTAATTAAATTGCATGTACCTATCGCTTGTGCTTGGATCTACTCAAATTAAATTATTGATTATTTTGATTTGAAACCACATGGTGCGAGAGATTCCACACAACACTTGCCGGAGCCGTTGCATGCGGGTACCGAGGAATCTCCAAGATTAGACTCTAGGTTTCTTGTCTAGATAGTCTTCTCTTATTCTTCATGCTAATAACAACTCTTGTTTCTATGGCGATTTTATCGGTTTGCATTGCATATAAAGTATGTTTCAATTCTTTATAACATCCTACATGAAGAGAGCTGGAGGCAAGGTGAGCACCATCTATCTTCGCACACATCATTGATTTATGCTTGCATTACTTTTCCGACTCTCTCTCTTTGATTTTGACCACATAAGATACTAAAGGAATTGATACCTTGTTAGGATTCACACATTTACAAAAAATATATCAAAAAAAAGTGATACAATAAAATTGGGACTGCTAATTTTACTCGACCCTAGAATCTAAAAGAAAAACCCTTGTTTTGAGGAGAGTAACCCCCTCATTGTATTCAACATTTTATACTTGGCACATAAACAATAAGGATCAGAGCCCCAATCCCAGGCTTACTTGCATGCTTGTACATTTTTTTTGAAATTCACCTAACTCTAAAATTTAACAAGATAGAAGACCGAACTTTCAGAGTCATCATTATGTTGAGTTGGTTAATTGAGTGGTTTGTTTAAATTTGTGTTTGTTTGTCATACTTGATCTTCTTTGGGATTTGTGCCTTTTTTCTTGCATATCATGTCTTGACCTTCATTCTCTCCTGATCCCCGTATTTTGTTTGGAGAAGGCTGATTGGAGTTATTTTTATCTGAACTTCACGGATCCTTCTCACTCTCCAGTCGGTTCACCTCTATTTTACCAGGAGGTCTTTGCTCCTGATTTTTCTTTTTGTACATATCTGCATCATCCACAATTTCAAACATTAGATTTTTACCCGCCACCACCATCATATAGCCCACCATCTCACCCACCTGAGACTGAGTTATTGGAGTCACCTCTCATGGATACCACGATTGAGTACTTGACCTAGGTAGTGGAGCAAATGAAATCGAGGATAGATGACCTCACTAGTATAAATAAGAGCCACATTGCTACTTTACCTTTTGGATTTACGGATTCATTTGAGGACTCCCATGAGATCTTGCAATCACTCAAAATAAAGAAAATGAGAAAAATACAAAAATACAAAATGATTCTGGGAGACACCTTGCCGAGTCAGTTTTTGAGGAGAGGGCACCGTAACCATATCCTTTAACCACACACACATCCACCGCAGTTCCCACCTTTTCCCCCAAGGATGTTTCCCCCAAGGATGTCACTATACAAACTGCTCTTAGTCATCCTTGTGTAGCTGATGATTCTGATCTCTTCCCTTACATGGAAAAGATAGAAAATCTTAAAAAGTGTTGACCCATCTCTAGGTGGATGTAGTTATTCATGATATTATTGAGGTACCACTTCAAAAGGCCATGAACCAATTATCTGCACCTCTACCCAAGAAAAGAAAGCGATAAAGATGATCCGAGCGAGACCTTCTCACCATGGCCACTGCCCACGCCACCTCCCACCGTCCACACATTAGGAAAGAGAACATTGTTACACCTCTTGTGAGATGCACCATTTTTGACTATTATTGTGATCACACTCTCCTTGATGTCGATGCTTCGATTAATATAACACCCTTCTCATTGGTATAGTATCTTCATATTGGGCATCTCAAGAAAACTAGGATGATTTGCAAGTTTACTGATGGATCAATAAAGAGGCCGAGGGGTATTCTAGAGAACGTAGTCATTCAGATCAAGGGCACGAACTTCATAATTGATTTTATTGTATTTCCCATGGAAACCTCCACCCTTTTGGAGCATCCTCCGATCATCCCGGGATGACCTTTTCTCTCCTCTGCGAGAGTAGTTATTGATTGTGGATCTGGAGAGATTCGCTTTCGTTCTGTTGATGAGAGGGTTGTCTCGATCACTGCACCCAACACTGACTAGAGACCTAAATCTGATGAGAGTGTACCTGTGTTAGCCAACCTCGAGGACTATGACGTTGATACTGATATCAGAGAGGTTTGCTTTATCATGGATGATTCTGAGACTCGAGGATTCTTCTTTGGTGAAGAAGACTCAGAAAGCATAGACCTTAGAGTTCCCCCTTTCGGTGCATGGAGATGTATTGATGATACCTATGGCATTTACACCATAGGCACCTTAGTGCGGATGGCATACTTAGGAGAGACTTCATAGATTGAAATTGGCCTTACTACTTCCACTGATGAGTTCGTGCATTTTTATTTTGAGATTTGTGAAACTTCCCAGACTAACTTGACCACACTACTTCTGAAGGATATGGGAAGATCCTTAAGCGCATCACGGAAGCGTGAGGATCGTATCGTTTGCGATTGAGAGCGACTAGTCGCACTAGTTGCTCGAGACAACGGTATTTAAAAAATTTTCATGCGAAGAAACCACATGATCCAAGAACACTTATAGGATCATTTCATGTAAACCACAAACAAGTATTAGGGTTACCTCTTGAAGAATGGTTACGATCGAGTTTCTAAACAAAGAGACCTCCTGTCTCAAGTCCGATCCAATGGAGGAGACGCTTGCGAGCATGTTGATAAAACGCGTGCTTCTCACAATCCATGTTGATGACCCTGGTGACGAATCTCCTGATCTCATCACATGAAATCCGACGTCTTCTTCACGAGCAAGTTTCACCAAAGGAGACGAAGATCCATGAGCAAACAATCCAGTATCATAATGTGACGTTGCGATGATGGAGACTCTCTCTAGGGCATCAAGGTGGACAGCCACAAGAGAGAGGGAGAGAGAGATGGCATGTGGAGAGAGAGCATACGTAGTAGTTTCTTAATCTTGTAACTTGAAGAGCAAGGGGTGCCATTCTACTTAAAATATTTTAGGACTCCATGGATCACAATCCATGGACTACACAAAATCAATGGATGAGATTTATTTGTTCTTCCTTCAATGGCCAAGATTTTGTTGTAAAAACACAACAACAATTAATTTAATTTAGATTTAATATATAGTAATAAATCTATATAAATTAATCCAAAAATTAAATCAATCATGCATGGAGTCAATTGAAAGGAGACTAGCTTCCTTCCATAAGAGGGGGGGGGGACCAACCTATATGAGGTTGGTGGCCTCCACCCTCTTATTAAGGAAGGTGGCTATCTCCTCTCAATACATGAGATTACATTATCTCATAGATTTCTCCAATATATGCAACAATTTTGTTGCAAATTATTTCAAAAAAATAAATCTAATTTATTTCGTGAACATTGAAATCATGCCATTGGAAATTTGTGAATCACATTCACAACCCTAAATAAAATGTGAATTACATTTTCAATTTATTATCCAATGTGAATCCAATTCACATCTACGTTTAAATAACAAATGTAAATTACAAATTGCTATATCTCATATATTATAAATCACATTTACACTATATATGATTAATGTGGATAGTACTATCCACGATATTCATATCCATGATAATTGAATCATATTTAATAATCTTGGATCTTAAATCACATTTATTTATCTATGATAAGTCTCCTTATAATATGAATCAAATTCATATTATTTATGATAATAAACTCACATTTAATTATCAATTTTCTCAATACTTGGATACATATATCAACATTGAAATTATCCTGAACTCTTTCAGGGATAATGCGCTTTCTCCGCGGATACTTGGAGATTAAGGACATGGCGATTGTATTGTTCCACGTATAGTGACTTGGATATTGAGATCATATCTCAAATCCAGATCTTGCGGACCTCTCATAGATGCTTGATTAAATCAAGGTCGTAGATCTAATCTTCTTATTGCATCTAAATCACATTCAGATCAATGTCGAACATTTGGACTAAGATAAGATCACTTCTCTACTGACAGGAGTCACTAAAATCCAGACCCGTTTCATCACTCCTTAGGAATGGAAGCGTCATGGTTATACACTCATTTATGATCACATCACCCTTAAGTATTCCTAATACATGTACATATTGTAAACTGGAAGACCTAGAATAAATCAAAAGTATAAGATCAATTTTACACTGTCTACTTCAGGGATTTATCATTAAGTTTCTCATTCGATCATTGGGAGTCGGTATCGATCATATACTTTCCAAAAGCATATATCATACCTAGGTGTTGATCATAAACTTTCCAAAATCATATATCAAACGCTACAAATTCAGTCAAGCTTCCAAAGCGAGATGACCGCGCGCAGAATTCGATTCTTCCCAATATCTCGTGAGTGAGATCATGTCTTCCAGTTCAGTAAATGAACCTATATGATCCCTTTGACAGATTGTATTACTCATATGCCCTTGCATGCGCACCATCGTGCCGGTGTATACACCTTGGTTAGGTCATCAACCTCATATTCAAACATATAGTAACACATCTATCTCCGATCAGAGGATGCTTGCCTATATCGTGACAACATACGACATAGGACTTTGGTTATCTCGGTCTCGTTACACCAACTCTTTGACCTAACTTATCTAACACCTCTGAATCTCTATTCCTATGCAGAGTACCTGCATCAAGAGGTCGGTTAGATATTGGACTTTAGAGAAAGGATTGCCATCTCCTTCTCAGGCTGGAGATCCTCTCTTAATAATCATTTGATGGTGCTTTATGACTCCTCAATCTAACTCTTTAGATACCCATCCAAGCACCAGCCTCTATGACTCAATATTGAATCAACAATTGTTTGATCATTAAGATAGCCATGGTACATAACCCTAATTATAATAAGGGACCTATTATGCAAATTAATTATTCTTCATTTCAGATCTATGAATGATATTTGCAATGACAGTTATTGCATAATGGCTCTCCATGAGCTCACATGTACAACACCTTTCACCGACCAGTTCATGCCTTTCCATTTTGGGATTGCTGAGGATGTTCATTAGGTCGATCCTGATCGGTTTGTGTCAACTGATGACTCTGATATCGACCTGCACATTGTTTGATCCATCCCTCAACGATCACACAGTAAGGTCCACTTTCTACCTTCTTGATCTTTGTATATCCACCTCTTTGTATATTCATTTTCATTTACTTCCTTCCATCCACCATTTTGCTCATCCATCTCATTTTGTGTGTTTGTTTTGCTTAGGATCTTTTTCCTAAGTATAGGGGGGTGGATTAGTTGAGTGTTCTTTCTTTATTCTTTTTCATTACTTCTGTTGCTACTTATACTTAGGGATCTTTTACCCTAAGTATATGGGGAGTGATTTGTACATTCACCCAATGTAAGTTTTTTCTTTTTATCGATTTCTTTTTATTGTTTAAAGGAGACATTCAAAATTGTTCAAATTATAGAGGTATCAAACTGATGTGTCACACTATGAAAATTTGGGAACATGTGATCGAAAGAAGGTTGAGGCAAATTTCCAATGTAAAATAAAACCAATTCGGATTCATGCCAGGTCGCTCAATGACTGAAGCCATCCATTTGCTGAGGAGAACAATGGAGATTTATAGAGCTAAAAGTAAGAACCTCCACATGATCTTTATTGATTTGGAGAAGGCTTATGATTCTGTCTGACGAGAGATATTGTGGAGAGTTTTGGAGAAGAGACAAGTACATGTCCTATTCATTAACCTCATAAAGGACATGCATGATATGGTTTTATCTTTTGTAAGGACCTCGTCTGGGAAGACTGGATATTTTGTCATCAACATTGGTTTACATCAAGCAACTGCTTTGAGTCCATTTCTTTTTACTTTGATTATGGACGAGTTGACCAGTCACATTCAGGATGAGTTACCTTGGTGTATGTTATGTGCTGATGATATTGTGTTAATTGACGATACTAGAGATGGAGTAAATGAGAAGCTTGAGGTCTGGAGACATGAGTTGGAGACTAAAGGACTCGTATAAGTAGGGCCAAAATGGAATATATGGAGTGCACCTTTGATGGAAGCAATGGTGAAGGAATTGAGGGGAAGATTGGTAACGATAACATTCAGAAGAGAGATTCCTTTAGATATCTGGGATCTATTCTGCAACATGATTGGGAAATTGATGGAGATGTTACTAATAGAATAAATGCAGGCTGGATAAAGTGGAGAGGAGCCTCTGTTGTTCTCTGTGATAAGAAAATTCCTTTAAAGATTAAAGGAAAGTTTTACAAAGTAGCTGTGAGACCTGCTATGCTTTATGGATCTGAATGTTGGCCCGTGAATTGGATTCGAAATGATGCAATCAGAAAGAAAGTTGGCGTAGTTTCGATTGAGGATAAGATGCGAGAAAACTGCTTAAGATAATTTGGACATTTGCAAAGAAGATCAACTGATGCACCAGTTAGGAGATGCGAGTGTTGGGATGTTGAGCCGGCTAAGAAAGGGCGAGGACGGCCCAAGAAGTGTTGGAAAGAGACCATACGAAGGGATCTTAGTTTTGTGGATATAAGCCCGAGATTGTTCCAAGATAGATCTGAATGGAGGCGAAGAATACATGTAGCCGACCCTACTTAATTGTGGGAAAAGGCTTTGTTATTGTTGTTTCGATTTCTTTTTATTAATCCCCTTAACTATGTCCTCTCCTTTTAATATTTCTAACTATACTCAGGGATATCTTACCCTAAGTATAGGGGGAGACAAAATGAGTTGTGATATGTTTACTCCCACCCTCAACCCTCTCTGTATGTAGAATACAATATGCTATAATTAGGATTAATTTATCCTAAGTATAGGGGGTACGATTGACTTCTCATTCATTCATTCCTTCATTATTTTTTCCATTATTGTGGTATAAGTTCTCTTTTTCTCTTTGATCTACGAGGACCTAACTCAAGCTAAGTATAGGGTTGTTGTATATACGTTGCATATACTGTAGCCATAACTCGTACTTTCGTATTTTTAATAATATGGCTAATTAATAAAAATTAAAACACACAATAAAAATCTTTGTATATATTGATTAATAATTCGGGTTCAAAATATTTTGCAAAATGTTTGAAAATGGGTGTAAAATCTTTTGAAAAATATTTGGAAAATGTTTTATAAAATGTTTTAAAACTTTGTAAAAATGTTTAATTTTAAATATTACTTTCTTTTTTGTGAATAAAATGTTTTGAAAATCTATTTGCAAATGGTTTGAAAAATGGTTGCAAAAATAGTTTAAAAAATTTACACATACTATTTGAAAAATCTTTGTAAAAATGATTTTCAAATTTTGTAAAATATTTATAAAATTATTTTTCAAATTAGTTTGAAATATAATGTTTTCAAAATATTTGCGAAAATATTTTGAGAACTATATACATGATTCAAGCAAATAAAGACTCTTTACAAATCTTACATATACAAACATGTAAATTATTGTCGATAACAAATGTATTCCCATGTAAATATTTGCACATATTTCTTTTCCTACAAATTTTTATTTTTCAAGAACTCACTAAAAACTATAAAAATTTGCAAAATGTTTTCAAAAACCTGCATTAAAATTTGTAAAAGTTTTTCAAAAATCCATATAAGTTGAAAACCAGAAAATTGCATTACAAAATATTTTCTGCATTGTGCATAGCATTTGTATTTTTTAGATTGATGTTGACAATTGAACTCGTCTAAGTAAAATATGAAGATTGGAGCTTGATTGAACCTTTAATCCACTTAATCACAGGAATCTTTAAGGAACTGGACTTTAGGCACTTCAATCTTAATTCTTTAAGTCCACGAGACTTGGTTCAATGTCATCTTGACCACCTAAGTAGAATATTTTAGAACACATGCATGACTCTTGCCGACAAGGACATAGCCTGTACACCTGCACCTTACACTTTGTTCATCTCAATTGAAGTGGCAGAGGGCTAGATTTGCCGACATGAGACACAAGCCAGTGGAAACATCGTAAGTCACATATCTGTGGCCATTGTACCCCAACTCGATCCATTAGTCATGAGGTCCAATGAAGGAATGTTGTGAGTTGCAATAATGCTTCAAAAGAAGGATGATCTACTGGCTCATGAGGAAAAATTCGTTATGTAAATGATGCTGTATATAGTATTCAAAAAAATGCAAAATAAAAAACACTAAAAATAAAAGATAGGCGAAATTCAATAAAAATAAATTCCCATTAGAATATGTATATATTTGAGTAGTCAATAAGCAAGCTTGAGCCTCAAAGTCAAATATTCATGTGAGCATGCACTCAGATGACTTGGCTACATTGGTCATGCGTCCTTGGATATGTATCTACACTGTCTACCGTCCATTCTCTTATTCACTTCCTTTTCTTGAGCCGATTGTACTTGAAAGAGTTGTTGGATTGGGGAATTAGGGTCACCATGTTAGAGAAGACTGACTTCTACCGCTTCAGTCGAGAGGAGCTACATATCACACACACTGTACACGGAGAACTCAAAGTCATAAGGGACTGCATATGGCATCGACTTGTTCTAACCTGGATTTTGAGAAGATTTGGGCAGAGTCTTGTGGGTATTAAAGGTTGTTCCTTTTCAAGTCCGGTCCCAATAAAGTTCCGACCAATCTTAAAATCCAAAGGTCTAGCTAAAGCTCCAAACTTTGATTTTGTGAGGACAAGTTTGAAAGTTAAAAACAATCCAAGTTATTTCCTTTTCTTTTCTTTATTTTCTTTTATGCACTTAAAGGCATAAGTGTTTGCTAGGATCTAGCAAAGGCAAGAATAGGGGATGATGAATCTCCATTTCATTACCTTTATTCTTTCATTTTGGCCTTTAATCCCTAGCTAAATGCAAGTAAATATCATTATTTCAGATAAAATAGCATTCATGGTTTATATTATATTTATTATATAAAATACCATAACAAATGATAAAATAAACGAATAAAGGAAGAAAAGAAAAATAAATAAAATATCAAAGGTATTTTATGATCCTAAACCTTGAGATCTAGGCATCATGATGATTAGGCCGAGAAGGAATAAAGTAGGGGGAGATAATGGCCAACAAACATAATAAAATCCTTATTTTTATTCTCTAATAATTTTTTTTGGGACCTATTTCATTTTTTGTTATTTATTCATCAAATTAATAAACTTTATACATGAAATTGTAGATAAAAATACATAGAAAAAACAAAATTTAATTTACATAAAAATATTGCATGTTGTACATGTTACACTCAAAATAAAAATTCAAAATCCAAACTTCCCAAACCCATAGCTTCTCAATATGAATACAAAATTCATGAAAATCATTTTAATTGTATATAACTCTTTTTAGCTATTTAATGAAGGTGGTTTCATTTAAATTGGAGTTAAGATGCAAAAGTTAGGCTTTGGACCCCTATTGTACAATATACCTGAATAAAATATTCATTTTATTTATTCTTTATATTTTTCATTATTTTATATATTATTTAATTTTATAAATATTATTTATAGTGCATATATATAATTCAAATAAAATAAAATAATAAATAATACACTAAAATAAATATATGTACACAAATACATAGTTGGATTACCTATATATATACTTATATAATAAATATACATATTTATTTAAGTGTATATACAACTTCAGAAAAATAAAATAAAAATATATTCATGTGCATATAAATATATATATTATGTATACCAAATATTAAAATCTAAAATGCAAATTTAAAATAAAATATATACGATTTATAAGTCAATATACCTATAATTATACATGCAAGTATTGAGACATAACAAATTACTTGTAAAAATAAATAAAAACAAATTAAAATACAATGAAAAATAAGAAACATACTTTTGTTTTAATCTAAAAATAAATAAATTATTTACTATTTTTATTTTATTAATAAGGATTTTTTTGCCTGGATTTTTCTGGTTGGTCCACGTGGACCAACTAGAGAGCTTTCTTGGTTGATTTGGGTCAACTCTTTGACCTAGGCCACCTACCCCCATCAGGATGAGAAGACCCTTGTCTTCTCCCCCATTCCCCAGGCGCCCAATCACTCCTATCGATCCAATCATTCATGCAAATCAACCGCAAGTCATCCCTAATATACGCTTAAGATTTGGATCCTTTTTACATGGCTTGGATTCATCTCGATTTGATCCCTCCACGAGCCATGTAACCCCAATCCTATGTGTGTGCATGCTTCCTAGTGATAGCATGGGTTCCCCCATGGTGTCTGCGGGGAGAAAGGAGGAGGAGAGGTGGTCCAGCACCGCTGAAGCTTTGTAGCTCCGACGAGGGTCCATTCTCCCTAGAATACCCAGGTGCGAGCTATTATTTTTCACATTTTAGCTTGCTTTTTCCATTCCTAGGATAGTTGTAGGGTTAGTTTAGTTAGGTTAGCACCGGCCTAGCGCATTTTCTGATTTCTTTGATTACCAGAACTCCCTGCTCTGACCATGTTCTGCCATCTTCTCGACTGTTCCGGCCCACCATTCCACATTCATCTCACTCCCCATCATCTTCTACATCTTTTTCATGCCTTGATCTAAAATGTCAAGGATTAGTGAATCAGAGTTCCTCCTACGCCCTTCGTTGGAACTCCTCCATTCACCCTCGTTTTCGTGTGCGATAGCCTCAATTTGCATCAAGGCGAATCGCCTTGAACCCCGTAGTCTTCCTTTGTAGGTACAAACTGCATAGGACTAGAAGAGTGCCGATTCCCTAGTAGGAGAAGACTCCCAGGTCCCATGTGCTGCATCAAGATTGAGGCCTCTCCCCACTGAGGCCTGGACCTTCTTGATGCCACTAATCGATGTGGAACTTCCCCAGGAACGATAAGAGTCTGTCAACCGCTCGAGAGGAGGTCAGAGGTGCGAGATATCGTTGATCGAAGGAACAATAGGCTGGTATTCTTCCGAGTTCTTCCTCATCGCCTCCCTACCGTTGGATCCAAACAAAAGTCCGGGTTATATCATTATCATTGGATCAGATGTGAAGTGTTGCACGCCCTCAGCCGTCAGATGCACTTAAGTGTGCCCACATGGCGCATTCCTGGCCGTCCGTTCGCAAGCATGTAGGGGTAAACATATGAGAAGCCCTTGCCTTTTTTGTATATTGATATTTAATATTTAAATTTTCTTCTATAGTTGTAAAATTTTTGTAATAATTGCAAGAAGATCCTTACAATTTTGGATATTCACATTTCGGTCCTTGCTAGCTCAACTCACGTGTATCCCCTCGTGAATTGAGTATTTTGCACATATACCCTTGCAGGTTTTTGTAATTAAAGTTTAATTTATAACATTTGAATTTAAGTTATATACTTTTGGATATTTTACATTACCTTACCTTTTATTTTAATTGCAAATATGCCCCTGTCATGCATGTGTAATATATATTGGAAATTTTACACTTGTGCTCCGGGATTTTTTATTTTTGTTATTAAATAAAATTTATTCATTTATTATTACCAACATGTCCCCACCTCCACTGTATTTTTATTTTAGTTTCTCTTTATTAAAAATAGCTCATGTTTGGTTTTATTTTGCCAATTTTTTATGTAGATGGCTACAATGATACATTTTCATGCCACATTTTTAATTTTGTATTTGTGGAATTTTATTATTTCTTAAAAAATAAATTAATACCTTTTTATTTATTATCTAAACCAAAAAATACCAAAAAATATTAAAACATCTCTAAAAATTCCAAAAATATAGTTGTTCATTAATGTATTTAGTATCTCCAAACCCAAAAATCCCTAAAAGTATAAAAAGAAAGTCACTAATAATTAAAAATCTCCAAAATCCTTTTAAAAAATAAAAAATCTTTAAAAACTTGGAAAATATTAGTTTCTATTCAGAATTTTTATGTATGTTATCATCTATATATTAAAATTGATTTAGAGAATTTTGAAGATTTTTTGCTATTTTTAAATCTTAAATCTACCCGAGCTATTTAATTAGTCATTGTTTTTTACTATTTTGAACTTTATAAATACTTAAAATTGCAAAAATACCTGAAAAATCACAAAAACATTAGAAAAATACAATAAACACAAAATTATTTTATTATTTAATTTTTAATTATTTTTAGTTACGTTATAATCATATTATTCTTTATTGTATAATACACCTATATATAATTATATATATTATATTAGAAAGGAAAATAAATAAAAAATCTAAAAATTATAAAAAGAATTAAAAATTGTAAAATAAAAAATTGTACATTAAAAGTACCTCTACTAAAAAGCAAAAAAATTAAAAATTTAAAACCCACAAAACATTAATTAGTTGGTTAATTAAGTAGAAATTGTACAAATATACACCTATAATATTTATTTATAGATAATATACTAGCTACACCAACTTGTCTCCCTGTATTCGAAACACCTAGTGTACTTGTCCACTATACATATTCTGGTTATAATAAATTTTGATCCACATTATTTGCTTTTATTGGTTATGTCTTTATTGTGGGTTGATTGTTGCTTAGTCCATTGATCTTAAAAGTTGTCATCACAACGACTTAGTGGCCCCACCTTGTGTGGATCATAAGATAGTTCTTGGGATTATTTAGGCTAAACAATCCTCACCTTCTTCACTCACTGACACTCCATCTCACTCACCAATCACACACACATACACATACTACTTTGGCTATAACTAACCCATTTTGTAGGCCCTTTTCTTCAATGGCCGAAGCTTTGAAAATCGCTCCGTTCTAGAGCTTAACATCCAATGAGGCACCATGATTTCTCCGATCATATCTTCGACGACCCTTCATCGACTGTCCATCATCTTTGTTGTCCCCCGAAAAAGGTAGTTGGAACATCAAAGCAACAACATATATCGAGATGAGCAATGGTGTGCTTGTCGGAGCTTCGTTGGATGGCAGTCGCATGCAGCGGAGATGAGGATGCCTAGAAGAGAAGATACTATCCGATTCTCTAGATCAGACGTTTTGGGTGAGCCTCACACTTTGATCTCCCGGCCTCCAGCCTCGACGGAGTCGAAGCTAGTTCATAAGCATTAGGGCCTGCCACGTGGTCCCGAACACTACAAATGATCGAATCGAGCACAGAGCCTTACAACTCATACGTCACGCGTGATGGCATGGAAAAACATTAGCTAAAGTTTGTGAGTTATTCAAAATCACAAACATGTCCTAGCAGTGTGTGCATCACATGTGCCTATAATTAATTTACGCACATACCTCGTCGACTTGTTATATTTGCATATAGGTCCTCGTGCCCTTTTGGACTATTTTATTTAATCTCTTACGGATTATTTAAATTAAAAATGAACCCCTACTTGGACTATTTTGTATATATTCTCTTTATGTTTTTATTGATTATATACCCCTGAAATGTTTGTTTAATATCCAACCGTTGGATCCATGCGAAGCTCCAAGTTATATCACTACCATTGGATGAAATGCGAAGCATTGCACATCCTCGACCATCAGATTCACTAAAGTGCGCACGTGTTGTGCACTCTTGGCCATCCGTTCATGCACACGTGGGGGTAAACTTCTAAGAAGCCCTTGCCTTTATATATATATATTAATATTTAATATTTAAATTTTTTTATGCAGTTATAAAAATTTTGTAATAATTGTAAGAAGAACCTTAAACTTTTGGAAATTCACATTTAGGTCCTTGCTACCTCTGCTCACGTGGTCCCTACATGAGTTGGGCATTTTGCACATGTACCCTTATTTGTTTTATATTAAAGTTTAATTTTTAAAATTTGAATTTCAGTTATAAGCTTTTGGGTATTTTTCATTATGTACCTTGCATTTTATTTTAATTGCAAATATGCTTGTGTCAAGCATGTGTAATATATATATATATATATATATGTTCACAATTATACACTCGTTCACCTGGGTTTTGTATTTTTGTTATTAAATGCAGTTTAGTTTATTTATAATTACCAACATGTCCCTACCTCTATTGTATATTTATTTTATGTTTCTCTTTAATAAAAATAACTCTTGCTTGGTTTTATTTTGCAAAAATGAATGTAGATTCCTACAATGATACACTTTCATGCCACATTTTTTATTTCAATTTTGAGGCATTTTCTTATTTATTAAAAATCAAACAATAACTATTTATTTTACCATCTAAATCGAAAATTACCAAAAAATATTAAAACATCTCAACAAATTCCTAAAAACGATAGTTGTTTATTAATGTATTTAGTATCACCAATCCTAAAAATCCCCAAAAATAGAAAAGAAAATCACTAAAAATTAAAAAGCTCAAAAATACTTATAAAAATATTAAAACTCTTCAAAAACTCCAAAATATCAGTTTCTATTCTGATTTTTTTATATTATCACATTTATAAAATTTATTTGGAGAATTTTTGAAGTTTTTTTGCTATGTTTAAATCTCAAATCAACCCGGACAATTTAGTTGGTCACTGTTTTGACTATTGTGATCTTTAAAATTACTTGAAAATCAATAAAAATACATGAAGAATCATAAAAACATTAGAAGAATATAAAAAAACATGAAAAATATTTTATTATGTAAAATTTAGTTTTTTTAGTTACATTTATAACCATATTACCGTTTGTTGTATAATAAACCTATATATAATTATATATATTATATAAAAATAAAAAGGAATAACAAATTAGAAAATTACACAAAGAAAATAAAAATTATAAAATTAAAAATTTAAAAATATATAATAAAAAAATTAAAAAGTTAAAAAAATAAAACTTCACAAATAGTTAATTACTTAGTTAATTAAGCAGAAATTGTAAAAATATATGCATATATTATTTATTCATTATATATTTATAAATGATATACCTGCTACTCCGAATTATCTCCCTATGTACTGCACCCGGAGTACTTGTCCACTATACATATTTATTTTTGGGTAATAATAAATTTAATCCACATCTTTTGCTTTTACTGCTTTATATCTTTATCATGGGTTGATTGTTGCTTAGTCCGTTGGTCTTTGAGAGCTATGACCACAACAACTTAGTGGTCCTGCCTTGTGTGGACCACAAGATAGTTCTTGGGATTATTTGGGCTAAATAGTATGCAACTTCTTCACTCCTTGACACTCCATCTCACTCACCAATAGCACAACATACACATAATACTTCGGCTAAAGCTAACCCAATTTGCATTCCATTTTCTTCAATGGTTGAAGCTTTGAGTCTCGCTCTGTTCTAAAGCACAATGTCTAGTGAGCCACCATGATTTCCTCGATCAGATCTCCGATGACCCTTCATTGATCATCTTTGTCATCCATAGATGTAGGTGGCTGGATAATCAAAGCAACAACATATAGAGGGATGGGCAATTGTGTGATTGCAGGAGCTTCATTGTATGGTAGTCCCATGCAAAGGAGATGAGGATTCGTAGAAGGCATATACTATCAGATTCTCCAGATCAGACGATTTGAATTAGCACTGATCCTCAATCTCCCAGTCTCCAGCCTCGATAGAACCGAAGCTAGTTCCGAAGCATCAGGGCCTACCACGTGGTCCTGAACACTACAAATTACCAAACTGAGCACCAAGCCTTACAACATGTGCACCATGTGTGATGGCATGAAAAAATATTAGTTGAAGTCTTTGAGTTCTTCCAAATCACAAACATGCCCTAGCAGCACATGAATCACGTGTGCCTCTGGTTAATTTACATACACACCTCGTCGACTTGTTATATTTGCATATATGTCCTCGTGCCCTTGTAGTCTATTTTAATCCATTACCAATTATTTAAATTGCAAATGGACCCCTACTTGGACTATTTTGTATATTTCTCTTTGTATTTTTATTGCATATATGCCCCTAAAATGTTTGTTTAATATCTTGAGCATGCAAACTCTATTTAAGTTGATTTCATTGTCATTCTGAAGCTTATTTAAATCTATACATGATGGCATAGATTAATCTATGACTTGATGCATAAATATTCATTGAATTAATCATAGATATATTGCTTTCATCTCTTTGATATGAATGCCATTTATGTAACTTTGCTCAATTTTATGCAACAACTGATCCCTGAAATTGATTAAATATGTATTGCTAAGTTACTTATAAATTTAGGTGCACATTTATGTCTGTACATAGGCATGTTGGTGTTTTATCTCATTATGGGTCATTCTGTCTTTAATTAACATGCATGAAAACAAACTAAAACTGCAATTTGTTGCATAAGTACATTATGCGTGTCTCATCTTGACCTAGATAACTTAAGGAATCTCTTAACCTAGGTATTATAACTTAATTAGTCACATTAAGAGCTCGTGTACTTGAGTTCAACCCTAGATTTATCCTAGGTGAAAAATATTTATCCGAGCCACTACTTGCAGAGATCTTCACTCGGTTCTGATCGACTTGCATCTATCCGTGCTGCAACTACATATAATTGATAGAGCTGGATGACGAATCATCAGATGTCACTATTGCTAGGGACACTGCTCACTCTTTGTGATTAATTATGTTTTAATATTAAGTTAAGTAACTTTTAAGCTATTAAGCTCATCATGTTGTGATTGTCATGCGTTGTTTTTATCTTGCTATGTTTTATTGCTAATTATCTATTTGATTCTATATATAATCCATGGATTTCGTGACAGGGCCCGTGATGACCAAGGATGCTTTGGATGGAGGCAAAGAGTTAGAAGCTCCATCTACGAGGAGCGACAAAAGAAATTTGGAAAGCAATTAAGAAGATTTTTAGCTTGTGTTTCATTATTATTTAAATGTATTGTATATATATTTTAACGATATCCTTACAATGGTTCTTGTTTGAGAACTCGTGAATGTAACATGGACATGGACTTTATTTGTATGTTGAGCCTGTTTCACCCCTGACCCGGATGGGGCTCAACTTGAGCGCATGACATTAGGATTAAGCAAGTGAATCTTAGAGATATATTTTGGTCATATCTATATGTGCTTGATCGTAATGTAGGAAACGATAATAAGCATCTAATGAGATTTGCATCATCTCAAAAGATTCATGTGACACACATAACATCGCTTCATTTAGCTAAAGTTTAAATAAATTCTTTCCCACTAATAGAAACATGCTTAGGATGTGGCTTTTCAACTTGCATGCATTTAATGTAGATTTAATTATTCAGTCTTACACTTGAATGGAGAGAGCTGAATGCACTGTGAGTATATTCTTTCCCGAGCATGCATCATGTTTTATCATTTGAATCATTTTTTATCGATTCCCGATCTTTATTTACACTTAGGAATTTAAAGGAATTGGGACTAGACGATAGACAATGATTTCTTGCTTGCTCACATTTAAACTCAAGTGACAACCTAAGCTTGAATTTTGGACTAATACTACAAGTTGACCTTAATAAATGTAATAAAATGATTTTGTCTTATGGGAAACCAAACCCCACATTTTTCACAGATACATTATTCATGTATGAGAGGTGAGGATGTATCCTTAGGATAGTGCCAAAAACCGAAACTTGACATGTGCACAATGGACTATAAATTGGATTATCACCCATGAAATCAACAAGATAAAATGACTATAATTTCTTGTTCTTCATGTGTGAGTGGGTTAACGAAAGGCTTTGCTTTGGTTTGATTGATTATGACTTTTCAAATCACTACCATAACCCTTACACTCCATTATCCACCACCCCAGATTTACACATCTAATAGATTCATGTAACCCTAACTCCTTGTTTCCCGGCTCCTCCATCCTTAGCTATATATTATAATATCTAGGTAATCTTCATCTTGAGTATAAGGGGGGGGACCAAGTCATCATCTGATTATTCACCTTGGGTTCCTTCATCTTCATTCCATATGTCTTTACTTAGGCTATTCCTAGCCTATGTATAGGGGAATAGAGCCCTCGTGCTTTTTATAACCTATTCATATTCATTTCAAAACCCTTTTCTTTTTGTTTTATTCTTATACTTCGGTTATTTTCAACCTAAGTATGAGGAGCATGATGAATAACCACCCATATACCTTTATTTTCCATTCTGCGTTCAAATCCCTACCAAACACATATAAATAATGCTAACATGTACAAATTGACATTTATTATTTATCTATAAATAATATATAATTATCTATGTTTAAATACAAAATAAAATAATAAATAAAATAAAACGAAAAGAAATGAAGTATTAAAGATACTAAATGATCCTAAACCCCGAGACCAAGTCAATGTTGACTTAGTCGACAAGGAATAAAGTAGGGGGATATAAAGGTCAAATCTTGTATACAAAATCCTTATTATTCATACTATAAGTACCTATTTTTACAATATTTTATTCTTCATTATATACACCTTAAAAATAAAGTCATTAACAACAGACTTGTACATAAATGCATTAAAAATTATAAAAATAATTACTAATAAAATAATGTACAGTGCAAGTAGGACACACATATGGAAAACAGCAAATCGAACTTCACAGATCAATATCTTCTCCATGTGAACTCAAATTGAACAAAACCAACATCCATTGTATTCCAAGTTAAACTATCTCTTTAATGAAGGTTGTTCATTAAAAATAAAATTGAGATAGAAAAGTTGTCTTTATGGCGTACCATTGTACTGTGTATTTGTATATAATATTCATATACATTATTATTATTTTTACTCTTATTATATTTTTCAATAATTTATATATTACCTAAAATATAATAAAAATATAAACAAAATTTAAAACCATTAAAAGGACATTGAAATAATTAGCGCATTAAAATATATAAGTATATTATACCTATGATGAATATACCTGTATTTATTTAGGTATGTAAATAAAATCATAAAAATAAAATAAAATATGTAAACATGTATTTAAAATTTTATAAAGTATGTGAATATATTATTAAATAGTAAAATAGAAAACAAAAATTAAATACAATAAGCATAGGTATATATACCTATGTATATACATGTAAATATTAACATTATATAGATAAGGTTGTAAAAATAAATAGAAATCACAAAAAAATAGTTTAAAAATAATAAATTTTTTTATGTTTTTAGTTTTAATTAATAAAATCATTTATACTTTTATTGAATTAATGAGCCTTTTTATTTTATATTTTGTCCCATCTGGTCCTATGTGGACCCATGGGCGCCCTTCTTGTGTTGACCCGTTAGTCAACTGTCTGGACTCCACTTTGATTCCTATAAAAGCATGAGAACCCCCTCTCTTATCCCATTTTCACTCCATGCACCCTTCTTCCTCAAGCAATCCACCTTCCTGTAGCACTCACTATCCTTTTCAACGCCCACTCTCTAAACTCCACCAACCCACTTTCTTCTTCATGCCATCTTCTACATAAGATGGCCAATTCTCCATGTATAAATAAACATATCCACCCCCTTTCTTCATTTTGATACCTTTTTAAGTCATGTAACTCTAATCCTAGTCTCTGTTGATGCGATCCACCATCGTCGAGTACCAAATCCAACGTGGGCTTCCGTTCCCTGTCCCTCGGTCAGGTATGAGCTGATAGCTTTAGGACTTTTAGTCGCATTTTCAATTCTTAGCATAATACAATCATTAAGTTAGTGTAATTTCTATTTGTTTAGCCTAGATTTAGGGATTCATAGTTCGTTGGAGCTAGTGCTCCGATCCTTGTTTCCCAACAATTCACCATATATCCAACCTACTGGAGCAACCTATCATCTCTCCTTTCACTTCTCCATCAAATTCCTCATCTGGATCAACTAATTTGGTCCTCAATCAGTGAAAGTGATCTCTCTCTATTGCTCGATGGAGATCTCCGCTCTACCTTGATGCTTGCAGCTTCATCGTAGGTCGAGGCGATATCCCTTGAGCCTAGTAATCTTTTTGTGTAGGATGCGAACCCAGCTGATGTACCTGGAGCTTAAATCATGGCCAAGAACTCAGTCCTAAGTTTTGGAGCAAAAACACCATTCTAGGCCCCCTCCGATGAGGCCTGAACCTTCTAAAGTTGCCCTACAGGTGCAGAGGACTTCCAAGAAGCTGGGGAACCCATCATTTTGGTCGGAGACCACATGAGCAGAGAGTAATTAAGGATTGAAGCTCGAAAAGGGAAGAGTTATTCCCTATCTTGTTGATCCCTCTAGCACCGTCTGATCCAGCCTCAACCCAGATCTAATCTAACCCTTGAATTTACATGAAACGACACCCGAGAAAAGCTATTGGATTCAAGTAAGTGCCAAATGGAGTGCCTCCAGCCACACATCTTCGCCTCACTCTCCTCTCATGCACGCCCTTTTTGGGTAATTACATGGTATACCCTACACCTTTTTGTATTTACGCCTAGTCCTGTAAATATAAAATTCAGAGTAAATTATTGAGGATTTGCTGAGAGGACCCCAAGATTTATTGAAATTGTAAATTGGTCTTCTCACTTCTCGTGTAGCACCTGAGGCTAAGTAAACATTGCATTCATACTGAAGGATATAGTAAGGTACTTGAGCTCATCACGGAAGAGCATAATTTAAAAATGTAAATAATGAAACCACATGATCCAATAACATTTCTTAGATTGTTTCATCAAATCACATACAAGAATAAGGATTACCTCTTGATACATGGTTGTAATCATAGTCTCTAGCGTAAGAGACCTCCTGTCTCAAGTCCGATCCAACTGGAGAGGTGCCTACAAGCGTGGTGATGAACCACATGCTTCTGGAAATCAAAAGCATTGATAAAAGCAGTGAATCTCCTGATCTTGTCTCACAAGATCCAACATCTTCTTCAAGGCGTACTGAAGGAGACAGAGATGCATGAGTAGTCGAGGCAGCAACACAACGACATAACGATGACAGCGTTCTCTCTAGGATTTCTAAGTAGACGACCACTTAGAGAGAGAGATGACATTAGATGAGAGAGAAGCTATTGAAGTGTGTAAAGAAGAGCTAATATTGCCTCTCCTTATATAATATTTCGGGAGTCCATGGATCCAAATCCATGGACAATACAAATCCAATAGTTCACATTGATTTGTATTTCTTTCAATAGCCATTTTGTTGTTAAAAACACAACAATAATTAATTCAATTAAACTAAAGATATTGAATTATAATCCATATATATTAATTTAAATTAAATCAATTGCCTTGGATAAAATAGGATGGAAGCAAGCCTCGTTCCACATGAGTGGATGGCCACCCCATTCCATATAGGAATTGTGGCCATCCACCCTTCTCATATGGAAGGTGGCTCCACCTTTCCTATTTGATGGATTCTCATATTCCATGAATATTGCCAATACTCATAACAAATTTTATTGTAAATTATTCCACAAAAATAAATCAAATTTATTTTGTGAACATTGCAATCATGCCATTGGAAATTTGTGAATCTCATTCACAACCCAAAATAAAATGTAAATTACATTTTCAATTATTTGTCCAATGTGAATCCAATTCACATCAACATTTAAATTGTAAATGTTATTTACAAATAGCTCTCTCTTATATATTATAAATCACATGTATAATATACATGAATAATATGGATAATGCTATCTAGATTATTCTTATCCATAATAATCAAATCAGATTTAATTATATTGGATCATCATTCTCTTGCATCTAAATAATACGAATCAAATTCGCATTATTCATGATAATTAAAACACATTTAATTACCTATTTCTCATAGCTTGCATATAATTTTAACAATGGAATTATTCTTGAATTCTTTCAAGAATAATGCGCTTTCTCCACGGATACTTGGAGATAAGGACATGGCGATTGTACGTTACAAGAATAGTAACTTGGATATTGAGATCATATCTCAAATCCAAATCTTGGGGACATCTTATAGATGCTTGATTAAATTAAGGTCGTAGATCTAATCTTCTCATTACATATGAATCACATTCAGATCAATGTCCAATATTTAGACTAAGATCAGATTACTTCTCTAATAATAGGAGTCACTAAAATCCATGCATGTTTCATCACTCCCTCAAAATAGAAGCGTCATGGTTATACAATCTTTTATGATTACATCACCCTCAGGTATTCCTAATACCTGTACATCCTGCATACTGGAAGACCTATAATAAACCTGAAGATATAGATCGATTTATACCATCATCTTAAGGGTTTATCATTAAGTTTATTATTCGGTCATTTGGAGTTGGTATCGATTATATGCTTTCCAAAAAGCATATATCATATTTACAAATTATTGTCATGCTTTGAAGTAAGACGACCATGCATAGAATTTGATCGATCCTAATATCTCATGAGTGAGATCAGGTCTTTTGATTCACAAGTGAATATGTATGATCCCCTTGAGAGATCATATGACTTATATGCCCTCATATGCACATCAGCTCGCCAATGTATAGACCTTGATTAGGTCAACAACCTATTAGTTTGCCAAATGTACATACTCAGACATATTTCTGTCTCTGGTCAGAGGATGCATGTCTATATCATGACATTATTCGACATAGGACTTTGGTTATCTCGATTTCGTTAAGTCAACTCTTTGATATAACTAATCTAACACCTCCGAATCTCTATTCCTATGTAGAGGACCTGCATCAAGAGGTTGGTCAGATATTAGCCAAAAGAGAAAGGATTGCCATCTCCTACTCATGCTAGAGATCATCTCTTAACAATTATTTGATGGTACTTGATGAGTCCTCAATTTAGCTCTTTAGATATCCATCCAAGCACTAGATTCTATGATCCAACACTTTAATCAACAGTTGTATGGTCATCAAGATGACCATGGTACATAACCTTAATTGTACTAAGGGACCTTATAGTGCATTCATTCATTTACTCTCAAACATGGAGTGAAATAAACCAATATCTTTTATTGATAAATCAAACATTATAGTAACATTTATTGTAGAAATGGTTTGCCTCGGGCTCACATGGATAACAATCTCCCACTAGCCTTCAAAACCATTCAGGTACAATCCTTAAACTCATACTCAATACATGATGGTTGAAAACCTTCTGTGTCAAAGGTTTGGTAAGCAGATCAACAATGTTATCATCAAAGGCCACCTTGGTGATGATGATGTCACCATGCTTTTGAATCTCCTGAATGATGTGGTATTTCCTTTCCACGTGCTTGCTCTTTTGATGCCATTTGATTTCCTTCACCTGAGCTATGGCTCCCGTGTTATCGTAGAGTAGCGGAATGAGAGTATCAGAGGAAACTACGCCAAACTCTAGGACTTGTGCAACCACACCGCCTCCTTTGCAGCATCCGATGCTGCCATGTATTCAACATCTGTTGTTGAATCAGTCGTAGTATCCTGCTTCTTGCTTCTCCAACTCACAACACCACCGTTAAACATGAACACCAACCCTGATGTTGACTTTCGATCATCAATATCAGACTGGAAGTCTGAATCTGTGTATCTTAAGACTTGGACATCACCATCTCCATAGACCAAGAAGTAATCTTGCGTCCATCTTAGACACTTGAAGATGTTCTTCACTACATTCCAGTGTTGCTCTCCATAGCAGGATTGGTAACAACTTACCACTCTCACTGCATGGAAGATATCAAACTTGTGCACATCATGACATACATTAAGCTTCCTACAACTGATGTGTAGGGGCGTCCAACCACGACTTTCTTTTCCTTAACATTTTGAGGAACCATCCTTTTAGATAGGTAGATACCATGTCTTAAAGGAAGGAAGCCTTTCTTAGAATTCTCCATGTGGAAATGCTCTTAAATCTTCTTAACGTACCCATGTTGTGACAATCCCAAGATTCTCTTTTCTCAGTTTCTGAATAGTTTCTGACTCAAGATATAAGATGCTTGTCCAAGATCTTTCACCTCGAAGGTATGAGATAGCCAAATATTAACACTAGTTATCATCCATGTATCATTCACATTGATAAGGATAAAGAATGATGAATACACTGGCGCTCCTACTAAGCTTCTTGTACACACACAGTTCATCAGGATTTTGCACAAAATCATAACTCTTTATGATTTCATCGAATCTGATGTTTGAGATGCGAGAAGCTTGTTTGATCCCATAGATGGATTTCTTTAGCTTGCATACTTTGCCTTCCTTAGTTATAAAGCCCTAGGGATGCTCCATATAGATATCCTCTTCGAGGTATCCAATGAAGAAATCCGTCTTGACGTCGATCTTCCAGATGTCATAGTCAAGATATAAATCGATATCTAGCAACCCTTGATTGACTTAAGCATAGCCACATGAGAGAATGCATCATCACAGTCGATGCCTTCTCTCTGTGTATAGACCTTGGCTACAAGCTATGCCTTGAAGGTCTCTACCTTCCCATCATGTCCCCTCTTTCTCTTGAAGATCCATTTACACCTAATGGGTTTGAACCCTTTGGGCAGAACCTCTAGGGTCCATAAACCATTTTTATGCATGGAGTCAATTTCTAACTTTATTGCTAGCATCCATCTATCCATGTCATGATCCACGAGTGCTTCCTCAAATGAAGTTGGATCATTTTCGATTTCACCTGACACATGAAACCACATCTTTCAGGTGGTGCAACCACCCTTGAACTCGTTTGAAGAGGTACGTGTGTTTCATCTTCATTTACATCTCCAGTTTCTGATTCAGGAAACTCAATATCCTCAGGGGATTCAATGAATTCCTTTACTTCATTTTTTCATGACTCTTAAGGAAGTCATCCTCTAGAAATTTTACGTCTCTAGATGAAGAACTTCTGAGTCTCAGGGTTATAAAGCTGGTATCCAATACCATCTTTAACATATCCGATGAAGTAGCACTCATGGCAGTCTCTACTGCATAAACCCTAAACTAAGTGGTAAATGTGCTTTACTCATCATTAAATAGACCATGTCCATGATGGTCCTGTTTCTTACTTCAACAACACCAATAAGCTGGGAGTTCCAGGAGAAGTGAGATTGGAGACAATTCCTTTATCTTTAATACATTCCTTGAATTCATTTTAGAGGTACTCGCCACCTCGGTTAGATAGAATACATTTAATCTTCCTATAGGTTTGGTTCTCAACCAAAGTTATGAACTCTTTGAACTTTTCAAAGGTTTCATATTTATGACGTATTAGGAAGATAAACCCATATCGCGAAGGTCACCAATAAACGTCAAATAGTATTGATATCCATTTCAAGTCATGGTACTGAAGGGACTACATACATCAATATGTATTAGGTCAAGAATACCTTCGCATCTTCTAACCTTGTTACGAAAAGGTGCCCGAGTCATTATACCTCAAATACAATGTTCACACGTAGGTAAAGATTGGACCTGTAAAAAATCTAAGGGTCCATCCTTTATCAATCTATTGATCATATCAATAGATAAATGAACAAGCCTTTGATGGCAAATCATACTTGAATGATTTCCATCCTGCCTAGTTCTTTTAGGTTTATTATTAGTGGTAGTAACATTCATGATATTTTCGACAATGCACAATTCATAGAGTCCACTAGAAGTCAGAAAACCATCCACAATATATTTATCATAACAATTTATGACAATTTTATTACAGAACAAAAAAGAATATCCATTTCTAACTAACTTATATACAGATATTAAATTCTTCCTAACGTCAGGAACATAAAGACATTCTTTTAGTACTAAGACTCTTCGTCTAGATAATGATAGTCCGCAGGTTCTGATGGCCCCATCTGAATGACTTTCTCTCCTTCATCGAGATTCCTAGTATCCTGAAATAGATGCAATAAATTGCATACATGAATAGAAACACCCAAATAGAAGACCCAACTACCTTATCACCTTATGAGAAAATTGATTTCAATGATGAAAGTAGAATTCATACCTGTTGGGGCTTTGCCTTTGTCAGCAGACTTCAGATAATCTGGGCAGTTATGCTTCCAATGCCACGACTTCTTGTAGTGATTACACACATTGGTATTCTTTGATGTCACCAGTGTGGAGGCAGTAGAAGATGAGACAACACTTTTCCCCTTCTTCTTCCTTTTCTAGGCTAATCCCTTCTGAGATCCTTTCTTCCGACTATGCTTCCCTTTGACCTGTGCAACCATTGCACTGCCAATGGGATTATCTTTCTTCATAACGTCTTCTGTAGACTTTAATGAAGACAAGAGTTCAATGTTAGTTAGTTCCACAATATTCATGTGGTATGTTACCGCAAAGTTATTAAAAGAATTGGGTAGTGATAGCAGAATGAAGTCTGACTACATATCTGCATCCATCTCTGCCCTGAGAGTTTCTCGCTTAGACAAGTACCCAAACATTTTGAATACATGCTCACGAACCGAAGTCCCTTCCTACATCTTGTAGAGAATAAGATCTTTCATAACACTGTAACATTGTGTGTGGTTGACATCACCGAACATCTCCTTGAGATTCAACATATATCCTGATATGTCTCCATCTCCACATGTTGTTTCTGAAGCACATTGGAGAGAGATCGCAGAATACAACATCGAACCAATGTATGATCTCCATCATATTTTTCATTGAACTTTAATTCTTTCGGTGTTTTCGGGTCTGTGTATTTGTTCTTGGACAACATGCAAGAGATGCATTCTGCAGAGAGAACAAGATCCAAATTAGGGATCCAATTCGAGTAATTGGGTCTGGTCAACTGATTGACCTTCAAGAGCCTATTGAGTGGGCTCATGGACTTCATTGTATGAAATTAAGAATGCACTATATTAGAACATATAAATCATTATATATTCAATTTGAATCCTTTGATTAAGGAATTTTTAATCAAATTAGACTTGCCTTTTCAACTCTGAAAGCTCATTCCCTTAATCACTTTCAAAGCAAGAGATATACTTACTGCTATATCTCTAACAAGAATTGGGATCTCCTTTCTACCTTTGTTACATCCCAATAATATTAGAACTTGTAACTTGGATAACAAGAAGCGGAAACACATTCCGCCATGCAATTCCAACTTGCATTTCCTAATTTGATCTTTAACACCCAGACCCACCACCCCTAAGGCAATGTTGACCCATCATTAATTGAACCAACTGTTAATAGTATTAGAACTCTCTATTCACAATCCAATATCACCTGAATAATATGAGGACCCGATATTGGGGTCATTGCGTATACAAACTTACTCTTTCAAGAAGCAAAGAGCCCGATACAGTTGCGCTTGTATGCATGAGCTGCCACTTCGAACATACGTCTCTGACATACAATCCTTGGCGACAAAACCCTTAGCCTTGACGGGAGGCCATGGATGTCACTTATGTAATCCTCCATATCATATTAAAAATCTAATTAATTATTATGAATCATATTCACATAATTAATTCTTCCAAAGGAAATATAACTCTATTCATAGTAGAGTATTTTTAATTAGATATAATTCATTTAATCATATTAAATCAATGAACAATCCAATTTAATGAACAAAGTAAAGGTTTTAATTGTTACTTGAAAGGATGGTATAATCTCAAAATTTGTATTATTCTAATATTAATAAGGGTAAATTATAATTTGGATCCCCATCTATAGGTCTGATCTCAGAATAGGTCCCCATCTTTAAATTGTAATGATCGGGTCCCAAGACAATTAACATGATGAATTTTTGAGGATGATGACGAATATGCCCTTGTTTAAAAGTTGGAACCCAACCCCCATTCCCTTCCCGACAAGGGCATATTTTTCATGAACCCCAAAATTTCTGTTTCCTAAATGGTCTTCGAACCTGAGTTGTTACAATTTAAAGATTGGGACCCATTCTGGGACCAGACCCATAGATGGAGACCAGAATTGTAGTTTGCCCTGTTAATAATTAGAAAAATACACCATAATCTCATAAAACATTATCCTTTCCTCACATGTTGTCATGGCTAGTATACACATGTGTCATATAGGGGCAAGGGACTTAGCCAGCTGGGACTGACCGCTCATGGAGCAACCTGCTACCCCATTTATCCCCGACTAGAGACCATATCCGCCTCAAGTCAGGATAATGTGATTTGATCATATTGTATTTGAGATGCTATTCGATCACTACCGAAGTTATACTGTATAATAAAAATCAAAACCATTTTGATTAATATTATAAGGAGATTTTCTAAACAAATCCCTGATACTATTCAAGCAATAATGCTTGCATGTAGAGATTGTCTTACAACTATTGTAGGATAAACTAGGGTTTTTATGAAATGTTCATTCAATGGCCTATGATGATTAATCAATTATTTTCATAATTACTAGACATCATAGCTAATCAAGGAAAATTCGTAATTTCCATAATTTCCATTGATTTATAAAGACATGTTTAACCCAAAAATCGAGTGGTCTTATGTTCCACAGAAGGTGGGAACACAGTCGTCGAATCGACCACACGAAATTCGGACTAAAACAACAATTAACCCACAACGATAATCAAACAATGAAAAGCGATGGAGTTAAATTTTATTATAACTCTACAACAAAGATATGTATAGGTGCAAGTATGTGTAAAATGTTGAATACATGAAGCAAGAGGTAGATCGGGGCAAAAAATGCTAAAAAATGAATGTGATGTACTTGTATATATAAGCTATTTTTTGTGGGTTTTTAATTTTATATTTTTTTAATTTTTGATTTTATATTTTTATATTTTGATTTTTAATTTTTTGATTTTGTACTTTCTTTTTGTTATATTTTTATATTTTCTTTTTCTTTTAAAAAGGATGCAAAACTAGATAGGATATATATATATACACAAGAGAAGTAAGAGAGAGATAAAAGTATGTATAAATATTCAAAATATAATAAATAATTTTTTTGCTTTTTATATTTTTCTAATGTTTTTGTGATTTTTCTGTATTTTTACTATTTTTTTGGTATTTTTAAAGTTGAAAATACTTAAAATAGGGAATAAAATAATTATCTGAAATTAAAATGGAGATCAAAAATATCAAACAGAGTTAAAAATTCTCCAAATTAGATTTAATATATAGTAATAATATAGAGAAAATTCAGAGATAGAAAATATATTTTTAGGATTTTTTATATTTTTATAATGGTTTTAGGGGTTTTTCCATTTTTATGAGTTTTCTTCTATAATTTTAATGATTTTTGCGCCGGAGATAAAGGACACTAAAATACACGAAATGTATTTTTCTGAGAGTTTTTCAAAAAGTTTTTATAAATTTTATGTATTTTCTAATGCAAACAGGGTTAAAAATACATGTTTTTTGATTTTTTATAAATAACAAAATGCTACAAAAATGGAATTAAAAACATGGCATTAAATCACAATGCAACATGAACTTACGCCTATTTGTAGGCATTTTTTTGAGTTTTCTAGATGCATGAGAATAATACTAGAAGCAAAGAGAAAATGCAACCCTAACCGGGGTATTTTTGTAAATATGGAAAAGTATGAGGACCTAAGTGCAACTTTCCCATAAAATATATAACTAAATAAAAATATTTCTTTACTGAAACAAAATAAACAAAACCCCAAGGGTAGCCCTGCAAAACTGCCATAGTGCAAGGACTAAATCATAAATACAAAAAATCTCGGGGCTTGATTGCAATATTACCAAAAATTTATAACTTGTATAAAAAGTTTCAGCACCAAAATTAAATACGTAAAACTACCGAGGGTCCCCCGCAAAATACCCACGCCTTACGTGCGCCTGTCACGTGAGGTGATGTGGTCGGGGACCCAGTTGTAAATAACACATCTGTAGGGAGTTTTTTGCAAATTACACAAAATAAGTAAACAACAGATGAAATCTTAGGTCTTGATTAATAAATACACAAAATGGCGAGGGCTAAGAAGCAAAATACCCACACCTAGGCACAATCCGACGACAGACGATAGTCCATTAATACCACGTGTCGCTCTGCGGACGCGCGATACCCCTTCGCAGATGAGCGACCAGGATTAGATCCTGGCCCTTGATCGAACAGTGCTGGTGAAGGTAGATCCGATGAATGTTGTGATGTCTGGTACTCGACCTAGATCTAACGGCGGAGAGCGGTGATGGATGAACAGGGAAGAACCACCGGTGAGGCGACCTTCCCCGCACCCGATCAACCTCTTCCGGCGTTGCTTTATGCTCCAAAATGGTCGAGGCTTATCCATATGCAGTCCCCTTCGTGCTAGCTGCTCCAAAAAGCTTCGACGTCGACCGGCAGACGCGTGCGAGGGCGGCGGAGGTCGCGAGCTCCATAAACCTCGACCGTGCACCAAAATTAGTCCTAGGTTCCTCTGTTGTCTCTGGACCTGCAAAAGAGTGTGAGAGAGTCGAGGGCAAAAGGCCCTGACCCCGCAATGACATAATGGGAGCGTGGGGTGGCAGAATGGAAGCTCGGCCGGAGCTTGCTCCGGCGAGGTGGTGGCGAGGTGAACGGTTGGGTGTGAATCGAAAGCGAAGGTGTGGATCTACTCCGAAGACTAAGATAAATAAAAGAACACAAGAAAAATAAAGAAAAACGGACCTCAATGGCTCGAAAAACCAGAGATAAGACCTCACGGCCAGCAACCAGAGATGGAGGTGGAGCCGCCCTTCGGTCACCTCCTCGATCAACCTAACGGCAGGGTGAGGGAGCTGTCACCTCCCTCAATCGATTGGGTATGAAAGGAGGAGAGAGCAATGGTCCAAGAGGGTTCAGAAAATAGAGGGAAAGTCGGAGGGGTGTTTCGTATAGGATGGTTGAGCGACTCAAAGAACGAGGCGAATCAGACGAGACAATGATGCACGACCGAAGGAGAGATGTCGGCGTGAATCCTCGATAATAGGGGAACAAAAGTCAAGAAGGAGTTGACACGAGAAGGTGCAAGGAAACACCTCAAAAAAATCGAGAAAAAGGGACAAAATGAGTTCTGACAAAAGGCAAACCGCAATCAGAGAGTTGACCGAGGTCAACCAATGGACGATCTGGTTGGTCCACGTGGACCAACCAGAAAAATCCTTGGCAAAAGCTTTTGCAAATTCGATTTAAAATAATAAAGAATTCATTAATTTTAGGTTATTAATTAAAAATGTTTATTACTTTCTAAATTATTTTCTTTTGATTTTTATTTATTTTTTCGAGGTTTAAAATTACAAGTTTCCTTTTATGGGTCATATATAGGTATATTCATCTATATATTTTATTATTTTATTTTTATTTTGTATTTTTAATTTTATTATTTTAGATTATTATTTTATATATTTATAACTTAATTTTATACGCTTAATTTTTTTTTATTTTATTTTTTGATGTAATATGTATAATTAAATAAATAGTTTTATTTTCTTTATAGGTATATTTATAGGTATTATACCTATGTATTGATACAAGTATTTTATTTTTTACATTTTCTTTATGTTTTTATTCCTATTTTAATATAAAAAAATATATATAAATAATATTTACAAAATTATAAAAATAATGAATAATAAATAAAATAAATATTTTAATCGATATAAGTATACAATGAAGGTCCAAAACTCAACTTTCAAACCACAACTCCAAAAAATATGAAACCACCTTCATTAAATAGCTTATTAAAAGTTATGTACAATTAAAGGTGATACATTTTGAGTTTTTATTTGAGAGATATGGGTCTAGAAAGTTTGGATTCTGGAAAATTATTCAGAGTATATTTTGTATACTGTATATTATTTTTGTATGAAATCAATTTTGTCTTTTTATATTAAATTATCTACAACTTTTATGTTCAAAGGTTCTTTATTTGAAGTATAAAAAGTAGAGCTAAAAATAGGTCCCAAAAATGAATAAATAATGAATTAAATAAAACAGATTATTATATTTTGGCCCTTATCTCCCCCTACTTTATTCCTTGTCGATCTAGTCATCAAGATGCCTAGGTCTCGGGGTTTTGGGTCATAAAATATTTGCAATATTTTATTCTTTTGTTTTCTTTTCTTTATTCTAGGCTTTAAAAATCGTATTTTATACACTATTTACACAATAATGCATGAATGCTAAAATGCCTAAATTAAGCCTATTTACATGCATTTACTAGGGTTTTTAAGGCCAAAATGATAGAATAAAGATGATGAAACGGAGATTCATCATCCCCCTATACTTGCCTTTGCTAGTCCCTAGCAAACACTTACACAATAAGTGCAGAAAAGAAAAACAAAGAAAAGAAAAAGAAGAAAATTGGATTTAGTTTAATTATCAAACTTGTCTTCACAAAATCAAAGGTTGGAGCTCAAGTCGAACCTTTGAAATTTTAGTGCGGGCAGAACCTTAATGAGAACCGGTTTTGAAATCCAACAATCTTCAAGAATCCCGGGAACTCTGCTCAAGTCTCCTCAATAGCCAGGTCAGAATACTTCAACTCATACGCAAACCCTTATGACTATGAATCTTACTCGTACAGTGTAAGCGTTGGTGGCTCTCCCCAACTGAAATGACAAAGAGACTGACTTGTCCACGATGACAACCCAACGATTCCCCAATCCAACAACTCATTCCTCAAGGAGCGGGGTATTCCCTTCTAAGTTCAAGTGGCAACCATCTCAAGTGGAGAGGGTGAAGAGAAGAATGGACGGTAGCCAGTGTAGCAACCTATCCTAGGATAAAGACCAGTGTAGTCAAGTCATCTAGCTGCAGGTTCACATGATTTGACTTTGAAGCTCAAGCTTGCTTATTGACTATACAAATATACACCCCGACATGCATTTTTATTTTTGTACAACTGTACACTTTTTTGGAGTTTTTATTTTTTTCTCTTTTTTTGAAATACTATTCACAACTGCATTTACATAAGGAGTTTTTCCTGTTGAGCCAGTAGACTATCCCTATTTGAAGCTTTATTGCAACCCGCACTCTCCTGTCCTCAAAACTCATCATCACCGGACGTGTTGGGGTGCACTTCCCTCCCTAGACAAGGACAAATGTTTCTACTTGTGTGCGTCTCATACCGGCAAATCCAACCCCCTCACCACTCCAACTGAGTTGAGCCAAGTGAAAGGTGCAGGCGTCCAAGTTAGGTCATTATCGACAAGAGTCATGCGTGTGCTCTGAAATACTCTACTTAGGCAGTCAAGAATCCATTGAACCAAGTCTCGTGATCCTCAAAGAATTAAGTCAACTAGACTTGGAGTACCTCAATTCTAGTTCCTATAAGGTTCCTGTTATTAGATATATTCTAAGGTCCAATCGAGCTCCAATCTTTGGATTTTACTTAGACTTGTTCAATTATCAAACTCAATTCGAAAAATGATAATGCTATGCAAATGCTATGCAGAATGCAGAAAATATTTTTGTGATGCAATTTCAAAATATTTTGAACTTTTTATGGATTTTTGAAAAGATGATACATATTCACTTTTTAGATTGTTCAAAAAGTTTTTTCAATTGTTTTTGGTATTTTTATTTTTACAAATGTTTTTTGGATTTTTGAAAATCAAAAGATTTTGGCCAAAAACTAGGTACAAATATTTACACAGGGATGCATCTTATATTTACAAGAGTAAAGTTTTTAAGAATTTACAAGGGGTAACTGATCAGTTTTAGATATATATATATATATATATACATACATATATATATATATGTATGTATGTATAAAGAATTTTAGTGTGATGCCTATAATCCTCAAACTTATTTGAAAAAGGTTTTTCAAACAATTTTTAAAAACTATAGTCCAAAATAATTTTTATAAACATGTACACACATTTGAAAATCAGTCTGCAAAGGTTTTTCAAACAATATATATATAGATTTTTTAAATATTTTTGCAACATTTTCCAAACATTTGCAAATAGTTTTTCAAACATTTTTATTTCACACAAAAAAATAAATTTTACAAAATAAAATGGTTTTACAAAGGTTGAAAATATGTAACAAAACATTTTCAAAAGTTTTTTCAAAAAGGTTTTCAACCTATTTGTCAAACATTTTTCAAAAAAACATTTTCATCTGATTTATTAATCAGCAAGTACAAAAAGAATTTGAGGAATAATTACATCTTTTAAGGTTTTTAATGAATTCTATTAGTATAATTAGCCACAAATATTAATAAAAATACGAAAGTACGAGTTATGGCTAAAGTATATACGAAGTATATACGAACCCCTTATACTTAGCTTGAGTTATGTCCTCATAGATCAGAGAGAAAAAGAGAAGACATAACTCATACTGAGTATAGGAAATCCTAAAGAATAACGAATGAATGAAGGAATGGATGAATGAGAAGTTGACGATCCCCCATATGACTTCGTTAAGTCAATTCTTTGACCTAACTAGTCTGACATCTCCGAATCTCTATTCCTATGGAGAGGAACTACATCAAGATGTCGGTTAGATATCAACCAAAAGAGAAAGGATTGCCATCGCCTACTCTGGATGGAGATCATCAATCATTTGACGGTACTTGATGAGTCATCAATCTAACTCTTTAGATATTCATCCAAACACCAGCCTCTATGATCCAACACTTGAATAAACAACTGTATGATAATCAAGATGGTCATGGTATATAACCCTGATTGTACTAAGGGACCTTATAGTGCATTCATTCATTTAATCTCAAATAGGGAGTGGAATAAATCAATAACTTTTATTGATTAATCAAACATTACAATAACATTTATTGTAGGAATGGTTCAACTCGGGCTCACATGGCTAACACATACCCTTGTAGTTCCTAGACCTATTATGGAATGGATTTAAAGTTTTTATAAAGTGCAATTAGGTCCCTAAACCCATGTCATTTTATGTTCTTTTATTTTATACATATTATATATTTCCATTACCCTAAAAATCATAGGAAAATTCATAGAAATGCTTCACAACATGCATGTTCACACCTATATTTTATTTAGCATTTTAAGGCATTTTTTATTTATTAAAAATCTAAAAAGACACATTTCCTCCCTATTTAGCATAAAAACCGATAAAAATTATAAAATCATTTCCAAAAATTTAAAAAAATATATTACATATTACTATATATTGTACAACATATTAAAAAATCACTAAAAATACAAAAGATAAAACCTAAAAATCACAAAATCCTAAAAACTTTATGAAAATTTGGAAAAATTAAAGAAAAATAAACAGATATTTATTTATTTTTGTGATATTTCCTTATTATATATAATGTATATTAAAATATTTTGAGTAAAGTTATATTTATTGAACTCAAAAAAAATCTCGGATATTTATTTTATTCTATTTTATATATTTTATAACTTTAAATATCTAAAAATTATCTAAAATTCCAAAAAAATTATCAAAAGTAGTGTAAAATCTAAAAATCGTAAAAACATTTTATTTCCTATATTTTGAGTATATTTTGACTTAAATAAAAATAAAAATGACTATATTATATATATTATCCTTATATTAATTATAAAATATATAATGTCAATATTGTTATCTATAATTATATATTTTATTTTAAAAACCAACAAGAAATTAAAATTTTTCAAAATAAATAAGAAAATATTAAATATAAATTTAAAATATAAAAATATAAACAATTAAAATTCATAAATATTAAACATAATTAAAACCTATGTAAAAACTAGAAAAAAAACAAGGAAAATACAAAAATAATTATTATTAGTTAGAGATAACCTACTCAACATTTGCTCCCTGTGTTTGGCCTCTGCACCACTTACTCCTATACAAATCTATTATATGTTTATAATAAATTTTAACCCACTTCACTTTATTGATTACTCATCTATTTGTGGGTTAATTTTTGATTAATTTGAGATTGATCGCCATAATGATTAGGGTTCTCGCCTTGTTAGGCACTTTAGGTCAGTCTCGAGTCATCAAATGGTGCTATTGTTCGGGAGCAATGCGTAGTTGGTACATAGCTGATTATTTTATTTCATCTCTTGCTTCTATTTTTAATAAGTAATCACTTCTCTATTCTAATCCATTTCTGTGTTTGCCTTTGCTGTGAGGGCCCGTAAGTCAGGGTGGTTCTTCTGGGAAACCAACACACCCGAGTGATGTGGGAATCGACTTTCTTTCTTGGAGCCAATAGGAGAGAGCATCAAGGAAAACAGAAAGTGAGGAGAGTAGTAGCAGTAGTGTAGAATAGTTTTATTTTTATTTGTGAGAGAGTATAGGACAAGATACTAGAAACTTAGTTTAATCAGATCCATTTCATCAAGTGATTATTCACTCGGAAGATCCAACCGGATTTCTTGTGTTTTATTCACCTTCTATTTTTTACCCTCCCTATTATTTATTTATTTATTTTGTTTCTCGTGATTTGTGTTTTTCACCTTTTTATATTTCACATATTGCTGATTGAGTACTTACGTATTTGGGATTTCTTATATGGTAATATAGGTCCAAAGCCCTAATATCTGCAGACTCCTATAGTTGATTGTGCTTGGACTTAGTCAAATCAAACTGGTTCTTCACACCAATATCAATTCTTGTATCTAGGGTGATTTCATCATTGCATATGCACATATATATATTAATTTTAATTAATAAGAGGATCCCTTTGCATGTAGAGTGTTGGATTAAGGTATGCATTTCTATCTCTACATGCATTCATCGATTTGATAACATCGACTTCTTCGACTTCTCTCCCTATTTTCTTGGATTTAAATAAATTAAGAATCAAAAAATTCATTAGGAAATTACTATTGAAAAATACTTAAAAAATAAAAGTCTAAAAAATTAAAACAAGGGGACTACTAAATAAACTTTGACTCTAATTAACATATGGAATGAACTTCAATGTATTGGGTTCATAAATCCCACATTGTCTTCAGATACCCCTCCACACTAAGTGAGGCACGACCATCATGGATTAGAGCCCAAATCCTAGTATGTGGATACCTTGATTATCACCTAGGTATGTGAAGTAATAGCAGTTCTATCGGTACATGGGCAAGTAGGGCTAGGTTTGCTTGCATACTTAGTATGAATCACTTGAGCATAGGAGAACTGCAACTGTGGGTCCCTGTCTCATCACTATATTAGCCATGTGAGCCTGAGGCGAACCATTTCTACAATAGATGTTATTGTAGTCTTTGATATATCAATAAAAGCTATTGATTTATTTCACTCCCTGTCTGATATTAAATGAATGAATGCACTTCTAAGGTCCATCAATACAATTAGGGTTACGAACCATGGCAATCTTACTAATTATACATCTGTTCAGTCAATGGTTGAATCATAGAGGCTAGTGATTGGATGATATCTAAAGAGTTAGATTGGGGACTCATCAAGCACCATCAAATGTTTGTTAGTAGATGATCTCTAGCCTGAGAAGGAGATGACAATCATTCTCTAAAGGCTGATATCTAACCGACCTCTTGATGCAGGTCCTCTGTTCAGAAATAGCTAAGTTAGGTCAAAGAGTTGACTTAACAAAATCAAGATAACCGAGACTTATGATGTATACTGTCATGATATAGGCATGCATCCTCTGATCAGAGACAAATGTATTTCTATATGTCTGAATATGAACATTTGGCGGACTGGTAGGTTGATGATCTAATCAAGGTCTATATATCAACGAGCTCATGTGCTTATGAGGGAATTTGAGTACTATGATCTCTCAAAGGGATCATACAAGTTCACTACTGAACTGGAAGACATGAGCTCACTCGTGAGGTATTGGGACCGATCAAATTCCATGCATGGTCATCTTGCTTTGGAAGAATGATAAGAATTCATAGGCATTATGTACGCTTTTGGAAAGCATGTAATCGATACCAACTCCCAATGACCAAATGACAAACTTAATGATAAAACCATGAAGAAGACAGTCTAAAAGTGATCTAAAACTTTGGGTTTATTCTAGTTCTTATAGTATGAAAGATGTATGTGTATTAGGAATACTCGAGGGTTATGTGATCATAAACGATTGTATATCCACGACGCTTCCATTCTGATGGAGTAATGAAACATGTTTGGATTTTAGAGACTCCTCTCATTAGAGAAGTAATCTAATCTTAGTCCAAATGTTGGACACTAATCTGAATACGATTCAGATGCAATGAGAAGATTATATTTATGGTTTTAATTTAATCAAACATCTATGAGAGGTCCTCAAGATATGTATTTGAGATATGATCTCAACATGCCAATCACTATATGCGGAACGTACAATTACCATGTCCTTATCTCCAAGTATCTATGGAGAAAGTGCATTATTCTTGAAAGAGTTCAAGAATAATTCCATTGTTGAATACTATATCCGAGCATTGGGAAATTGATAATTAAATGAGATTTAATTATCATGAATAGTATGCATATGATTCATATTATTTAGATACATGAGAATGGAGATCCAAGATATTTAAATATGATTTAATTATCGAGAATATGAATAATGTGGATATCACTATTCATATTAATCATATATATTATAAATATGATTTATAATATATTAGACAGAGCTAATTGTAAATAGTATTTACGAATTAAATGCTGATGTGAATTGGATTCACATTGGACAATTAATTGAAAATACAATTTACATTTTATTTTGGAGTAATTCACATTTTCCATGGCATGATTGCAATTATTCTCTAAATAATTTAGAATTATTTTTGGAATTAAATTGCAACAAAATTTGATGCAAATAAATGAAGGATTATGTGATGTATAAAATCTCACATTATTGGAAGAGGGAGCCACCTTCCTAATATGGAGGGTGGATGGCCACCCTTGATTAATTCAAGGTGGTTGTCCCCTCCATATATAAAAGCAGGCTAGCCTCCTTCCTTAAATTTCATTGCATATTAATTTAATTGAATTAATTATATTGATGATTATTCAATATATTAACTTAAATTAATTATTGTTACATTTTTATGCAAAAAAACCATGGCCATTGAATAAAATCTCAAATCATTCTAGCTCTTTTTTTACACTATACATTGCAAGTTCTCATCTCACCCTCTCTCTCAAGAGTAGTTGTTCACCCCTTGACTCAGAGAGAATCACCATCGTCAGTAAGCCATCATGACGTTGGTTCGACTGCTCATGGATCTCCATCTTCCTCGATGCTCCTTGCATGTGAAGAAGACTTCAGATTTTGTGAGATAAAATCACGAGATTCATTTCTTGGATCTTCATATTGGTTTATGAGAAGCACACATCTTATCAACACGCTTGCAAACGTCTCCTCCGTCGGGTCGGACTTGAGACAAGCGATCTCTTCCTTTAGAGAAAATGATCGCAACCACGCATCAAGAGATATTGCTATATCTTGTTTATGGTTATGATGAAATAATTTGAGAAGTGTTCTCAAATCATGTGGTTTCATCTCACTAAAATTATTTTAGATTTCTCTATGCTGAGCAACTAGTATGACTAGTCACTCTAGAACGTATTGGATGCGATCTTCATACTTCCATGATGCACTTAATGCTTTTCCCATAGCCTTCATGTTCCACGTCCGAGTAACCCGCATAGGGGATGTATTTAATTCGCTATTTTGGCTTCCTCTCTCTATTTCTTTAGCTGAGTAGCGGGCCCAGATCTGATATCGAGGACATGTAACAAGTTAAGACTACTAGTTACAAATGTAGTGAGAAGTACAAGACATTTGTCTGATAGTACTCATTCGCCTATAGGGGTAGCGCTAAGGGCTAAGATTGGTAAGATTGTCTGAAAACAACCAATAAATTTGAAAAGATAAAAAACCAAACTTTCACGACTTTAACCAGTTGAGTTGGTGAACCTAATTGCATTGGTGTTTGTTTGGATCTAGTTAGGTCAAAGATCACAGTTCTGCATACTTGCACCTTTTAGTTTCACTTCTTTATACCATTCCTTTTTACTTTGCTCATTTGAACCTTTCTCATTTTATCTTCATTTTATTCCCCGTGAATCTCCATTCTCATTATTCCTGATCTCTACTCTTTATTTCTCAAGATGTTGGGTCTTGGATAGCTTAGTCTGAACTCCATGAACACCGACATAAATTCCTCGATGCCGACATCTCCAATAGTTCTAGGCAATTCTAGAGAGATCGATTCAGACTTTACGAACCAGTCTTAAGACTCTTTATCTTCTTTATCTCAATTAAATTGGGATCGCTCTTGTCCCAAAATTCCTCATTTGTAGATGGAGATAGATCTATCTCCATATACATTGCCCAATCCAATAACTTTCAGAATTAATCCTAAATTCAAACACTTATTTACATCTTGTGCACGATTCCAGACTGAGTGGGATTCATTTCATCATGCATATTCACATACCGATCATGGCTTGATTTCCTCTGAGTCTGATTTAGAGATGTCTCCCAAAGAAAAGGCACACCAAGTTGAACAGAATTAAATGAACACTTAGATGCTTGCCTCCATACAGATGATTCCGACACAACTGACTGCACTAGTTGAAGTTAAGGCTGCATTCTAGGAGATGTTATTAGAACTGAGGAGAGAGAGAGAGAACATAGAAGGAGGAGGAGAAGCACATGCAGAGGGACCCATGGTGGGGAAGATGAAGAAATAAGAGAGGTTCCTAAGCCTAATTTAAAGCAAACTGACTATCTTGGTGTTGGCAAGATGATCAAGTGGATTCAGACTCCACCGATCCATGTATATTTCAAGCTCAATCCGCATCTCTCGTCTCTTTTTCCCTCATTCCATGAGAACATGAATGATGAACTCTACATCCATCTACAACAATTCGATTGCACTTGCAACACTACTCACTACCCTAACATCACGTTAGGTGTAGTCAAGATGACTTCCTTTCCCTTTATCATTTAGGATAAGTCTCTATACTATATTAATCATTTGGGGATGGTAGTTGTTAGCAATGTGAGCCCCGGGCGAACCATTTCTACAATAAATGTTATTGTAATGAATAAATTATCAATAAAAGTTATTGTTTATTTTTTCACTCCCCTTCTGAGATTAATGAATGAATGCACTATAGGGTCCCTCTGTACAATAAGGGTTATGTACCATGACCAACTTGATGATCATACAGCTGTTGATTCATTGGATGGATCATAGAGGCTGATGCTTGGATGAATATCTAAGGAGTTAGATAGAGGACTCATCAAGCATCATCAAATGATCATTAAGGATGGATGGATCATAGAGGCTGATGCTTGGATGATCATTAAGCATCATCTGAGTGGGAGATGGCAATCCTATCTCATATGACTGATATCTGACTGACCTCTTGATGCAGGTCCTCTGCATGGGAATAGTGATTCAGAGGTGTCAGGTTAGTCAAGTCAATGGGTTGACATGACGAGATCGAGATAACCAAAGACCTACGTTGAATACGGTCACAACATAGGCATGCATCCTCTGACTAGAGACAGATGTATTGCTATATGTTTGAGTATGTACATTTGGCAGACCAATAGGTTGATGACCTAATCAAGGTCTATATACCGGCGAGCTGGTGTGCATGTAAGGACATATGAGTAATGCGATCTCTCAAAGGGATCATACAGGTTCACTTGTGAACCGGGAGACATGAGCTCACTCATGAGGTATTGGGACTGAACAAATTCCATGCATGGTCGTCATGCTTTGGAAGCATGACATGAATTTGAAGGTAAGATATATGCTTTGTGAAAGCATATGATCTATACCAAATCCCGATGACCAAGATTGAGAAACTTAATGATCTAACCCTGAAGATGACAGTGTAAAAGTGATCTTTATCTTCAGGATGATCATGAGTCTTCCAGTATGTAGGATATGCAGGTATTAGGAATACCTGAAGGGTGATTTGATCATATACGATTGTATAACCATGACGCTTCCATTCCGAGGGAGTGATGAAACAGGATTGGATTTTAGTGACTCCTCTCATTAGAGAAGTGACCTAATCTTAGTCCATGAACTGGACATTGATCTGAATAAGATTCAGATGCAATGAGAAGATTAAGTCTACGGTCTTGATTTGATCAAGCATCAGTTGGAGGTCCATAGGATCTGGATTTGAGATACAATCTCAACATCCAAGTCACTATACGTGGAACAATACAATCGCCCTGTCCTTATCTCCAAGTATCTGAGGAGAAATAGCATTGTTCTTAAATGGTTTAAGAACAATTCCATAAGATCTAAGCAAAGAGAATTTGATAATTAAAAGTGTTTTAATTATCATGATGTATGAGAAATTATCCAATATGATTAAATGTGATTTAATTAGTTTGGATAAGAATAATGTGGATAGAGATATCCAATTATTCATGATATATTTTAAATGTGATTTATAATGTATTAGAGAGAGTTACTTATAATTTATATGTGTTGATTAATTATAATGTGTATTGGATACACATTGTGTAATTAATTAACAATATGAATTACATGTTGTTTTGGGTTGTGAATATGATTCACAATTTTTCCATGGCAAGATTGCAATATTCTCAAAGATAATTGTGAATTATTTTTTGAGAAATAAAACCCAAATTATTTTGTTGCAAATAAATAAGAGAGATTACATGGAGATTGCAATCTCCATGTATTCCAAGGTGGACGGCACACCACTCCCAATTGGAGTGGGTGTGCGCCTACATGGAAGGCACATGGAGATGAAATCTCCATGTGTATTCTCTCCTTATTTGTTGGGTTAATTTAGGAGAGAATTATATTTGATTTTATCAAATATATTTTGACCTAAATTTGTTGCTTTTGACAACAACAATCTTAGCCATTGGATGAACATAAATCAATCTCATCCATTGATTCTATGTGTCCCATGGATTGAGATCCATGGATCCCAAAACCCTATAAATAGAGAGGCATACTTGGCTCTCTCTTTAGACATGCTATTGTAGCACAAACTCTCTCTCTCTTTCTCATATACACGACAGCCCTTCTCTCCCTCTCTTCTTGGTGGCCGTCCACCTTGGTGGAGAGAAACGTCGACGCCCGCGCCATCGTGCTGCCGCTTCGACTCTCTGCGGTTCTTTGTCTTCTTGGAGTGCTTCACTCACGAAGGAGACGTTTGATCTCGTGTGACGAGATCAGGAGCAACCGCGCTTGGATCAACTTGGATTGCGAGGACACCGCGACTCATCTCCGCGCTCGCAAGCCGTTACTCCGACGATCGGACTTGAGACAGGAGGTCTCTTTTCGTAGAGACTTGATCAACCACGCTTCAAGAGGTATTGCATTATACTTGATGTGGTTATAGATGAAACGATTTGAGAATGGTTCTCGGATCATGTGGTTTCATCGGTTTAAATTTTTTTTAAATTCCGCTGCACCGAACAACTAGTACGACTAGTCGTTCTTCGTCGTATTCGATATGACGATCACGCTTCCGTGATGCGCTTGAGGATTTCTCCGTATCCTTCAAGTGGTATCAGAGCCAGGTTGACGGTTTCGAATATGATTCGAAAAACCAAGGACGACTTGGGTTCGTTTAGGTCGCGAAAGTTTTCATCGCATTTGATTTCGCAGATCTGTTTAGTAAATAAATTCGGCACTGTTTAAATTATTTAAACACGAATTTAAAACTTGGATTTTGTTCCCCATTAAATAAGGAAACCATAGGAACTGAGTTTGCGTAAATCGGATTTCGTATGCTCTAGTTATGGTTATTTTAATGGACATGTATGCACTGTTGCGGGAACAATAGATTTTAACATGATTAAAGAGTTAATTACTGTTATCATCTGCCTAGAAATGCGTGCAAATCCACTTAGGTTCTATTGTAAATCAAGTTAGCAATCTATGAAAATTGAGTTTGCTTAATTTGGATTTAAATTGATTGAGATATGCCAATTTTAGTGAATAGGGGTCATTACTGAAATTGCATTCCTAATCTAGAACCAAGTGATTGTCAATTAGTGAAATTAATTGTTAATTTCGTGAAATAATCTTGAATAATATTTGTGAAATATTGATACATGATTATTTGCCTAATTGACATGGCCCCAACCAATTAATTGATTAAGATGTGATCTAAATCATAAATTGGAAACAACAATCTTCAAACTTGATGCTTGAATAGGATTTGGGAATTTGTCTAGCAAATTTCCTTATAATCAAAAATGTTTTGATTATTACTATATGGTACAATTTCGGTTGAAAAACCGATGATAATCTCAAGTACAAATTAATCAATTTGGCATTATCCTTTCCCGAGGCGGATATGGTGCCTAGTCGGAGAGCATTGGGGTTGCGGGTTGCAACGTATGTGGTCCGTCCCACTCTCGTCGGTACTGGCCATGACAGCGAGTAGGGCCGGGATAATGTCCGAAGGATTAAGATGTATTTTTTTTCTAATTATTAAAATTCGAATTAATACGTATTTTGAGATATTACCATATATGTATTCAAGTAAAATAATCAAGTTTGATTGATTGAATTGGATTGATAATTAATTTAATATGATTAAATTGATTATGTCCAATTGAAATACTCTGATATGATTAGAGTTATTAATTCCCTTGGAAGAATTAATTATGTGAATGTGATTCACGATAATTAATTAAAATTTGAATATGAAGATGGAGGATCACATAAGTGACATCCATGGTCTCCCGTCAAGGCGAAGAGTTTCGTCGCCAGGGATTGCATATGGGAGACGCCTGTCCGAAGTGACAGCTCCCGTGTGCAAGCGCATCTGGATCGGGCTCTTTGCTTCTCGAAAGAGTAAGGCCGTATGCGTAGTGACCCCAATATCGGATCCTCATATTATTGGGGCGATATTGGATTGCGCATAGCGAGTACTATTCCTGTTGACGGTTGGTTCAATTAACAACGGGTCAACATCGCCTTAGGGGTGGTGGGCTCGGGTGTTAAAGACCGAATTGGGAAATTGCAAGTTGGACTTGCAAAATGGAATGAGTTCCTGCTTTTCTTTATTGGAGTCACAGATTCTCATATTATTGGGATGTGACAATGATAAAGAGGAGATCCCAATTCTTGCTAGAGATATAGCGGTAAGTATATCTCTTACTTTGAAAGTGATTAAGGGAATGAACTTTCAAAGTCGACAATGCAAGAATAATTTGATTTAAAATACCTTAATCAAATATCATAAATTTGAATATATATTTCTATATTCTAATATAGTGCATTCTTAATTTCAGAAAATGAAGTCTTTGAACCCACTTAGTAGGCTTCTTGAGGTCAACCAATTGACCGGCCCAAATTATTCGGATTGGATCCGAAATTTGGAGCTTGTTCTCTCTGCTGAGCGCATAAGTTATGTGCTATCCGAGGACAAGCTTGAGAACCCTAAGTCCAAGGAAGAAAAAGCATTTAATGACAAGTATGATGAAGATCATGTCTTGGCTAGGTGCTATATCCTAGGTTCTCTCTCCAATGTGCTGCAGAAGCAACATGTGGAGATGAATACCTGTCAGGAAATAATGCAGAATCTTAAAGATATGTTTGGTGACATTAACCGCACTCAGCGGTACAATGTTATGAAAGACCTCATTCGTTGTAGAATGCAGGAAGGGACTTCGGTCCGTGAACATGTACTCAAAATGTTTGGGTACCTGTCGGAGCTGGAGACTCTTGGGGCATCGATGGATGCAGACATGCAAGCTGATTTCATTCTGCTGTCATTGCCCAAGTCTTTTAATAACTTTGTAGTGTCATTCCACATGAACAAGTTGGAATTGACAAGTGCTGCTCTCCTTGCTGCATTGAAGTCCGCAGAGGACGTAATGAAGAAGGATGGTCCCAGTGGCAGTGCAATGGTTGCACAGGTCAAAGGGAAGCGCGGTCGGAAGCATGGTTCTCGGAAGGGCCCGGCCCAGAAGAGAAAGAAGAAGGGACAAAGTGTTGCCTCTTCTTCCAATGCATCCACTCTCATGGCGTCGAAGAAAACCGACGTCTGTCATCACTGCAAGAAGCCGGGGCACTGGAAGCGTAACTGCCCAGATTACCTGAAGTCCTCAGACAAAGGTAAAGCCCCAGCAGGTATGAAATCTACTTTCATCATTGAAACTAGCTTTCTCGTTGGACGAGAAGGAAGTTGGGTTGTAGATTCTGGTGCTTCTGTTCATGTATGCAATTTGTTGCATTTGTTTCAGGAAACTAGGAATCTTGAGGAAGGGGAGATAGTCATCGAGATGGGATCTGATGCAAGTGTTGCAGCAGTAGCCGTCGGGACTTGTAGACTATCATTATCTAGTGGGAGAGTCCTTATACTTAAAGAATGTCTTTATGTACCCGAAGTCAGAAGGAACTTGATATCTGTATCTAAGCTTGTTAGAAGCAGATATTCTTTCCTTTTCTGTAATAAATTAGTCATAAGTCGTTATGATAAATATATTGCGGATGGTATTTTGACTTCTGGTGGACTCTATGAATTGTGCATTGATAAATGTATTATGAATGTGACAACCACTAATAAAAACCCTAAAAGATCCAGAGAGGATAAAAATATCTCAAATGAGATATGGCATCAAAGGCTTGGTCATTTGTCTGTTGATAGGATCAATAGATTGATAAAGGATGGACCTCTAGATTTTCTACAGGTTCAACCTCTGCCCACTTGCAAACATTGCATACAGGGCAAAATGACTAGGACGCCTTTCCGTAACAAGGTTACGAGATGCGAAGGTATTATTGACCTAATACATACCGATGTATGTGGTCCCTTTAGTACCGCGACTCGAAATGGATACCGATATTATTTGACGTTTATCGATGACCATTCGCGATATGGGTTTATCTTCCTACTACGTCATAAGTCTGAAACCTTTGAAAAGTTCAAAGAATTCAAGGCTTTGGTTGAGAACCAAACCGATAGGAAGATTAAACGGATTCGATCTGATCGAGGTGGCGAGTACCTATCAGATGAATTCAAGGAATACCTCAAGGAGAATGGAATTGTTTCCAATCTCACTCCTCCTGGAACTCCCCAACTAAATGGTGTTGCTGAAAGACGCAACAGGACCATCATGGACATGGTCCGATCAATGATGAATAAAGCAAATTTACCTCTTAGTTTCTGGGGATATGCAGTAGAGACTGCAATATATATCCTGAATAAGATTCCTAGCAAATCCCTGCCTAAGACTCCTCATGAGCTATGGTATGGAACCAAACCTAGTGTAAATCACTTGAGGGTTTGGGGTTGCTTGGTCTATGCGAAGAACGTAGACGCAAGTAAGCTAGAATCTCGCTCTCGTGAGTGCTACTTCATTGGGTATGTTAAAGATGGTATTGGATACCAACTTTATGACCCTGAGACCCAAAAGGTTTTTGTTTCTAGAGATGTGAAGTTTCTGGGGAATGATTTCCATAAAGGTCAAGACAACAATGAAGTAGAGGAATTCTTTGAATCCCCTGAGGATTCTGAACTTCCTAGACCAGAAACGGAAGAGATAAATAAAGATGAAACACCCATACCTCTTCGAAGGAGTTCGAGGGTGGTTGCACCACCTGAAAGGTATGGATTCCATGTGTCAGGTGAAACTGACACTGATCCTACTTCATTTGATGAAGCACTCGCGGATCAAGACATGGATAGATGGATGCTAGCAATGAAGTCAGAAATTGACTCCATGCATAAGAATGGTGTATGGACCCTAGAGGATCCACCTAAAGGGGTAAAACCCATTGGGTGTAAATGGATCTTCAAGAGAAAGAGGGGACCTGATGGGAAAGTGGAGACTTTCAAGGCACGGCTCGTAGCCAAGGGCTACACACAGAGAGAAGGCATCGATTACGATGAGACATTCTCTCCTGTGGCTATGCTTAAATCCATCCGGACATTGCTAGCTATAGCTGCATATCTTGACTACGACATCTGGCAGATGGACGTCAAGACAGCTTTCCTCAATGGATACCTCGAGGAGGATATCTACATGGAGCAGCCCCAAGGCTTCATGACTGAGGATGGTAAAGTATGCAAGCTGAAGAAATCCATCTATGGGCTCAAGCAAGCTTCTCGTAGTTGGAACATCAGATTTGACGAAACCATAAAGAGTTATGATTTTGTGCAAAATCCTGATGAACCTTGTGTATACAAGAAGCTTAGTGGGAGCGCCGTTGTGTTCATCGTGCTTTATGTAGATGACATCCTTATCATTGGGAATGATACAGGGATGATGACCAGTGTAAAGATTTGGCTGTCCCATACCTTTGAGATGAAAGATCTTGGAGAAGCCTCTTACATCTTAGGCCTGAAGCTGTTCAGAAACCGAGAAAAGAGGATTTTGGGATTGTCACAACATGGATACATTAAGAAGATTCTTGAACGATTCCGTATGGATAGTTCAAAGAAAGGATTCCTACCCTTAAGACATGGTATCCACCTGTCTAAAGGAATGGCTCCTCAAAGTGTTGAGGAAAAGAAGGCCATGGCTGGATGTCCTTATGCATCAGCCGTAGGAAGCTTAATGTATGCCATGATGTGCACTAGGCCAGATATCTGCCATGCAGTGGGAGTGGTAAGTCGTTACCAATCCTGCTATGGAGAACAACACTGGAATGCAGTAAAGAACATATTCAAATATCTAAGACGGACGCAAGATTACATCTTGGTCTATGGAGATGGTGATCTCCAAGTCTTGGGATATACAGATTCTGACTTCCAATCGGATGTAGATGATCGAAAGTCGACATCGGGGTTCGTGTTCTTGTTGAATGGTGGTGCTGTGAGCTGGAGAAGCAAGAAGCAGGACACTACTGCAGATTCAACAACAGAAGCCGAATACATTGCCGCATCAGATGCTGCAAAGGAGGCGGTGTGGTTGCGCAAGTTCGTGCTGGAGCTTGGCGTAGTTTCCTCTGATACTCCCATCCCGTTACTCTGCGATAACACGGGAGCCATTGCCCAGGCAAAGGAACCCAGATGGCATCAAAAGAGCAAGCACGTGGAAAGGAAATACCACATCATTCGGGAGATACAAAAGCGTGGTGACATCATCATCACCAAGGTGGCCTCTGCCAACAACGTTGCTGATCCTCTTACCAAACCTCTGACACAGAAGGTTTTTGACCAGCATGTAATGAGTATGGGTTTAAAGATTGTACCTGAATGGTTCTGAGGGCTAGTGGGAGATTGTTAGCAATGTGAGCCCCGGGCGAACCATTTCTACAATAAATGTTATTGTAATGAATAAATTATCAATAAAAGTTATTGTTTATTTTTTCACTCCCCTTCTGAGATTAATGAATGAATGCACTATAGGGTCCCTCTGTACAATAAGGGTTATGTACCATGGCCAACTTGATGATCATACAGCTGTTGATTCATTGGATGGATCATAGAGGCTGATGCTTGGATGAATATCTAAGGAGTTAGATAGAGGACTCATCAAGCATCATCAAATGATCATTAAGTGATGATCTCCAGTCTGAGTGGGAGATGACAATCCTATCTCATATGACTGATATCTGACTGACCTCTTGATGCAGGTCCTCTGCATGGGAATAGTGATTCAGAGGTGTCAGGTTAGTCAAGTCAATGGGTTGACATGACGAGATCGAGATAACCAAAGACCTACGTTGAATACGGTCACAACATAGGCATGCATCCTCTGACTAGAGACAGATGTATTGCTATATGTTTGAGTATGTACATTTGGCAGACCAATAGGTTGATGACCTAATCAAGGTCTATATACCGGCGAGCTGGTGTGCATGTAAGGACATATGAGTAATGCGATCTCTCAAAGGGATCATACAGGTTCACTTGTGAACCGGGAGACATGAGCTCACTCATGAGGTATTGGGACTGAACAAATTCCATGCATGGTCGTCATGCTTTGGAAGCATGACATGAATTTGAAGGTAAGATATATGCTTTGTGAAAGCATATGATCTATACCAAATCCCGATGACCAAGATTGAGAAACTTAATGATCTAACCCTGAAGATGACAGTGTAAAAGTGATCTTTATCTTCAGGATGATCATGAGTCTTCCAGTATGTAGGATATGCAGGTATTAGGAATACCTGAAGGGTGATTTGATCATATACGATTGTATAACCATGACGCTTCCATTCCGAGGGAGTGATGAAACAGGATTGGATTTTAGTGACTCCTCTCATTAGAGAAGTGACCTAATCTTAGTCCATGAACTGGACATTGATCTGAATAAGATTCAGATGCAATGAGAAGATTAAGTCTACGGTCTTGATTTGATCAAGCATCAGTTGGAGGTCCATAGGATCTGGATTTGAGATACAATCTCAACATCCAAGTCACTATACGTGGAACAATACAATCGCCCTGTCCTTATCTCCAAGTATCTGAGGAGAAATAGCATTGTTCTTAAATGGTTTAAGAACAATTCCATAAGATCTAAGCAAAGAGAATTTGATAATTAAAAGTGTTTTAATTATCATGATGTATGAGAAATTATCCAATATGATTAAATGTGATTTAATTAGTTTGGATAAGAATAATGTGGATAGAGATATCCAATTATTCATGATATATTATAAATGTGATTTATAATGTATTAGAGAGAGTTACTTATAATTTATATGTGTTGATTAATTATAATGTGTATTGGATACACATTGTGTAATTAATTAACAATATGAATTACATGTTGTTTTGGGTTGTGAATATGATTCACAATTTTTCCATGGCAAGATTGCAATATTCTCAAAGATAATTGTGAATTATTTTTTGAGAAATAAAACCCAAATTATTTTGTTGCAAATAAATAAGAGAGATTACATGGAGATTGCAATCTCCATGTATTCCAAGGTGGACGGCACACCACTCCTAATTGGAGTGGGTGTGCGCCTACATGGAAGGCACATGGAGATGAAATCTCCATGTGTCTTCTCTCCTTATTTGTTGGGTTAATTTAGGAGAGAATTATATTTGATTTTATCAAATATATTTTGACCTAAATTTGTTGCTTTTGACAACAACAATCTTAGCCATTGGATGAACATAAATCAATCTCATCCATTGATTCTATGTGTCCCATGGATTGAGATCCATGGATCCCAAAACCCTATAAATAGAGAGGCATACTTGGCTCTCTCTTTAGACATGCTATTGTAGCACAAACTCTCTTCTCTTTCTCATATACACGACAGCCCTTCTCTCCCTCTCTTCTTGGTGGCCGTCCACCTTGGTGGAGAGAAACGTCGACGCCCGCGCCATCGTGCTGCCGCTTCGACTCTCTGCGGTTCTTTGTCTTCTTGGAGTGCTTCACTCACGAAGGAGACGTTTGATCTCGTGTGACGAGATCAGGAGCAACTGCGCTTGGATCAACTTGGATTGCGAGGACACCGCGACTCATCTCCGCGCTCGCAAGCCGTTACTCCGACGATCGGACTTGAGACAGGAGGTCTCTTTTCGTAGAGACTTGATCAACCACGCTTCAAGAGGTATTGCATTATACTTGATGTGGTTATAGATGAAACGATTTGAGAATGGTTCTCGGATCATGTGGTTTCATCGGTTTAAATTTTTTTTAAATTCCGCTGCACCGAACAACTAGTACGACTAGTCGTTCTTCGTCGTATTCGATACGACGATCACGCTTCCGTGATGCGCTTGAGGATTTCTCCGTATCCTTCAGTAGTAAGAGAGGTTCCTAAGCCTAATTTGAAGGAAACTTACTATCTTGGTATTGGCAAGATGATCAAGTGAATTTGGATTCCATCGATCCATGTATATTTGAAGCTAGATCCGCAGCTCTCGTCTCTTCTTCCCTCATTCCATGAGAACATGAATGATGAACTCTACATCCATCTACAACAGTTCGATTGCACTTGCAACACTACTCACTACCCTAACATCACGTTAGGAGTAGTCAAGATGACTACCTTTCCCTTTATCATTTAGGATAAGGCTCTATACTATATTAATCATTTGGGGAAGGTAGTGACGTCCTAGGAGGAACTCAAGTCAGCGTTCCTACACAAGTTCTATCCCCTAGGTTGGTTGAACCAGATGCGTGCCTCCATCTCAAATTTCTCCCATGGACTCTATGAGTCCATACATGAAGTCTATGAGAGTTTTAAGGATTTGCAAGAGAAGTGCCCTCACCATGGTAATCCAAGGATATCATGATACAACACTTGTTTAGGAGACTAAACCAAGAAATTCAGAGGTTGATTGATGCCGCATGTTGTGTCTCTCATTTTAACAAGGATGAAGATGTAGTCTAACATATCTTTGAAGAAATGGCTAAAGGAGAGCCCACATTGTCTTCATTTTTGTGTATCATAAGCAATCACATATACACCATAAGACCACCAACATGGTGTCATCCCATGCCGAGGAAAGGGATGAGATCTCCAACTGGAGTATTATTAGGAGCCACTTGTCCAAAGTGGACATACTTGAGAAATTGATCACATGACCTAGAAAAATTATTTGTGATCGAACAGAGAACAAGAATATGGACAAAATTGACCATATTACAAAGAAACTGGAGCTTGATTAACTTTTATCATTCTTTGACCTCATCCATCGAGACTTATACCTATCCGAAGAAGCAACCACAACCGTAGAGTCAAGGGCAACCATCATCAATTCAACACGTGTATTATGTGCATGCACTGATCAGGAATCTCCGTCATCGCAAATGCAATAGTTGGTTGTCTACCAACTTGAACCTCATCCTTTTTATGTCATGTTGTTTTTCCCACATCCACCATAAATTCAAGAGGTGAATGGTATTTGGAACAATGATGCACAACTGACCCATCCTAATGAACAACAACAGGGCCAATCCTCTACCATAAGGCCGCACTACCAATCCCATGGTGGAAAGTTTGTCCTGAGTCAATGATGAACCGCAAAATCGGCCCTTTAAAAGTGTGTAATTAGCACTTCAAAATGTCATTGCAGCCGGGCCAATTCGGGTCATCAAAGACCATCTCATTGATAAGTCAATTAAGAATAAGATGGTTTATTTATTATTTATTATTATTTTTACTTGGTAAGAAACCAAGGTCGAACTCAGGGACACGAGCCTCTCTTGTGATTATTCAGATTTTCATCTATCTATATAAGTGTTGAGTTGAAGAATCATATAGGTCAAATTATGAATGCAGACACAAGACACATCAAGACAATGCATTAAAGCAAAAGTAAACATGCATTTTTTTATATTTTATTTTATGCAAATAAATGCCATGAAATGCATCACAAATATGCCCTAAGTACGAAAAGATGAGCAAATTTAAACACGAGTCAATTTCAGGTTCTATTAAGGAGGCAGGTGTGATGAACAATTTGAAACAAGGCATACACATGGCTAACAAGATAATACATAAAAATTTGAGTGTCCAAAATAAGAAATTGAATATGCCATTAAGAAGAACATCAAGCAAGCTCCAAAATGAAACTGAAATCAACTGAAATGGAAACATGATGCTCAAGTTATGCGACAACGAAGACAAGGGCATAAATAAAAAAAAACATGAAATGAAAACTACAAACAGGTCCCTGGGAAGGACTTAAATGTAATAAAAATAAAGTGTGGGGCCTTCCTTATAAAAGTTCCACACGCACGGGGGTATATCTACAATTATTAAAACCCGCAAGGGTATGAGTGCAAATAACCCCAGACGCGTAAGGTGATGCACGTGAAGAGGACCATACTGCAAATGGAGAAGATGGAAGGGCCTCTCTGCAAAATACCCAGATGGCACGTGCTACGCACGCGCCATCCAGGCTCGGGTGCTGGCTCAGGGTCGGCAGAGGCTGGCGTTGCTTCGACTTGGCTTGGACACTGGATCAGGCTCGTGAAGGCTCGGGGACATCCAAGCCTGGAGGCTCGGATGCGAGGCTCAGGGAAGGTCTGGCATCGCCACGTGGGTGATTTTGCACTGTCCGATCTTCAAAGATCCGACGGCATCTGGAGGTGGCTCCTTGCTGGCAACGTGGCTGAAGGGCAACCGTTGGATCTTGAGGATCCAACGGTACCTGGAAGAAGCTGATTGTTGGTGACGTGGGCTCTTCTGCACCGTTGGATGTGCTTCGGAGAGGGGCATCCAACGGTGGCTGCTCCTCCATCTTCCTCTGCAGCAAGCGGTGGCTTCAGAACTCCGGCGAAGGAGCTCCTCCTCCGCCTCTTCCCTCTGGTGTTGGTGATGCTCGCCTGAAGCTTCTGGAAGATTGTCCATGACGCCAGGAGGCTGGGCGAGCTGCGACGCTACTCGATGAAGTACTTCGTCGCTCCGATGCTGAAGGCGAGGCTGATCAAGAAGGGTCCGGCAAGTATTCCGACCATTGTCGTATATAACACCTGCATCGTTAGTCGATAGCCGAAGCTTTGGGTTTCGTGAAGGGGAGTGGAGTGAAGAGCTCAGGGGGATGAAGAAGGCAGGAGCTCGAAGCTCCTCCACCGTGGAAGGCGGAGGAGATGGGTCGGAGGTGGTCAAGGTGTGGAAGAATGGGGAAGCTGATCGGAGAGTGTCGCGGGAAAGGGGTGGGTGTGGTGGAGCTGGTAGGGAGATTAATGGAGGTCGAGAGCGAATGAAGAGGCCTAGATAATTAAGGAAAATGCAAAGGAAGAAGAAAGGGCTTACCTGGTCAGATATGGCGGATGGAGGCTTGGGTTGGGGCTCGAATCGAGCCCCGGGTCTTCGCTGGACTCCGACAGCGATTTGGAGCAGCTCGAGCAGCACTAAGCACCGCAGCTCCGCCGTGTCGGCGGAGGGTCTTCACCGGGGAGGTAGGTCGTCTTCGCTCTATCCATTCACCTCTTCTCTGTCACAGAGAGGCGGAAAAGGGCTGGGCCTCCTCCCACATAAAGGTGGACAGCTGGAAATGGAGGAGGAGGCGAGTATTTGAAGGGCGACGGTGGTGGGTTATGGTGGGTGGAGTCATGGGTTTAGTGGCAGATGTGGGGCGACTGGAGGAACATCAGGGAACGTGGAAGCATGCGCGAGGAAGAGGGAAGAGTGGGGAAGGTCGGAGGGTAGTTGGCGATGGGAGAGGTTGACTGGAGATGCAAGGAAATATGGAAGGGGGAGAGTGGTGCATGAGCTAGATCGTGGGAGAGAGATGAACGTCGTGAGGTTGACGATGATGCTTATCCGTTGGATCTCCAGATCCAACGGTGGATGTTCGAGCGCTGAAGACGATCTGGATTAGATCTGAGGTGCTGGATCGGAGGGTTGACGGTGCGCCACGTGTTGTGATATGAGCGTGACATGAACAGACGGCGTGATGGTCTCTTTTGAAGGCGATCGGAGGGTTGAGAGCAAAGAGCGGATTGAGCAGTTGAGATTAAGGCTCCCAGGAGAAAGCGAACGGCCACCATTGCGCCACGTGGCAGCCTATGAGAAAGGCGCTAACGGAGGGCGGTGATTGAGGCGTGAGAGAGATCAGACGATAAGGAATTGAGGGGCATGTGGAAGGCAGCTGGCGGAAGTGGAGGCGGAAGAGACAAAGGGATCGGGCCACGTGGCTCACCCAGAATGGGCCACGTGGCCCAATCAGATTATTCCGAGAGAACTTTTGAATTTTGAAGGTTAATTTGGCCGAATTTGAGAAAACTCAAAACATGAAAGTTGTAGATCTCGATGATATCTACAAGTTTCATGTTGACCAAAACTGGAGAAAAGATCATCTGTAGACTCGAAATATTTTTAAGGGTATTTTTAAGGTTAAAAAATACCACAGATTTTTGTTTTGCCATTTTCTTTGTGATTTTTAATTTATTAAGGACTTTGATAATTACAGGACATTAATTGGGTTTTATTGACACAAAACTAAGCAAGGGGGTTAATAATTGGAAATTAAGATGATGAAATTGGGTTTCATCACCCCCTATACTTAAACTATGCTCGTCCTCGAGCATCAAAGAGAATGACTAAGTTGGATTAACCCCCTTGTGCATGTGAGTACAGGATCCAATCTGTTCAATTCGACTCAATCCTTAGAGGTCTAAAATTCTCTAGTTCAACCCAGCCTCAACCAAGAGGTACCCAATTCCTCTAATTCTCTAGACTCTCTCTGATGTACATATAATCTAAAGATATGACATTTAGTGTTGACTGCAATTCTGAGAGTAGAGTCAAGTCTTCACCCAAAGTCTTGGTCCAAGAAAATCTCCTAAGGACCCAATCCTCAACACTAGGGAATAAATCAAATCATGCATCCATTCCACCATCTCTTTAGTTGTCAGACTTAGAAAATATAGATGGAAGGCCAGTAATGGAGGGCATGGGATTTGTGTCATTTCTTCTCTCCCTCTCATTGGAAAAAGGATTCTCTCTAGTGTCTTTTAGCAACACATTTTTTTGGTGTTGATCAATGCGTCCGTCAAGAGAAGTTGGAGCCGTCTGCACTTGTTTTCCTGAGAGTACACTGGGGTGTGTCTCTTTTGAGTACCTATCGTACCTTCAACACCCAGACTTGTAGCATTTACGATGCAGAGCCCTTTTTTGGTGCAAGCTCGACTCCTGGTCCTAATAGCGGTGGTCCAAGTGGACACTTTGAAAAGTTTGGGAGCGCTCGCCTTTGGTGGAAGCTATTTGATATTTGACTTTGCGGAATGAGAGCTTTTCTTTGAAATTTCATTGACTTGTATAATTTGTGGCTAGCTCCACTGTTTTTACCAAGAGTTGGCGCACACTGATCAACATTTTTCATCTATAACACACCCTGGCACTTAGGTCAATGTCAAGAGATTAGTATAAAAACCAAGTTCTCATACTGGCTAATATTGCTGACACTTAGGTTTCATGAAGCCTTCAAAGATTTTATCCCATCCTCGAGCATCATTAGATCAAATCTAGACTCGAATCCCTCATCCTAATCCCTCAGGTGCAAAATCAATTCATCTCATCGAACCCGCAGTCATGCAAGTGATGTGCTGATCATATTCTTTATGTCTGAGACTAAGCATGGAATATAGCATGCAAATCTAGAAACCTAGGGGAATGTGGATGATTAAGTCTAAGACCCTGATGGCTAAGGCTGGTTAACCTAAAATCTCAAAGACCTCAAAATGCTAAGTCTCTTTGAACATTTCAGATCCTAGGTGGAAGTGTAAAAGTAGAGGATTAATCCAACTTCTTCATTCAAAACAAGATATATATATATATATATATATATATATATATAAGTTAAAACATAGGTTAGACTCAACTTTCCTTGAAAAGAGATAGAAAATTTTCAAAACCATGTCACACAAAAAGTTTTCAAAATATTTTTCAAAAGAAGAAAATCTCATTTTTGAAATCATTTTCAAAAATATTTTTATCAAAATAGTATTACATAATATCGAAAAGTCATGAAATCATTTGAGTCCTCTTGGTTCAAAAGATTTTACTTTTGCCAAAAAGTTTTAAATTTTTCAAAATTTTCATATTATAGCTAAAGTAAGTATACGGTATATTCGGTATACCCCCTTATCCTTAAACTTTGCTATGTCCTCATAGCACTAGATGATACGAGTCCATAGTTCCATTTAAGTATAGAGAAATATACGGGAGCTAAGAGGGGCTCCCCCTATACTTAGGTTAGAAATAACCTAAGTATAAAGGCAAGGAAAGATGAGTAGAGAAATCACAGGGACTCGGGTTCCCCCTATACTTAGGCTGAGATTAGCCTAAGTATAAAGATGGAATTTGATGTGGGGAGGGACCCAAGGGAATGCAGAAGATGGATGGATGTACACATGAGCAGATGAATCTACGGAGATGAATGGAGTGACTAAGGCTCTAAGGAGTGTATCGAAGCAAGCATGGCTCAATCAAGCAAGCAAGACCCTCAGGTTCACCAACAAACACATGAAACCATCCGAGGGTGGTTTATTATCTTGTCGATTTTATTGGTGATAGAACATTTGATTTTACGCAGAGAAAAATGTGAATTGAAAAATCCATGCGTACGCGAGGGTGTTGCTCTCCCAAAACCAAAGTTTTACTCCATTATTGATTGAATTGCAATTAACAGTCCCAATTATTCTTAAGGTTGTCACTGAATTAAGGTTAGCACATAAATCAAGAAATCATGGTCTACCGTTCATTCCCTTTTTCCATTAACCTAGGTGATCAAGCTAGGAAAAAGAAACCGGAAAAAGCCGCGTATTCGATAAAAACCGCAATCTAGATTAAGCGAGAAATCATGCAGTGACTTGGCTATAAATCCATGAAAAACTTGGGCCATTTTGAGAACCAAAATCAATATGTATGCAAGTCGATAAAAGCCGCACCTAGTCATGCTTCTATTAGCGGGGAATATTTTCATTAATTTTGGCTAAGTGAAGCGAGATTATGTGCGTCTAAATATTAGTGTGTCCTACCTACGAGCAAACACATAAAAATGTGAATTTGGAACTAAGCTCGAAGAGCTGCGTGCCTGGTCCTAGGTCGACACTCAAGTGGGGACGATCCCCACACAACCACGAGCGTTCGATTACACTCGCGAGTCTTCGATCGAAGACCATTGTAAAAGACGAATTATTACAAGTTCATGCATGGAAATAAAAATGCAAGACATTTTTTTCTTTCTTCTCGACGTACTCCAAGCGTGCTTCTACGGTTCCTCATAGCGGGTAACATCCTGCTCCTCGCCTCCTTGAACCATCAAGGGCCCTGCCACAAAAATAATGGTTAGAGATCCATAGAGAAGAAAATATTATGATGCAAGACATATTGACAAAATGACCTATAAAAGAAATACTGCATTAAATAAACAAAAATCCAAAAAATATAAGAAATGAGCCGTGTCCCCGGCAACGGTGCCGTTTGATGAACCGCAAAATCGGCCCTTTAAAAGTGTGTAATTAGCACTTCAAAATGTCATTGCAGCCGGGCCAATTCGGGTCATCAAAGACCATCTCATTGATAAGTCAATTAAGAATAAGATGGTTTATTTATTATTTTTTAATTTTTTTTACTTGGTAAGAAACCAAGGTCGAACTTAGGGACACAAGACTCTCTTGTGATTATTCAGATTTTTATCTATCTAATTAAGTGTTGAGTTGAAGGATCATATAGGCTAAATTATGAATGCAGACACAAGACACATCAAGACAATGCATTAAAGCAAAAGTAAACATGCATTTTTTATATTTTATTTTATGCAAATAAATTCCATGAAATGCATCACAAATATGCCCTAAGTACGAAATGATGAGCAAATTTAAACACGAGTCAATTTCTGGTTTTATTAAGGAGGCAGGTGTGATGAACAATTTGAAACAAGGCATACTAGACACATGTCTAACAAGATAATACATAAAAATTTAAGTGTCCAAAATAAGAAATTGAATATGCCATTAAGAAGAACATCAAGCAAGCTCCAAAATGAAACTGAAATCAACTGAAATGGAAACATGATGCTCAAGTTATGCGACAATGAAGACAATGGCATAAATGAAAGAAAACAAGAAATGAAAACTACAAACAGGTCCCTGGGAAGGACTAAAATGTAATAAAAATAAAGTACGGGACCTTCCCTGTAAAAGTTCTACACGCACGGGGGTATATCTGTAATTATTAAAACCCGCAAGGGTATGAGTGCAAATAACCCCAAGTGTGCATGGTGATGCACGTGAAGAGGACCTTTCTGCAAATGGAGAAGATGGCAGGACGTCTCTGTAAAATACCCAGATGGCACGTGCTACGCACGCGCCATCCAGGCTCGGGTGCTGGCTCAGGGTCGGCAGAGGCTAGCGTTGCTTCAGCTTGGCTTGGACACTGGATCAGGCTCGATGCAGGCTCGTGAAGGCTTGGGGGCATCCAAGCCTGGAGGCTCGGATGCGAGGCTAGGGGAAGGTCTGGCGTCGCCACGTGGGTGATTGTGCACTGTCCGATCTTCAAAGATCCGACGGCATCTGGAGGTGGCTCCTTGCCGACGACGTGGCTGAAGGGCAACCGTTGGATCTTGAGGATCCAACGATACCTAGAAGAAGCTGATTGTTGGTGACATGGGATCTCCTGCACCGTTGGATGTGCTCCGGAGAGGGGCATCCAACGGTGGCTGCTCCTCCATCTTCCTCTGCAGCAAGCGACGGCTTCAGAACTCCAGCGAAGGAGCTCCTCCTCCGCCTCTTCCCTCCGGTGTTGGTGATGCTCGCCTGAAGCTTCTGGAAAATTGTCGATGACGCTAGGAGGCTGGGCGAGCTGCGATGCTACTCGATGAAGTACTTCGTCGCTACGATGCTGAAGGCGAGGCTGATCAAGAAGGGTCCGACGAGTATTCCGACCATTGTCATATATAGCACCTGCATCGTTAGTCAATAGTTGAAGCTTTGGGTTTCATGAACGGGAGTGGAGTGAAGAGCTCAGGGGGATGAAGAAGGCGGGAGCTCGAAGCTCCTCCGCCGTGGAAGGCGGAGGAAATGGGTCAGAGGTGGTCAAGGTGTGGAAGAATGGGGAAGCTGATCGGAGAGTGTCACGGGAAAGGGGTGGGTGTGGTGGAGCTAGTAGGGAGATTAATGGAGGTCGAGAGAGAATGAAGAGGCCTAGATAATTAAGGAAAATGCAAAGGAAGAAGAAAGGGCTTACCTGGTCAGATATGGCGGATGGAGGCTTGGGCTGGGGCTCGAATCGAGCCCCGGGTCTTCGTTGGACTCCGGTAGCGACTCAGAGCAGCTTGAGCGGGCACTAAGCGCCGCAGCTCCGCCGTGTCGGCGGAGGGTCTTCACCAGGGAGGTAGGTCGTCTTTGCTCTATCCATTCGCCTCTTCTCTGTCACAGAGAGGCGGAGGAGGGCTGGGCCTCCTCCCACGTAAAGGTGGACAACTGGAAATGGAGGAGGAGGCGAGTATTTGAAGGGCGACGGTGGCAGGTTATGGTGGGTGGAGTCATGGGTTTAGTGGTAGATGTGGGGCGACTGGAGGAACATCAGGGAACGTGGAAGCATGCGCGAGGAAGAGGGAAGAGTGGGGAAGGTCGGAGGGTAGTTGGCGTTGGGAGAGGTCGACTGGAGATGCGGGGAAATATGGAAGGGGGAGAGTGGTGCACGAGCTGGATCGTGAGAGAGAGATGAACGTCGTAAGGTTGACGATGATGCTCAGCCGTTGGATCTCCAGATCCAACAGCAGATGTTCGAGCGCTGAAGGACGATCTGGATTAGATCTGAGGCACCAGATCGGAGGGTTGACGGTGCGCCACGTGTTGCGATATGAGGGTGGCGCGAATGGACGGTGCGATGGTCTCTTTTGAAGGCGATTGGAGGGTTGAGAGCAAAGAGCGGATTGAGCGGTTGAGATAAACGCTCCCAGGAGAAAGCGAACAACCACCAATGCGCCACGTGGCAGCCTATGAGAAAGGCGCTAACGGAGGGCAGTGATTGAGGCGTGAGAGAGATCAGACGGTTAGGAATTGAGGGGCACGTGGAAGGCAGCTGGCCGTTGGATCAAGAGGGCGATCTGATGGTTGGAAGTGGAGGCAGAAGAGACAAAGGGATCGGTCCACGTGGCTCAACCCGAACGGGCCATGTGACCCAATCAGATTATTCCGAGAGAACTTTTGAATTTTGAAGGTTAATTTGGCCGAATTTGAGAAAACTCAAAACATGAAAGTTGTAGATCTCTATGAGATCTACAAGTTCCATGTTGACCAAAACTGGAGAAGAGATCATCTGTAGACTCGAAATATTTTTAAGGGTATTTTTAAGGTTAAAAAATACCACAGATTTTTGTTTTGCCATTTTTTTGTGATTTTTAATTTATTAAGGATTCTGATAATTACAGTACATTAACTGGGTTTTATTGACACAAAACTAAGCAAGGGGGTTAATAATTGGAAATTAAGATGATGAAATTGGGTTTCATCACCCCCCTATACTTAAACTATGGTCGTCCTCGAGCATCAAAGAGAATGACTAAGTTGGATTAACCCCCTTGTGCATGTGAGTACAAGATCCAATCTGTTAAATTCGACTCAATCCTTAGAGGTCTAAAATCTCGAGTTCAACCCAGCCTTAACCAAGAGGTACCCAATTCCTCTAATTCTCTAGACTCTCCCTGATGTACATATAATCTAAAGATATGACATTTAGTGTTGACTACAATTCCGAGAGTTCACCCAAAGTCTTGGTCCAAGAAAATCTCCTAAGGACCCAATCCTCAACACTAGGGAATAAATCAAATCATGCATCCATTCCACCATCTCTTTAGTTGTCAGACTTAGAAAATATAGATGGAAGGCCAGTAATGGAGGGCATGGGATTTGTGTCATTTCTTCTATCCTCTCATTGGAATAAGGATTCTCTCTAGTGCCTTTTATGCAACACATTTTTTGGTGTTGATCAGTGCGTCCGTCAAGAGAAGTTGGACCGTCTGCACTTGTTTTCCTGGGAGTACACCGGGGTGTGTCTCTTTTGAGTACCTATCGTACCTTCGACACCCAGACTTGTAGCATTTACGATGCAGAGCCCTTTTTTGGTGCGAGCCCGACTCCTGGTCCTAATAGCGGTGGTCCAAGTGGACACTTTGAAAAGTTTGGGAGTGCTCGCCTTTGGTGGAAGCTATTTGATATTTGACTTTGTGGAATGAGAGCTTTTCTTTGAAATTTCATTGACTTGTATAATTTGTGGCTAGCTCCACTTCTTTTACCAAGATTTGGCGCACACTGATCAACATTTTTCATTTATAACACACCCTGGCACTTAGGTCAATGTCAAGAGATTAGTATAAGAACCAAGTTCTCATACTGGCTAATATTGCTGACACTCAGGTTTCATGAATCCTTGAAAGATTTTATCCCATCCTCGAGCATCATTAGATCAAATCCAGACTCAAATCCCTCATCCCAATCCCTCAGGTGCAAAATCAACTCATCTCATCGAACCCGCAGTCGTGCAAGTGATGTGCTGATCATATTCTTTATGTCTGAGACTAAGCATGGAATATATCATGCAAATCTAGAAACCTAGGGGAATGTGGATGATTAAGTCTAAGATCCTGATGGCTAAGGTTGGTTAACCTAAAATCTCAATGACCTCAAAATGCTAAGTTTCTTTGAACATTTCAGATCCTGGGTGGAAGTGTAAAAGTAGAGAATTAATCCAACTTCTTCATTCAAAACAAGATATATATATATATATATTTAAAGTTAAAACACAGGTTAGACTCAACTTTCCTTGAAAAGGGATATAAAAATTTCAAAACCATGTCACACAAAAAGTTTTCAAAACATTTTTCAAAAGATTTTTCAAAACAAGAAAATCTCATTTTTAAAATCATTTTCAAAAATATTTTTATCAAAATAGTGTAACATAATATCGAAAAGTCGTGAAATCATTTGAGTCCTCTTGGTTCAAAAGATTTTACTTTAGCCAAAAAGTTTTAAATTTTTCGAATTTTTCAGATTATAGCTAAAGTAAGTATACGGTATATTCGGTATACCCCCCCATCCTTAAACTTTGCTATGTCCTCATAGCACTAGATGATATGAGTCCATAGTTCCATTTAAGTATAGAGAAATATACGGGAGCTAAGAGGGGCTCCCCCTATACTTAGGTTAGAAATAACCTAAGTATAAAGGCAAGGAAAGATGAGAAGAGAAATCACAGGGACTCGGGTTCCCCCTATATTTAGGCTGAGATTAGTCTAAGTATAAAGATGGAATTTGATGTGGGGAGGGACCCAAGGGAACGAAGAAAATGGATGGATGTACAGATGAGCGGATGAATCTACGGAGATGAATGGAGTGACTAAGGCTCTGGGGAGTGTATCGAAGCAAGCATGGCTCAATCAAGCAAGCAAGACCCTCAGGTTCACCAACACACACATGAAACCAACCGAGGTTGGTTTATTATCTTGTCGGTTTTATTGGTGATAAAACATTTTTTTTTACGCAGAGAAAAATGTTAATTGAAAAAACCATGCGTACGCGAGGGTGTTGCTCTCCCAAAACCAAAGTTTTACTCCATTATTGATTGACTTGCAATTAACAGTCCCTATTATTCTTAAGGTTGTCACTGAATTAATGTTAGCACATAAATCAAGAAATCATCATCTACCGTTCATTCCCTTTTTCCATTAACCTAAGTGATCAAGCTAGGAAAAAGAAACCAGGAAAAAGCCACGTATTCGATAAAAACCGCGATCTAGATTAAGTGAGAAATCATGCAGTGACTTGGTGATAAATCCGTGAAAAACTTGGGTCGTTTAGAGAACCAAAATCAATATGTATACAAGTCGATAAAAGCCGCACGTAGTCATGCTTCTATTAGCTGGGAATAATTTCATTAATTTTGGCTAAGTGAAGCGAGATTATGTGCATCTAATATTTGTGTGTCCTACCTACGAGCAAGAACATAAAAATGTGAATTTGGAACTAAGCTCGAAAAGCCGCGTGCCTGGTCCTAGGTCGACACTCAAGTGGGGATGATCCCCACACAACCACGATCGTTCGATTACACTCGCGAGTCTTCGATCGAAGACCGCTGTAAAAGACGAATTTAAAATTACAAGTTCATGCATGGAAATAAAAATGCAAGACATTTTTTTCTTTCTTATCGATGTACTCCAAGCATGCTTCTGCGGCTCCTCATAGCGGGTAGCATCCTGCTCCTCGCCTCCTTGAACCATCAAGGGCCCTGCCACAAAAACAATGGTTAGAGATCCATAGAGAAGAAAATTTTACGATGCAAGACATATTGACAAAATGACCTATAAAAGAAACACTGCATTAAATAAACAAAAATCCAAAAAATGTAAGAAATGAGTCGTGCCCCGGTAACGGCACCATTTGACGAACCGTAAAATCGGCCCTTTAAAAGTGTGTAATTAGCACTTCAAAATGTCATTGCAGCCGGGCCAATTCGGGTCATCAAAGACCATCTCATTGATAAGTCAATTAAGAATAAGATGGTTTATTTATTATTTTTTAATTTTTTTACTTGGTAAGAAACCAAGGTCGAACTCAGGGACACGAGCCTCTCTTGTGATTATTCAGATTTTCATCTATCTAATTAAGTGTTGAGTTGAAGGATCATATAGGTCAAATTATGAATGCAGACACAAGACACATCAAGACAATGCATTAAAGAAAAAGTAAACATGCATTTTTTTATATTTTATTTTATGCAAATAAATGCCATGAAATGCATCACAAATATGCCCTAAGTACAAAATGATGAGCAAATTTAAACACGAGTCAATTTCAGGTTTTATTAAGGAGGCAAGTGTGATGAACAATTTGAAACAAGGCATACTAGACACATGGCTAACAAGATAATACATAAAAATTTAAGTGTCCAAAATAAGAAATTGAATATGCCATTAAGAAGAACATCAAGCAAGCTCCAAAATGAAACTGAAATCAACTGAAATGGAAACATGATGCTCAAGTTATGCGACAATGAAGATAAGGGCATAAATGAAAGAAAACATGAAATGAAAACTACAAACATGTCCCTGAGAAGGACTAAAATGTAATAAAAATAAAGTACGGGACCTTCCCTGTAAAAGTTCCACACGCACGGGGGTATATTTGTAATTATTAAAACCCGCAAGGGTATGAGTGCAAATAACCCTAGGCGTGCGTGGTGATGCACGTGAAGAGGACCTTTCTGCAAATGGAGAAGATGGCAGGGCATCTCTGCAAAATACCCAGATGGCACGTGCTACGCACGTGCCATCCAGGTTCAGGTGCTGGCTCAGGATCGGCAGAGGCTGGCGTTGCTTCGGCTTGGCTTGGACACTGGATCAGGCTCGATGCAGGCTCGTGAAGGCTCGGGGGCATCCAAGCCTGGAGGCTCGGATGCGAGGCTAGGGGAAGGTTTGGCGTCGCCACATGGGTGATTGTGTACTGTCCTATCTTCAAAGATCCGACGGCATCTGGAGATGGCTCCTTGCTGGCGACGTGGCTGAAGGGCAACCGTTGGATCTTGAGGATCCAACGGTACCTGGAAGAAGCTGATTGTTGGTGACGTGGGCTCTCCTGCACCGTTGGATGTGCTCCGGAGAGGGGCATCCAACGGTGGCTGCTCCTCCATCTTCCTCTACAGCAAGCGACAGCTTCAGAACTCCGGCGAAGGAGCTCCTCCTCCGCCTCTTCCCTCCGGTGTTGGTGATGCTCGCCTGAAGATTCTGGAAGATTGTCGATGACACCAGGAGTCTGGGCGAGCAGCGACGCTACTCGATGAAGTACGTCGTCGCTCCGATGCTGAAGGCGAGGCTGATCAAGAAGGGTCCGACGAGTATTCCGACCATTATCGTATATAGCACCTGCATCGTTAGTTGATAGCCGAAGCTTTGGGTTTCGTGAAGGGGAGTGGAGTGAAGAGCTCAGGGGGATGAAGAAGGCGGGAGCTCAAAGCTCCTCCGCCGTGGAAGGCGGAGGAGATGGGTTGGAGGTGGTCAAGGTGTGGAAGAATGGGGAAGCTGATCGGAGAGTGTCGCGGGAAAGGGGTGGGTGTGGTGGAGCTGGTAGGGAGATTAATGGAGGTCGAGAGCGAATGAAGAGGCCTATATAATTAAGGAAAATGTAAAGGAAGAAGAAAGGGCTTACCTGGTCAGATATGGCGGATGGAGGCTTGGGCGGGGGCTCGAATCGAGCCCCGGGTCTTCGCTGGACTCCGGCAGCGACTCGGAGCAGCTCGAGCGGGCACTAAGCTCTGCAGCTCCTCCATCTTGGCAGAGGGTCTTCACCGAGGAGGTAGGTCATCTTCGCTCTATCCATTCGCCTCTTCTCTGTCACAGAGAGGCGGAGGAGGGCTCGGCCTCCTCCCACATAAAGGTGGACAGTTGGAAATGGAGGAGGAGGCGAGTATTTGAAGGGCGATGGTGGCGGGTTATGGTGGGTGGAGTCATGGGTTTAGTGGCAGATGTGGGGCGACTGGAGGAACATCATGGAACATGGAAGCATGCGCGAGGAAGAGGGAAGAGTGGGGAAGGTCGGAGGGTAGTTGGCGATGGGAGAGGTCGACTGGAGATGCGAGGAAATATGGAAGGGGGAGAGTGGTGCACGAGCTGGATCATGGGAGAGAGATGAACGTCGTGAGGTTGACGATGACGCTCAGCCGTTGGATCTCCAGATCCAACGGCGGATGTTCAAGCGCTGAAGGACGATCTGGATTAGATCTGAGGCACTGGATCGAAGGGTTGACGGTGCGCCACGTGTTGCGATATGAGCGCGGCGCGAACGGACGGCGCGATGGTATCTTTTTAAGGCGATCAGAGGGTTGAGAGCAAAGAGCGGATTGAGCGGTTGAGATTAACGCTCCCAGGCGAAAGCGAACGGCCACCAATGCACCACGTGGCGGCCTATGAGAAAGGCGCTAACGGAGGGCGGTGATTGAGGCGTGAGAGAGATCAGGCGGTTAGGAATTGAGGGGCCCATGGAAGGCAGCTGGCCATTGGATCAAGAGGGCGATCCGACAGCTGGAAGTGGAGGCGGAAGAGACAAAGGGATCGGGCCATGTGGCTCACCCAGAACGGGGCACATGGCCCAATCAGATTATTCCGAGAGAACTTTTGAATTTTGAAGGTTAATTTGGCCGAATTTGAGAAATCCCAAACATGAAAGTTGTAGATCTCGATGAGATCTACAAGTTTCATGTTGACCAAAACTGGAGAACAGATCATCTGTAGACTCGAAATATTTTTAAGGGTATTTTTAAGGTTAAAAAATACCACAGATTTTTGTTTTGCCATTTTTTTGTGATTTTTAATTTATTAAGGACTCTGATAATTACTTGACATTAACTAGGTTTTATTGACACAAAACTAAGCAAGGGGGTTAATAATTGGAAATTAAGATGATAAAATTGGGTTTCATCAGTCAACAATCACAACACCAGTATCCACCACAAGTTCACATTTGGAGACAGAGTTACTAGCACTCGATATACTGGTAATATCAATTTCATGAACAACAACTGACTGATCAATTTCATAACTAGTATCCTCCTCCTCACTGCTATCAAACATCATCATCCTTGGTACTTTTCAAAGAATAATCAATCGCAACCTATGCAATATCACTATTAATCTCAATGTCATCAATAAGCTAAATCGTCAGAGACTACGCCTATCAACCCAACCTTAGATAGTTTGGCTCAATTGGTGAATAGCCTAGCAAAGATGAGACAGAAACTTGATGACCTCACTGCGACCAAGATGAACATACCAGTGCAGGTGAAGGCTATCCCCAACAATTCATCCAATCCTGACGAGTCAGGTATAAATGATTCTGTTATGTTATCTAATATTATGACTCTCAAGAGCAGTAGGACCTTATAACCGTCAAGTGGAAGAATAAAATGTGAACTGGCGAATCATGGTCTTCTGCATCAAATGATCTAGCAGCATGGCCGTGTGAAGAAGAGGGAGGAGGAGCCACACTTGATAATCCAAAAATACAAACTATGAAGGAAAAAATAACAAAAATAAAATAATAGCCAAGGTAGAGTCGATACAACCAATGAGAAAGGCACAACAGTAGTCGATCCCGTGCCAATCGATGACATCGAGTTTCTAGCTTTTCTTCCATCTCCTATTGTGAATTAATATATACCTTCTAGTCATTCTCCTGTGCAAGATGATTCTGATGTAAATAAGAACAATGTTTTCAAGTCTGTAAATATTCTTTTTCATGATGTAATGAAAACTTACAAAAAATAGAAATTTAAAAAATGCATTTTCTAATCCTATAATGGTGGATATTCTACAGAATGTTTTTCTTGAGATGCCTTTGTTGAAAGCCATGGAATACATACATTCTATTAAGAATGGATTGAAAGAGACATATACCTGAAAGCGTCAGCCCTGCAAGAACAAACACAACAGATTAGAGAAGCACATACTCACCATGTCTATCATGAATGCGATTAGCAACCTCCTAACAAAGAAGAAAGACAAGAGAGCACCTTTGATCATATGTGAAATTTTTGATCAAATATTTGAGAAAACCTTTCTTGACAGCAGTTCCTCCATTAACCTCATGCCCTCATCATTGCTTCAAGAATTTGAGTTGGGTTTGCTTAAACCCACATGCATGATCTACAGTTTACTTCTCGACCCATTAAGAAACCCAGAGGTTTATTGGAAGACGTTATCGTCATTGAGCAGTACATGAGATTCCTAGTGGACGCCATTGTCCTGGATATCGATTCCCTTGCACTATTACTCTAGACCCCTATTATTCTTGGTCGATCGTTCATCCAAAAAACCGAAGCGGTATTGGATTATGGGTCTGGAAGGATCACATTCTACTCAAGTAGTGAAAAGATTACAATGGATATGATCACCGAGCCAAAAGCCACATAGATCACATCTGAAAGAAGAGAGCTGGAGACATCTCTAGAAGACTGTGACATTGTTGAGAAGATTAGAGAACCATATATTTCACTGAATGACACTGAGACATAGAAAATTCTCTACATAGAGGAGATCTGGATAACACAGTCAATATTTGCTCCTTTTCCAACAGTGAGATTGATTCGCAACAACTGCTCGATTTATTCGAAGAAGATTCTTGCCAAACTGAACAAGAAAAAATCATAGCAGATATGTTCGGTTCATTAATGTCTGAACCAATAGTGACAGTGGTGAGCAATACTTTATTATCCGTAGATCATGCACCAACCAATTAGTTTCCAAAGTGATTGAGAGATCGACTCAGAATGTGCCAAAATCAAAGTCGCTTCTAATAGGTCTTAATTATGCTTTCCTTGTGGATGAGCTGAATATGTGTCCAGTCATCATCAGTGAAGATTGAACACAAATCAAGAATTTTGCTTTCTAGAGATTCTAGAGAAAAACTACAAGGCTCTTGGTTGGAATATTTCTCATCTCTAAGGAATAAATCCAACATTGTGTTCATGCCATATCTACTTAGAGATTGACTATAAACCATCCTGTGAATTTCAGAGAAGGTTATACCCTAATCTTCAGAATGTAGTCATGAAAGAGAAAATAAATAGGTGTGAGGCTGGCTTCATTTATCCCATATCCGACTCAAAATAGGTTAGCCCATTACACGTAGTTCCGAAGAAATTCAAAATTATGATAGTTATAGATGACCAAGGAGAATAGATCTTTACTTGAGTATCTACATCATGGCATATTTTTATTGATTATCGATGCTTGAATTTAGTGACCAAGAAGAATCACTTTCCTTCACCGTTTATTGATGAAGTACTTGAAGGTTGGCAGGGAAAGGGTTCTTTTGCTTCTTGGATGGGTACTCCGGGTACAACCAAGTGACAATCGCCCCTTAGGATCAAGAGAAAATCGCTTTTACCTATCCATTCGACACCTATGCTTTCAAGAGAATGCCCTTGGGTTATGTAACATGCCCGCTACATTCCAAAGGTGTATGTTGGCCATTTTTGGTGACATGGTGGGTAGTTTTGTCAAGGTTTTCATGGGAATGGTAATAGTTTTGATGCTTATCTTGCACACTTGGACCGAGTTCTTACGAGATGTCGTGAAGTCAATCTTGTTCTACCATGGGAAAAGAGTCACTTCATGGCAACTGAAGGAATTGTGATGGGCCATGTTGTCTCTAAATGAGGTATGGAGGTCGACGTAGTGAATACGAATGTCATTGCAAAACTTGAACCACCTCGTACAATGAAGAATGTGAGGTCATTTCTGGGGCATGTTGGATTTTACATAATATTCATCAAGGACTTCAACAAGATTTCTTGACCTCTTACAGAATTGTTAGGCAAGGATACTGATTTCATTGTCCATCAAAAAGTTCTCCAAGCCTTTACTCAGTTGAAAGAGCTTGTCACTCAGACACCTGTCCTACAACCACTCGATTGGTCTCTCCCATTCATCAGGGTCTCTCCGATAGATGCATCAGATTTCACCGTTACGGTCGTGTTAGGACAATGTTGTAAAGGATTTCCCTACACCATTCACTATGGTAGAAGAACACTAGATGATGCATCGAAGAACTATACAATTACAGAGAAAGAACTCCTGGTAGTTGTTTTTACCCTTGAGAAATTCAGATCCCATTTCCTTGGTTCCAAAGTAATTGTTTTCATTTATCACTCTGCTATCCAGTACCTACAACATAAGAAGGATGCCAAGTCACATCTACTCGGATGGATCCTTCTCTTCCACGAATTTGATTTGAAAATAGAGTTGTACCTGGAGTTAAGATTGTGGTTGCAGTCTATCTGTCCAAAATAGATTTGTCAAAGACTCTGCTGAGCTCTATGCCGATCAATTTGTTCTTTCTTGATGAATCAATTCTCTTTATTGCTTCTTTCCCATGGTATGTCGATATTGTGATCTATCACATTTTTTAGAATGTTCCACAAGATTGGACAAGAATAGAGGACAAATTTTTACGCAATATTTATTTCTTCCAGTGGGAAGATCCATAACTTTTCAGGAAAGGTGCGGATTGCATTTAACATCGCTGCATTCCTCATGAGGAGTACACCAGTGTTCTCGAGAACTATCATAAGCTCGAATATGGAGGACACCATTCTGGAATTAGAATGATAATGAAAGTATTGCAATGTGGCCTATGGTGTCCCATACTATTCAAGGATGCCACAGCTTATGTGAAAGGCTACATTGATTATCAGAAAATGGGAGTAAACCTCAATTAGGATTCGATGCCCCTTAAATTTATTCAGATACCAGATGTTTTTGACGCATGGGGCATTGACTTTATGGGACATTTCCTAATAGTCAGGGATTTGAATACATCCTGCTTGTCGTAGGTTATGTAGGTCGTTGGAGGAGGCTATTCCCGCCCGATCCACTGATAGTCGTATGTTTATCGCCTTCTCAAGGCAAACATTATTTTGTAGTTTGGGATTCCAATGATTTTGATTTTAGATGGGGTAGCCATTTCATAAATAAAGAAGTTAAGAAACATGTGAAGGAGAAGAACATTGATCATCGTGTCGCTTCTCCTTACCACCCGCAATTGAATGGCTTGATCGAGTTATCCAATAAGGAGATCAATACAATATTGCAGAAACTCATTAGGTTGGATAGGAAGAATTGGTCTTTGTTACTTGACTCACTTCTATGGGCTTATCAGACAACCTACAAGTCTCTATTGGGTATGTCTCCCTATCGTCTTGTATATGGAAATGCATGCCATATGTCGGTCGAATTAAATCACAAATCCTTATGGGAAGTAAATATTTGTGATTTGGACTCACAACAAGGTGGTCAAAACTAAAAGATAGATTTGAATAGACTCCTGGAATTTTGAGACTACGCCTACGATAACAGCCTGATGTACAAGGAGAAAGTCAAACACTGGCACGATAAGATCATCAGAAAAATGTCTTTCGATCATGTACATAAGGTGTGGTTATTTGATGAAAAGTTGAAGATATTCCTGGGAAAATTAAAGAGTAAGTGGACATGAACATTCCTAGTAAGAACTGCGTGTGACAATAGAAGCATTCTAATATCTGATTTGTCAACTAATACACAACCATCTGTGGTCAATAGGCAGTTGCTGAAGCCGTATTTAGAGCATGACATATTCATGTCCATTATCGATTCCGATTCCATAAATGTGATATTTGATGAAGATCTCCCATCTGCAGCATCAGAAGATTCAGATAATGCTTCCAAAAACATTTTTGATTAATTCTTTCTAGTTCATTCTTTTCCAATTCTTTCATTCTTCCGATTGTTTCATTCACCTCATTCATCATTGCTATATTTAGGATGACCATATCCCAAATATAGGGGGGATGAGTGCATTTTATTTATTCATCATTATTCTCTCTCTTGTCTTCTAACTTGTTGATAATTTATTTCTATATCTTGGGATATTTCTCCCTAAATATAGGGGGAGGCAAACTGAGTTGTTGATTTGTGTAAATTCTAAGCCTTGATCATACTTGCATTGAGTAAAGTCTGCTATACTTAGGATTAGTTGATCCTAAGTATAGGGGGACAATCGACTTCTTATTCTTTGAGTCATTGTAGTATAGACTTTTCTATACATAGCACAAGTTATGTCTTTCTTTTGTCTCATTGATCACTTTGAGGACATAGTTTGAGTTAAGCATGGTGGGTCATATATATGTTATATATATGTTAGTCATAAATTGTACTTTCAAATTTTCTAATATTATGGCTAATATACTATACTAGGTAAGGATATACAATTGACTAATAAATAATAAACTTCTGTAAATATGTATAGAAATTTGGGAAAATATTTGTAAAAATTGGTTTGAAACTATTTTGCAAAATGATTTGGAAAATGGTTGCAAAATATTTTGCAAAAATCTTTGGAAACCTTTGAAATATTTGTAAAATGTTTTCAAATCATTTGAAAAATAGTCTGTTTATAAAATGTCTATAAAAATTTTGTAAAAATTATTTGTAAAAATGTTTTTTTGAAAATTTCTTTGTAAAGTTTTTGCATAACAAGTTTTCAAAATATTTGATAAATGTTTGCAAAAATATTTTCAAATTATTTGGAAAACCCTATAGATAAGATCCTGGCAAAAATTCTTCAAATAAAACATGTGCATACCTTTATCAAATTCTTTATAAACTTGTATAAAATCATGTACATAACTTATATAAAATTCATTAACCATATGTTAATGTTTGCGAATACATTTAACCTACTAACCCATTTTAAAAAATTCCCATAAAATTTGCAAAACATCTGAAGCATATACCTAAAAATTTGAAATTGTTTTTAAAATTCCATAAAATTTTGCAAAACTTTATAAAAAATCCGTAAAAAGTTTAGAACTAGAAAACTATTTCAATAAAAAAATTTTCTGCATTGCATAAGAACTTTTTAGAATGAAGTGTTAATTTACAAGTCTAAATTATATCTGACGATTGGAGCTTGGTATAGACCTTAATCCACTTAATTTCACATGAATCTTATAGGAGCTGCAATTAAGACTTTTCATATCAATGGGACATAATTTTTTGAGCCCAAAAGAATATGTTCACATATCATCTTGACTAGTTTAAGTAGAGTATTTTGAAGTGCATGCACGACTCTTGCTGATAATGAACTTGGACAAGCACTCTGTACTTAGCTCAACTCTGATGAGGTCGTGGATGCAGTATTCTTTAGCGTGGGGAAGCACATGTATGGAAACATACGTCACCCCAATTAGACCTGGCCAAAGTCCGGGTTGGGCCGGGCCGACCGGGCCGACCGGGCCGAGGTTTTAAAACCCCTTGTCCAAGGCCCGGCCCGACCCGGTCCACGGGCCATACTTCAAAGCCCAAGCCCGGCCCAGGTCTGGGCCAGGCCGGGTGGGCCGGCCCATGGGCCGAATGTGAAGAACTTTTTTACTAATTTTTTAATCAAATTTATGAAGATAATTAAGTCTTTTAGCATCATCTAATCTTTCTTAATCCAAGTAACCATAATATGTGTATCTTTGCATGTAAACTATAAAATAAGATGTAATATTGATGATGTAAAATAAAAACTTGAAGTATATTCTATTAAATGTATGTAAAATATAGTTTTTAAACATATATTTTTATATATACGGGCCAGGTCGGAGGAATTGGATATCGAATTCTGCTTTATTTGTGATGTCTGGATCTGCATATTTCTTTTTCAGTGGTAATTTTTTTCCATACTAATTATTATATGGGTGACGTGGTTTAATTGGAATGTCTGATGTGAGTAAACCCCACTTATAACTGGGTAAATATCTTTCAAGAAAAATCCCCCAACTACTTTAGAATTTAGCTAAAGAAAAGAATAACGAATAAGATTTCATGGTCTTATATGGTGCACTTAAAAGTTGGTGGCTTGGTTCCATTTCTTGGATGGACTTTAAATGTTAATTATTAACTATTAAATGTTATACTTTCCATGTTGGCATTAGCCCGATAAATGACAAGCAGTAACGGTGTTGTACAACTTATTTCAAAGCATAATTTATCATCATTTGATGTAAATGAGCTGTGGAGTAGCCTCATTTTAGAGCCGTTGCTGATACCAAGAGGTCTCGAAGTTCGATTCCACCTGCTCCATTTAAATTCAATTACCATGTATTGATTGCATGCCTCCTATTTAATTTGGGCCCCGTGCTCTGTTCATCTTTGTTGTTACTAGAAGTAATTTGATTGCGAGAAAGATTGGCTCCTTTTGTATAAAGCATAATGATAGATTTTCCGAGCTGAAAGACACCCAAGGATGAACATAAACTCACATACAGTGAGCTCTCCTTTATTCAGCTTCATTAGTATTACAAAAAGGAAATAGATAAAACATAATGAACACTTTATACCTTAGAGTCGGGCTGTGTACGAGCCGGTCCGGACCGGGTTTTATGGCAGATGCCCACGACCCACCCAATTGATGGGCGGGCCAAAGAGCGGGCCGGGCCGGGACGACCCATTCCAGAAATCTCTTGCCCAAGCCCGGCCCATGAACGGGCTGAGCGGGCTGGGCAGGCGGGCCCCCGGCCCATTGGCCAGGTCTAACCCCAATAGGTGGCTAGTGCTGCCAACCCGGTCTAGTGGCATGGATGTCTAAAGATATGACATTGTGGGTTGCAATAAAGCTTCAAAAGATGGATAGTCTACTAACTCAAGAGGAAAAATTCCTTATGTAAATGCTGTTGTATATAGTAAAAAATACAAAATCAAAAACTCCAAAAAGAAGAGATGGACAAAAAGTCAAAGAAAACTTCAATTCCAATCAGAGTATGTATTAAATAAGCAAGGCATTATACTTCAAAGTCAATATCTCAAGGTTGCCTATAGAAAGAGACTTGGCTACATAGGTCAAGCTCTATAGGATATGTGACTACACTGGTCGCAATCCATTATTCTCTCTGCCCCCTCTTCTTCAGCCGGTTGTACTTGAACTTAGAAGGAAATACCCTGATCCTCAAGGAAAGAGTAGCTAAATTATGGAATTAGGGTCATCATGCTAAGGGAGACTGTGTCTGGCCACTTCTGATGAGAGTAGCTACATTCACTTACACTGTACAAGACTCGTAGTCATAAGGGTTTGCATATTTATAGATTTATTCTGACCTTGCTATTGAGGCGACCTGTACAAAGAATTACAGAACTTGAGGGTTGTTTTGTTTTAGATCCTACTCCCAATAAGATTATGAACATATTGGCAATCCAAAAGTCTTGATTAAGCTCCACATTTTGATTTTGTGAAGATAAGTTTAAAAGTTATTATCATTCTATGTTCTTTATTTTTCTTTGCTTTATTTTTTCACGTTATTCTTCTAATAAGTATTTGCTAGGGACTAGCAAAGGCAAGTATATGGGAGTGATGAATAGCCATTCATCTACCTTTATTCTTCCATTTTGTATTTAAGTCCCTATCAAAATGCCTATAATGCTAACTTGTACAAATAACATTCATTATTTATATGTAAATAACACATAATTATATATGTTTAAATAAAAAAAGAATAAAGAAAAGAAAGTAAAATAAATGAAGTATCAAAGATACTGAATGATCCTAAATACCGAGACCAAGTCAATATTGACTTGGTCGACAAGGAATAAAGAGGGGGGAGATAAGGGGGAAATACTGTACATAAAACCCTAATTATTCATATTGTAAATACCCATTTTTATACTATTTTATTTTTCATTATACACACCTCAACTAATAAAGTTACCAAAAGGAAACTTGTACATAAATACATAGAAAATTATATAAATATTTGCCAATAAAAATAACTCACAGTGCAACTGGGACACAGATGAAAAAGCATAAATCGAACTTCACAGATCAATATCTCCTCCATATGAACTCAAATTGAACCAAAGTCACCTCCATTATATTTTAAAAGAAATTATATAATTAATTAATATGGTTTCATTAAAAATAGATTTAATATTCAAAATCCAGCTTTCTAAGGTATCACTATACTATATGTCTGTATATAATATCGATATATTTTATTCTCTACGTTTTTATTCTTATTATATTTTTACATAATTATATATTACCTAAACTATATAAAAATTATAATCTCAAAGTAAAACTATTAAAAATACATTGAAATAAATAGTGTATTAAAACATATAAGTATACTGAACATATACTGAATATACATGTATTTATTTAGTATGTAAATAAAATCATAATTGGCATAATGAATGCTGTTGCCACTCCGAGGGATATACAATAAAAATATTAATGCATTTAATAATATATAAAATATATTAATATAATATTAAGTAGTAAAAATACAAAATAAAAATGAAATACACTAAATACATGTATATATACCGGCATATATACATGTAAATATTAATATCCTACACATAAGGTTGTAAAAATAATTAAAAATCACAAAAAATAGTTTGAAAAATAAAAATTCATATTTTGACTTTTAATTAACATAATTTTCTATTTATTATCGAATCAATAAGCCTTTTTATTTTTTGTTTGTCTCATTTGGTCCTTCATGGACGAAGGGGCGCCCTTCTTATGTTGACCCGCTGGTCAACTATCCAGTCTCCACTCTAACTCCTATCAAAGCACGAGAACCCCCTATATTATCCCATTTTCACTCCACACTTCATGCCTCCTTCTTTCACGAACAACCTGCCCTCCAACAACTTCACCAACCACCTTCTTCTTCACAAGATGGCCCATTCTCCATGTATAAACAAACACCTCTGCCTTCTTTTTACATTTTGACCCCTCTTCAAGTCCTATAACACCTATCCTAGTCTCCGTTGAGCTCCCTGGTGATAGCAACTTGCTTCGACAGGTGTTGGCATGGACAACGGTGAAGGAGAGTCAATTCACCACCACTGAGCACTGCCTCCGCCATGATATTCTAGTCCCTATCATTCGGTCAGGTATGAGATGACATCTTTAGGTCTTTCAATCTCATTTTCAATTCTTAGTAATATGCAATCATTATGTTAGTGTAGTTTTAATTCGTTTAGCCTAGATTTAGGGATTCATAGTTCATTAGAGCCAGAGCTCCAACCATTGTTTCCCAGTGATTCACCCTGTCTCCAACCCGCCTGAGAAAACTTTCATCTTCCCATTCATTTCTCCATCAAATTCCCCCATCTCGACCAACCTGATTGGGTCCTCTATCAATAAAACCGACCTCACTCTCTGCCGCTCATCGAAGATCCATCGCACTGCCTCCATTTTGATGCTTGAAGCTTCATTGCAGGTCGAGGAGATAGCTCATGATTGCAGTGATAAATCTCATATTTATCTCCTTTACTAAATTTAATAACATTATTCATCAACTAATTAACACTAATCACTAACTACTATGTTGTATATAATTAACACTAATTATTATATTTTATTATAACCCTATTATGGTGTAGTATTTTATGTAGTTATTTTTTTATTAAAAATCAAATATAAATTAGAGTAAAACTATATATAAATAAAATAACATTAAATAAACAAAAATACAAAGAAATAAGCGAAAGAAAAATAAAGAAAATAGTTTTATATGATTTTTAATAGTATTTAATTTTTAACTATATACAAATGACCTTTGATCTCTTTGACATCTACAGGAAAGTTGTAGACCCTCTAACTATTTCTTTCTTAATTAACACTGATTTATGAATTAACTTAATCTTTATTGGGCCACGTGGTGCCTTCAGAGTGCGCCACATGGCCCGCTCCTGTATAGCCACCCGCACCTTTCTTTCCACCGTCTGATCTTCTATGTTCCATCTTAGTCGTCTGCTAACGCCCAGATCTGAACTGTCTGCTCTTTTTGATCAGAGCTAATCTTGGCCATCCATTTTTGCCCACTTGTGGACTATTGGATCATATGATCCAATGACACACATGTTTTCCCTAACCTCCAGCCGTTGTTGACCATGTCCAAACCGCATCCTTCACCGGTTTCTTCCAACCTCCTCTAAATTCCTTTCGATCAACTGCCACCATGAGTCCCTTCATTTAACTCCCTTGACTCACGCCAACTACCCAGTAAATCCTAACCCTAACTTCCCTATCTGTGGCAAAGACTTGAACTTCCCATGAAACCATCTGGAGGTTGCCAAAACTCCACCTTCAAAAATCCCACCGCCATGACGACGGTGGTTGTCCACCCTTGAATGAGCCAAGCCCAGTGTCTCTCCTTCGCTCCATGGAAGATGATAAAAAATTGAGGATGAGATGTGAATATAAAGAGGAGGAGGGAGTTAGAAAAGAGGTGGAGAAGATGGAGGGATGGTGGAGGAAGTGGTGAGTTGGTGGCTTGGAGTGGAAGACAAGTAAGGGGAGAATAAGTAAAAGGGGAATAAAATAAATAATAAATATAGTAATATAGTAGGCTACTAAAAATAATTTAAATAGTAATAAAATAATAATAATAATAATAAATACGAAAATAATAAAATAAATCCAAAAATAACAACAAATGGGGTGACATGTGGCGGCTCTAGGAGTGGCCACATGTCGCTCCTAGAAAATTCAAAAAATAAATGTAAAGAAAAATAAAAAAGAAATAACAAAATGGATTAAATCAAAAGTGGTTAACACAAAAGTTGCTCATCTCAACGAGATATACAACTTCGTGAGGGCCAAAAATCAAAGGAAGTGATCTGTAAAAAAAAATATATTTTTTGGGTGGTATATTATAGGTATAAAATACCAGATTTTACCTTTTGTAATTTTTTGTCAGTTTTCAATAAGAGAAAAATAAAAATAAAAACAGAGAAAATATGAAAAGAATATTTACAACTTAATCTATTTTTTTGGATTTTTTAATAATTAAGAAAATAAAAGGATAAAATGCAGGGTATTTCGGTCAATTTTACAAGTTAGTATTTTTTTATATTTTTCTTTAAAGTGTTAGTAATATATACACTATGGAGTTGATTTTACTGGATTTGGAGTTAGTATAAAATATATACAAATAAGTGAAATATGGTGAATATACAGGTGAATATTTACAAGTGAATTGGGTTTCTTATTTAATGCAAATATGAATGCTAAAATGCAGATATTACTTATGCATGTATGAATGCTAATTATGCAATATAAGTAGAAATATACATCTAATTACTCGGGAACAAAGCTCTATTTTCAACTTTCAGAGTGATGAATCAAGAATTCATCAACCCATTATACTTAAACCTTGCTCGTCCTTGAGCAACTAAAATGAAATGCAAAAGTGAAATGAGATTGGGTTCCATACCAAGGTCATGAACAAAAGTTGAAAATGGAGCTTGACTCGACCTTTGGATTACTTGTGTGGTGGAACCTTATTGGGATCTAACTTAAGACGTAACAGACTCCAAGTTCCACAAGTCTTCTATTCAATACGCTTCAACAGTCAGGTCAGAACAAATCCTCAGATGCAAATTTCTGATGACTATGATTCTTACTTGTACTGTGTAAGTGTAACATAGCTCTCCACATAAGAAATGTCTAAGAAGCAGCCTCCTCTAACAAGGTAACTCTAATTACCCGGTCCAGTAACTCTTTCCTCAAGGAGCGGGGTATTCCCTTCTAAGTTCAAGTGCGACCAGCTCAAGAGGAGGGGGTGGAGAAAAGAATGGACGGTAGCCAGTGTAGCTACCTATCTCGGGATGCCTGACCAGTGTATCCAAGTCATCCGGCTACAGACTTCTTGCTAATATACATATTCCGACAGGTATTTTATTTTCTATCTGGCCTGTCTGCTTTTTTGGAGTTCTTGCATTTTTTTCTTTCTTCCTTTCTTTTTTTTGCTTTTTTTGAACTATATACAAGGTGCAGCATGTACATCAGGAGTTTTTCCTCTTGAGCCAGTAGAGTATCCCTCTTTTGAAGCATTATTGCAACCCACAGCGTCTTGTCCTCAGACGTCAACACCACCAGACTAGGTTGAGATGCACTTCCCTCCCTAGAGGAGGACAGATGTTTCCACCTGTGTGCTACTCCAACCTAAAGGATTCTACCTCCTCTCTACAATGAAGAGCTACGTACATTGTGCTTTGTCCAAGTTAGGTCACTATCTAAAAGAATCATGCGTGCGCACGAGATATTCTACTTAGACTAATCAATATGACATGAGAACATAGACTTGCGGACTCAAAGAATTAAGTCACTTGACCTGAGAAATCTTAACTCCAGTTCCTATAAGGTTCCTCTGAAATTAGGTGTATTAAGGTCAAATCAAGTTCCTCCTCAAAATCTATTCATAACTTGGTTTAGAACCCACTAGCTTTTCACCTTGCATATGCAAGATATGCAGATGAGATGCTATGTAGATGAATGAAATGCAAGACTTTCTTTCTTTCTTTCTTTTTTTTTCAAATGCAGAGATGATGTGCAATAGTAAATAAGAAGCTTTTGATTTTGATTTTTTTCAGATGCAGAGATGATGTGCAATAGTATAAAAAAAGCTTTTGATTTTGATTGTTTTTAGTTTATACATAATATACATAGTATACAAGTATACAATTTTTTTTAGTATACATCCTATTTTACAACAAATTTTACAACCTTATTTTTTATAAGAATTATACATATTATACAAGACATAGCTCGTGCTAAGTGTAGGAGAGCTAAAATTACAAAAAAAGTATAGAAGTCGTTCCGCCCCCCATACTTAGGCTATGGCAGCCTATGTGTAGAAGAAGATAAAAAATGGGGCGGACGAGGTCAAGAGGAGAAATGGATGATTATCTACATGGCGGGCATCGGTCCCCCATATACTAAGGCTCTGGTCAACCTAAGTATGGGGCATGAGTGAGTATGAGGACCGATGTGATCTGGAGGATGTACAGTGAATAGACGCGGGTCACTCTCCCCCATACTTAGGATCAGGTCATCCTAAGTATAGCCATAAAATGAAACGATATGGAGCCCGGGCGCGTGATTCGAATCACTGGGGTGGGAGGGAGAGAAATTATATACAAGAAAGAGTGAGAATATACAAGGATTAAGAAGGTTTGTGACGAACCTTCTTGCGGACGTGAGGATGTGGATAATATACATATGTGTCACTATCAGAATCGTCCTCAGATGAATAATAGTGAGGTTGACTGCTTGCTTAGGTAAGGCTTGAGAACAACCGAACTGAGCTCACTCATATAAATCACCTTATCCGGACCAGATGAGGACTCCTCAGAAAATTCATTCTCCGTTGTGTTGAAGGAAACTTTCTTAGAAAGCTTTCTAGAACCTGAATCATTGAGAGGGATATGAGAACAACGCACCTTGAGAGATTCGGGGGAACATCTCGAGGAATCAATTCTCGACTTCCTCTCATTAGATAGTCGACTAGAAGAGGGAGCAACCGTGTTTTTATGTGGAGTCAATTTAGTCTTGGTTGTTTCCTTTGAAGGTCCGGGACGTGGTGTGGTGCTGACCATGGGTTCCTCATCAGACGAGTCACCTTATAGATTGTAATAGTCCTGAAGGGTCAACATACAACTCGGGAAGGTCCTAGTGGTCTTAGTCAGCTTGGTATTATTGGGCTCTTATGTCGGATCATCAAATTGGTCAAGGCAATCAACAAAAGTCATGTCCGATGTAATGATAGCTTCTGGTCGTGAGTCCTCCTTAGAAGCTGTCAATGTGGTGGTGCAAGCAGTTAATGAAGTGGAGGCGTGGGGAGTCTCAGAACCAACGGTCGTCCGGATAGTCGATCTCTCAGGTGTATTAGAGAGGCGGGACTCATTTACCTCTCGATGGTTACGACTGTCAATGGATGTGCATGTCACCTTAAAGTAAAGTGTATCAAAGAATGGGTGAGGTCAGAGTGCTCCCAATGCTGAAAAATTAATCTCCCGAGTCTTGTAGTCTTTAGTCGCCTTAGATGAGACTAAGAATGGCTTCCCGAGAATAATCAGAGACTGGGTGAACTCTCCTCGGTGCTCAATATCAATGACTGTGAAGTCTACCTGGATTAGAGCACCTTGGAAAGTAACGATGACTGAAATATTTCCTCTAGACCGTTTGATGGATTGATCAGCCAGTTGAACGATCTCTCTCGACTTTCTGATTGGCCTGAATTTGAGCTTGTTAAACACAGAGGTCAGGAGGATATTTATCGGAGAGTCGCAATTCTTACATGGGTAAAGACATTATCTTTGATTTCACATTCCACCCTAGGAAACCGCTTAACTCTGCAGCTCTTGGTCTTTCTCCCCATCACCAAGGAGGTGGCCATAGACACTATGTGTCTCTCAGTCCTTGTTCTCTTATTTCCCAACATCTTGGGCATAATTTTACTCTTTACAAATCTCTTGAGGTTGGGGAAGTGATCTATGGCCTTTATTAAGGGAAGTTTGAAAATCAATTCTTTATCGAGTGCTTCCCTTAGGGTAGGATCCAATTTTTCTAAGTCTTTTTCATTTTTTATTTTTATGTTTTTTTTCTGATTTTTCAATTTTTTTGGTGTTTTTGGTGGATGAATGATCTGACTCTGGATTAGAGGGAAAGTGGTTAGTAGAAGAGGGAGATAGAATGGACTCCAGCTGTACAAACGGTGTGGGTTCCCTAATGCTCGCTCGATTTTCAACATCAGATTTACTTACTTCCTTTTCTACTTTTATACTCAGGCTGGCAGAAATTGAGTGCAATATGTCAATTACCTCTTTCACCTTGGCACCAAATAAATCATTTTTTGCGGTGAGTCAAGAAATGTCTTCCTCCAAACTGTTCTCATGAAAAATTTTGGAAGAGTTCTGCTCAATTGGAGGATACTGCCAAGATATTGGGGTCTCATACTCAACATGCCTAGACTCTGGCATGTAATCCTGGGTCGAGTATGGAACATCTGAATGGCAGATATTGGTCGGAGCCTCATATGATGGAGTCAATGAACGAGGGACTGGTAAGTCTAGCTCATGAGTCCACTCCTGTGAATGTATAGGCTCTCCGAATGTGTGACATGAAGGATGGTTAATGGAATCTTGATCATTGAAGTCAATCAAGTCTGGGAAATCATGATGTACATGCCTCTCCATTCGGATTGTTCGATCGACCAAGTTATGCCCTAAGGTCATGTCGGGATGTGTATATGTAAATTGTTGTATGGTCCCTACTTGAGGTGAGAATGAAGTATGTGGGGGCATATAATTTTGCCAATCATCTGTCTCAGCAGTGGCTTGCTCTTCATTCGATTCTTTGATTCCTGCAAGCTCTTGAGAGTAAGGACAGTCAGCCCAAGGTGGAAGTGGATTCAGAGTGTTAGGATATGGAGTAGGTGAGAAATGCGAAGAAGTGGAAAAGTCAGTCGAAGTTCTGACTTCATACGGGTTGAGGTGGAACCGACCAGGGATAAGGTTCTCCCATGGGTGGCGGAGGATACATGAAAGAAGGAGAAAGAGAAGATGAACGGTATATGGTCGAGGAGGAATGACCAGAGGTTTCAGGGTATAGGGACCAATATCCCAACATCTTGAAGAGAAAAGGTTGAATGTAAGCAGAACGAGGTAGAAAACGTGCAATTACACATGATTACACACATTGACAGATATAAAGATAAACGCAAGAGCAAACCCTGAGTTCACACTCAAGATGATGAAGGACTCGAAACTGAGTCTGATTAATCTTGTTGAGTTTAAGTATGATTTTCAAGCAAATAGCAAAGGTTACGTGGCCTATAGGGAAGTCGGCTCAAAGCCGGATGCGTCTTCCCTATTTAACCTGTTGCCTAAGACACTGACGCCCTTCCTTTCTTCGCTCTTATCTCAAGTTGATGAGTTCAAAGACCTGCCCCTATCTACCTGCAAGCAGGCGGAGGCTGACAAGGTTAGAAATTCACCCCAAGGGGTTACTAGCAACTTGTCGCGAAGCACCGTTGGTTCACCCCTATCTTCCTGCAAACAGGCAGAGGTTACTTGGTGCTAGTCAGTGAACCTGAGAAAATTCAACTCGTGATATTTGCTAGGATCAGTTGGTACGTGATATGGAAGGCAGGGATTTGGGCTTTGCCTTAAGGTGTGCACACACACTCAAGTACCCTCACTCAGCCTGAAAACAAGGTCGGGGTTACTCTCCAGCAAACAAGGGTTAATTTTAGTCAATTTTTTGGTCCAATTCAATTAGCAGTCCTGATTTTAAATATTAGTTGTTAATGATATTAATCCACAAAAGCAATCACGTCTACCATCCAGTCCCAATTCCTTTATCCTTGGTTAGAAAACCTAGAGAGAGAGAATCGGAAAAAGCCGATGCAATCAAGAAAATGATGATGAATGCTCGATTAAGAATACTTACAGTACCTCCATATCTCTACAATGCGGGATGCAATACTGAATTGAAATTTTACACTAAATGAAATGCAATCAATGAAAAGCCGCTCCCAAACAAGCAGTTCTATTAGCAAGTGAAGAACAGATTCAAATTTGGCTAAAGTCCTGCGGTCTAAGTGCGTCTTTTAATGGTGAAGTGTGGTCTTAAATATTACGAGCACAAACTGTCCTAGGAAGCTCTAAGAGCTCAAGTGCAGGTCCTATTCTACGTAAAACAACCACACAATACACCGGGACACGTTTTATTATGACTTACACGTGCGAGATCCCAAACGGGAACCGTTGTAAATACAGATACTTTTTTTACAAGTTAACAAAAATCTTTTTGGCATCTCAACAGCCGACTTGATCCATAAATCGTCGGCCTCTGATGCACTTCGAGATGCGTCGACTTCAAGAAAGCCACTCCAAGTCCACCGGACCCTCGCACAAAAAGATAAAAATTATGTCAGAGAGAGATATATACAGAAATGGTCAGAAAAAAATTAAAGAAAAAAATGGATAATTACAAGATGGCTCGGGGGTCAGACTACCCGAGTGAATGGAAAACGTAAATCTAATTTTCTAAAGTGATCCTAAGCTGTTTGCCTCCCCGGCAATGGCGCCATTTGATTGGACTCGGATCTACCCTTTTTAATGGTGTCTAATTTACGATTCCATTGCAGTCAGATAAATCCTAGTCGATCAAACATTAACTGCACAAATCAAATAATCAACGAATGAATGTACGTGTGATTTTATGTTTGTTTAACATGGGCAAGCCCCAGGGTTGAATCAAGGAGGCAAAGGAACAACTCGGAATCAGATTGGGTGAATTAGATCGCTATCTTCCAAGTGGAATTTTTTGTTATTTTTTATGCAAAAAAATGCAGATGCACCGATGAGGATGAACTAGGTTATCAAGAAAATCAACAACTTAGCCAAAATTAATTTGAATGTGAAATTAGACCAAATTGACCAAGTTATATTCTTCCTGTAAACCAAACCCAATAATGAATGCAAATGTATATTTTTGGAATTTTGGATTTAAGATGCACAAAGAAAAATGCAAACTTTTTTGGTGTTTTTATGCAATTTTTCATGGAAATGATATGCAAAAATTATGAAAATTTAATTGGAAGTTAAATATGATGAAATGAAGCAACACTAATTTTTTTGAATTTTCTGACACTTTGTGAATTTTTTATGAATTTTTTATTGAAAACAGAGCGACTGTGAGAATTTAATTTCTAGTTAATCCACGAAATCAAATTATCCAGAGAGCTATTTATCTCAAATAGATTGAAATTTCTCAAAAATAATATTTGTGGATTTAAAAAAAATCAATTACAGAAATCACTCTAGAATTTATTTTATGCACATAACAACTCTAATTTCGATGAAACTTGGAAAGTAATTACAAAGCACTTAGAGGCATCATGTACAATATTTTTACAATTTTTGAGCAAGAAATATATCTGTGCAAATTTCAAAGCTTAAATGGACAAAATATTACTCAATTTCAGTATCTGATTTTTAATAAATAATCCGATGCTCATAAAAATGCAAAAAAATAGCCACAAGGTAAAGATTTAGTTGCTCTACAAAATGCTATTTTTGATTGAATAAAACATTGCAATTTTGAGGTCCAAATTATCATTTGAAGTCAGGGGTATCAATGCAATACAAAGATGAAACTAACAAATTGAAACTATGCACAGGGACACATTTGCAAATATGTAACCATGCAGGGGTGAAAGTACAATTTTCACAATATATAAAAAAGAGAAAATGAACCTTCCTCACCCACGCTAGGGCAAAAGGAGGAGACAGGGCGGCGCGCGCCTGCGGAGATGGGTGGAGCGGCTGAGTCGGCGGGCGCGAGGAGCTGCAAGGCGGTGGCCACATGTCATGCGTCGCGCGGGCAAGGAGAGGCGGCGTGCGGATCGTGGCAGTTCGATGCGGCGTGCGGAGGCAGCAACGGGTGGATGGATGTACGATCGAGAGGACACGCGTCGTGGGGGAGGCGCGCCTGTCGGCGGGAGCAGGAGCCGCGAGGAGCACGGGCGGCGACCGGCGTGACGGGGTCGAGGCAGCACCGGAAGCTGGGCTGCCGGCTGGCTACAGTCGTCGACTTAGGGATGAGCACGGGCCAGGTTGGGTCGGGCCCAGGCCCAGGCCCATTTAAAATTTCGGGCTTTGGGCCGGGCCCAAGGCCCGTGTTTTTTTATTTTTGGTAGCCCAAGCCCAAGCCCGGCCCAATTTTCATGGGCCGGGCTTGGGCTGGGCCGGCCCTTATAAATATGCATGTATCAAGGTTGTAACTACGTTTTTCCATGTTATTAAGACAAAAAAATAGGATGAGACCATAGAACATTAATCATCATTCAACAAATAGGATGAGATCAAGAATGTTTACCTTCTCTGTTTATTTTTAATCTTGTATGCTAATGCATGTTTATCTTATAAGTTTATAACTTGTTATAAATCTTGTGGTACATCTTTCATGCTAATGTTCGGATGTTTAGGTTCCTGTTTATATATGCATTAATATGCTAGTATAAGTACACATATTTGCAACGGAACATGTACTTCTATATCGAGGGTAGTATATTAAAGAATAACGTGTACTTCTACTTTGGCTTTGGCTTTTATTTTTAAAGGGATTGCAAGGGATCTCTTTTTTACCTTTGCATCCATTCAGATTTAGATGATAGATGGGATCTCTCTACACCCATTCAGATTTATAAAATGGAAGGGATCTTTTGTTCACCTCTACTTTGGCTTTTGCTTTTTAAGGGTATGGAAGAGCACAACAAAAGTGTTTGATAATTGGAAGAGCACGTCTATCTCATGCGTACATAAAGACAAGGTTCAATTGAGGATTTCTTATGTTTGTTAAAGAAGGAAATAATGCCTACATTCACTATTTGAGAACACTAAAAGTCTAAAACTCATAAAAGCATGAGCATAAGAGGTGATACCGTGCATGAAAGGGGGGGATGATGAAGTAGAGGTGGTTTGCTGCAACCTTGTAGCCACGGACTAGGCCACGTATTCAGCGGTTTGCTGTAGAGAAGCAGACTGGCGGAGGCTGCAGAGCCACACAAAGAGGAGTGGCACGTTTGTACGGGAGGGGATCGAAGCCCGAAGGGTGTGCGGAGGAGGAGAGGAGCCGTGAGGCTCACGACACCGGTCGTTGGCAGGAGCCTTGAGGGGTTAGGGTTGGCGGCTATCATTTTAGGAAATGGGAAACGGAGGGCCACATTTGGAGGGGGTGCCTGTGGATTCGCGTGTCCTGTCTAATTAAAAGAGGGAGGGGAGTACAACATAGGTTCCTGTGTCCTATCTAATTTGAAGAGGGAGGGGAATACGGGCGGGTGGAATGGAGAGGGAATCAAAATTGAGCATTCACGGGCTCTCCAATCGGGCTTCAATCGGGTCAGGTCCTCGGGCCTTGTATCGGGCCATCATTCGGGCCGGGCTCTCGGGCTTAACGGGCTGGGCCGACCCAATCCCGAGCCCGGCCCAAAATAATTTTGGGCCTTGATATTTGACCCAAGCCCGGCCTAATACTAACTTGGGTCGGGCCGGGCTTTTTGGGCTGGGCTTCGGGTTGGGCCGGGCCGACCCAGCCCAATGCTCATCCCTCCGTCGACTAGGCAGGGCCTGGGGTAGTGGCCACGTAGGCGGCACATCGATATGCGACCGCTGGCGGTGAGGGCGTCGCGCGACGTGCACATTTGGGGAGCTGGCTGCGGGAGCTGGCTAGCTGTGGCCGCAGGTGCTCCGTATGGATGTGCCGGCTACCGCGAGCGTCCTACTGACGGCATTCTAGAGCAGGCCGTCTTGGACGTGCAGCTTTTTTTGTTTTTTTTGCAATTTTTTGTTGTAAATTTTTAAACAGAAATAAAATGTGAAATGAATGGTGGTGATGATGTATGGTTTATGATGGCGATGTTGATGAAAGAGATGATTGTGATTGTGGTGGTGTTTGAATAAAATGATGGTGAAAATGTAATGAAGATGTACAAGACAAACAATAGATGTTTGATAAAAAAATTGACAAAGTGAAGATAGAGAGATTACCTGGAATTTTGCCAGAGGGAGGAGCTACGATTCCTGGCTCCTGTTGTCGTTTCAAGGAGATGGCGGGTGCTCCGAAGCTCAACGAGCATTGTGAAGCTCGTGATGGTAGTGCAGACCACCGGATCTCGCCTTGAGGTTGCCATCGCTCAACTCGTCTCCTACAGCTGTCACATGAAGGTTAAAGGGCTCGACCTCACTTCTCTTGATACGGCGGATGATGAAAAATGGAGGATAAGATGTGAATATAAAAAGGAGGAGGGATTTAGAAAAGAGATGGAGAAGATGGAGGGATGGTGGAGGAAGTGGTGAGTTGGTGGCTTGGAGTGGAAGAGAAGTAAGGGGAGAAGAAGTAAAAAGGGAATAAAATAAATAATAAATATAGTAATATAGTAGACTACTAAAAATAATTAAAAGAGTGTTAAAATAATAAAGTAAATCTGAAAATAATAAACAATGGGGTGACATGTGGCGGCTTTAGGAGCAGCCACATGTCGCTCCTAGAAAAATCAAAAATTAAATGTAAATAAAAATAAAAAATAACAAAAGGGATTAAATCGAAAAGTGGTCAACACGAAAGTTACCCGTCTTAATGAGATCTACAACTTTTGTGAAGGGTCGAAAATTAAAGGAAGTGATTTGTACAAAAAATATTTTTTGGGTGGTATCTTATAGGCATAAAATACCAGATTTTACATTTTGTAATTTTTTGTTATTTTTCAATAAGAGAAAAATCAAAATAAAAATAGATAAAATATGAAAAGAATATTTACAACTTAATATATTTTTTGGAATTCTTAATAATTAAGAAAATAAAAGGATAAAATGCAGGGTATTTCGGTCAATATGTACAATATACAAAAGGGGCCCAAAACCCAAGTTTTGCATACGAGCACCGTTTTTAATGAAATTAGTCTTGTTTTGAAGGTCTCTGAATGTATATTACTTTAAAAGTGAGTATATCTAAATCGGACACTGTATGAGAGATATGTGCATTTTAAAGCTCCTAGTTTCAAACTTGGATTGGGGTTTTATTGGTCAATTTTAAAGTTAGTTTTTTTGATATTTTTAATTAATCAGTGTTAGTAATATATACACTATGGAGTTGATTTTATTGGATTTGGAGTTAGTATAAAATATATACAAATAAGTAAAATATGGTGAATATACAGGTGAATATTTACAAGTGAATTGGGCTTCTTATTTAATGCAAATATGAATGGTAAAATGCAGATATTACTTATGCATGCATGAATGCTAATTATGCAATATAAGAAGGAATATGCATCCAATTACTTGGGAACAAAGTTCTATTTTCAACTTTTAGAGTGATGAATCACATATTTATCAGTCTGTTAGGTCTTGAGTTAAGATAATAATAAGGCTCCGCCACACAATTAATTCCAAGGTCGAGTCAAGCTCCATTTTCAACTTTAGTTCATGACCTTGGTATGGAATCCAAAATCATTTCACTCTTGCATTTCACTTTAGTTGCTCGGGGACGAGCAAGGTTTAAGTATAGGGGTTGATGAATCTGTGATCCATCACTCTTAAAGTTGAAAATAGAGCCTTGTTCCCAAGCAATTAGGAGCATATTTCCACAAAAATCACATAATTAACATTCATGCATGCATTGATAACATTTGCATCTTAGCATTTGCATCTGTATTAAATGAGAAGCCCAATTTACTTGTAAAAGTCACTCATCCGTATATATTTTACACTAACTATAAATTCCATAAATTTACTTTATATTGTATATGTTACTAACAAATAATACAAGAAAAATATCAAAAATTGCTAACTTGAATAATTTCCCAATAAAACCCCAAACCAAGTTGGAGATTATGGACCTTAGAATGCACATATCTCTCTCATACAACCTCTGATCTAGGTCTACACTTTTAAATTAATACACATTTAGAGACCTCCAAAATGAGACCAATTTCATTTAAATCGGAGCTCGTATGCAAAACTTGGGTTTTGGGAACCCATTGTATATTGTATGTATGCATGTATGTATAATTGTACCATTGTATTTTAGTACTTTATTTGACCACATTTACGCTTTTGCTCAGCATGAAACTTATAGATCTCATCGACATCTACAACTTTCATGTTTTGAGTTTTTCCAAATTCGACCATCTTCTCACTCTTATCTCACATTCTTTATCGACCAACCAGATTGCGCCATGTGGCACCCTCTGGTTGCGCCACGTGGCCCACTCCATTGGCCACCACGCGCCTCACCTTTGGGCCGTTAGATTACCTTCACCTCCTTCAGATCTCAGCCTTCCATACCACATCATCTCTCAGCCGTCCGATCCATCCCCAGATCTCATCAAGACCGCACGTCAACACCTTACTCTCCACTCTCCACGTGGCACGGTCATGGCCATTGGATCGTCGCCTTGATGATTAGATCTCACCCGCTCGCTCTCTCTCAATCACAACCCTTTAATCCCACGCGATATCTGATCCACACCGTTCTTCAATGCCGCGCTTCCATGCTGACACGTGGCTACATCACAGCCCTCTGACCGCACCGCTCCGATCTAATCCTGATCGTGTCCTCGCACCCAACTCATGGTTGTTGGATCACTAGATCCAACCATTGAGAAGTCGTCTCCTACCTCTGGCCCTCTCTCTTTCCCACAAACTCCACCTCGCGATGGCTCTGCCCCCTTTCTATTTCTGGCGCCACTCCAGTCACCATCTCCGCCCATTGAGCACACCACGACGTAGCCCACACTCGCTCCATCCTCTCCAGCACCCATGCACACCATGATCTCCTTCTCCTACGCTTCACAAAACCCACGAACACCACGCCTCCATCGCCTGGACCTCCACCTTCTTCCTTTAAATACCTCACCTCCGACCACTTTCACCGCCATCTGCCCTTGCACGAGAGAACCTAGAGCTCTTCTTCTCTTATCTGTAACAGAGATAAGGCCTAAATCCGAGCGACGACAACGATCCTTCTCCGACGAGATCCATGGCAATCTTCACCGTGCAGTAACTCCTCCATCAAGCTGCACGAGCTCGGGCTCCTACCAGCCCTCGAGCGACGACTGGAGGTTCTACTTCAAGCCTCCATTCCTAGGTAGCATCCTTCATTTTCTTCTCCGGTCTCCACCTTCTTCTCCTCCGATCTTCTCCGAATTACTCCGCCTTCTCCGCTCGACATCACCATCCACCGACCATCGCTCGAGCTTCGCACCGAAGCTCCCATATTTGCGCACCCCTCCATTCATCTCTGATGAATCCACATTTCATCATCTTTATTCTGCCATTTTGGCCTCAAAAACCCCGACAAATGCTTGTAAATACCCTTAATTCATGCATCTTAGTATCCATGCATGTGTACGAAAATTGTGTACAAAGTATAATTTTTAAAGCCAAAATTATAGAATAAAGAGAAGAAAAGAAAAAGAATAAAATATTGTAAATAATTTATGACTCGAAATCCCGAGACCTAGGCATCGCGATGAATAGATCAACAAGGAATAAAGTAGAGGGAGATAAGGGCCAAAATACAATAAAAATACATTTTATTTAATTCACTCTTTATTCATTTTGGGGCCTATTTTTGGTTTCACTTTTTATACCTGAAATAAAGTAACTTTGTACATGAAAGTTGTAGATAATTAAATAAATAAAAATACAAAATTGATTTCACACAAAAATATTGTACAGATAAAAAGTTATGATCTGAATAAAATTTCAGAATCCCGACTTCCCAGACCTGTATCTCTCAAACAAAAACTCTAAATGTATCAAAATCACCTTTAATTTTATATAATTTCAATTAAGCTATTTAATGAAGGTGGTTTCGCATTTTGCGAAGCTACGGTTTGAAAGTTGAGTTTTGGACCCCTATTGTATACTTGTACAGATTAAAATATTCATTATTATTCTTTATTTTTATAATATCTTCTTTTTATATAGTTGTAATTATTATTCATAGTATATATGTACATTAAAATCAGAATAAAAACCTCAAGAAAATACAAAAATAAAACACCTATATATAATACATAGGTATAACACCTATAAATGTACCTATATAGAATATGCTTCTATTTTATTAAGTGTACGAAACACTCATAAAAATAAAATAAAAATATAATTTAGTGTACAAAAATATTTTATGAATTTATAAAATAATAGACAAATTAAATAAAAGTAAATGCACAAAATAAAAATAAATTAATAAAATACATAGATATATATACCTATATAGGCCTAAAAAGGCAACTTATATTTTTTTACCTCATAAAAATAAACAAAAATCATGATAAAATACTTCATAAAATAATAAACATTTTTTATTTGATAACCTAAAAATAATAAATTCATTTGCTATTTTAAAATGATTTTTGAAATAATTTTTGTAGGGTTTTTCCTGGTTGGTCCACGTGGACCAACCAGGTGATAGTCCACGTTGACCGCGGTCAACTGGCTGTCCTTTCCTCTGTCCCTTTGTCAGAACCTCAGTTTGGCCCCTTTCTCGATTTTTTCGAGGCTCGCTCTTGCATCCTTTCGAGTTAGCATCTTCTTGACTTTTGATCCTCGATCAACGGGCATGCCCACCCATGTGCAACCTCGATCGATGGATCAACGAGACATCTGCTGCGCCTCGTTCTTCCTCGCCTATCCGTCAACCCCTTATATGCAGACCCGACTTCCATTTCAAAATTCGAGTCCCTTCGGTCCACCTTCTTCCTTCCTTTCGAGCTCTACGGGTACGTGGAGGTGACAGTTCCACCCCCGTGACGTTGGGCAAGTCAAGGACGATTAGAGGCGTCTCCACCACCTCCGCCATCTCCGGCATTAAGGTTTTCTCCCCCAGGTATACCATCTTCGAGGGCTGCTCTTTTCTTCTCGTTTCCTTGTGCATTTTATTTCCCGTAGCATTAGGATCCTAACCCCCCAAGAATCGTCGCGTTTCCTCCATCAAATCGCTCAAACTGTACCCTCGCCGGAGCTCGTTCCGGCCACCACCTCGCACCGTCGTTTCTCGCCCCTTTTCCGCCACCACAGGGTCCGAGCATTTTTCCCTGGACCCTCTCACACCTTTTTGTAGGTCTACGCGCGTTGAAGAGAGCCTGGGGCTCGTTTTGAGCCTCGTCGGAGGTCCGTGGAGCCTTCCAGTTCCGTCGCCTTCCCCAACGAGCTCCAGCCACCGCCGGAGCATTTTGGAGCCCCCAGGAGATAGAAGACCTCCCCAGGAGTCCGCCGGCCAATTTAGGGGTTCGAGGACTGCCAGAGCACCAAGATCTAGAGCGGGGAAGTTCGCCTCGCCGGCGTTCTTCCTTGTTCTTCCTCCCCGCTTCTCCGCCGTCCAATTGGGCCGCCACTCCTGATCGAGCAGCCACCATTAGATCTCTGTTCGCCTCAGCCGTCAGATCAGTCCTTGGGGATCTAATCGTGGCCGATCGGTGCGAAACATCATCGGCCGCTCGTTTTGCGCCACGTGCCAAGTGAACTTTCCAACGCCGTCGGATCACCAGGCATTGGGTATTTTGCACCTAACCCCTCGCCATTTTGTTTATTCAATTATTAGTATTTAAACTTTCCTCTGTAACGTAAAAAGTTTGTAATATTTTCATTTAGACCCCTGTGTTTTAGTTATTTGCATTTAGGTCCTTGTCCATGTCACCTCACATGACCTGTGCATGTGGGGAGGTGGCATTTTGCGAGGACCCCTTGCGGGTTTCCATATCCCATTTTAGTGCAAGAACATTTTAATCATGTAAAATTTTTGGAAATATTGCAAGTAGGCCCCTAAGGTTTTTGTATTCGCATTTCAGTCCTAAGCAAGCATGTGCGTAGTCACATGCGAGCCTGGAGAAATCGCAGGTGTACCCTTCCGGGTCTTGTTATTTGTGATTGGCCCTGGATTTTTGCAAGTAGTTATATATTTTGTGAAAAAATTGCACTGTGGCCCTTGGATTTCTGGATATTTACATATAAACCCTTGCTAGTAGTGTAGTTTCTCTTTGTTGTCTCTATTTATTTCACGCATCTATAAACCCTTAAAATCCATAAAAATTGACCTACATTCCAGTTTCATTGTGATTGCATATCATATTTTTATTTTGCATTTTTATTGCATTTTACTATTTATAAAGATTCAAAAACATGCATTTTCAGCACTGTTTGCATTAGAAAATGCATAAAATTATAAAAAGTCTTTGAAAAATTCCAAAAAAATTATATATATTTTGATTTTTTTGTATGTTTTAACTTCACTCCAAAAATCATTAAAAGTTTCAAAAGAAAACTCCTAAAAATTACAAAACCCCCAAAATTTTCATAAAAGTCTTAAAAATTCCACAAAAATTCTAAAAATACAATTTCAGTTTCTGAAGTTTCCCTATTTTTCTCCCTTTAGTTTAAAAATAATTTGAGGATTTTTAAACTTTGTTTAAAATTTTTCATCCTCATTTTAGTTTCAGCCCTTTTATTTCATTCACTATTTTTAGTATTTTTGCCCTTAAAAATATCAAAAAATTTAGGAAAAATCTGGAAAAATCACAAAAACATTATAAAAATATTAAAATCCCGAAAAGATTTTATTTCCTGATTTTTGCTTGTATGTGCTTATTTTTCTCTATATACTATATATCTTTTTCCTTCTTTGTATATATATATTCTACTAAAAGAAAAGAAAATATGAAAATATAAAATATAAAAAGAAAAATTCAAATTCAGTAAATTAAAATTAAAAAATACAAAATTAGAAAGATCAAAAATCAAAAAAATTAAAAATTAAAAACCTACAAAAATAGCATAATTGTAGGCATTTGCTCACTTTCACATTTTTGAACATTATTGCCTTGATCTATCTTGCTTGCTCCCTGAGTTCGACACTCTACACATACTTGCACCTATACACACTTATTGTAGAGTTATAATAATTTTTAACTCCACATTTGCTTCTCATTGTTTGATTGTTAATGTTGGTTAACTGTTGACTTAGCCGGGATTTATAGAGGGTCGCCACAGCGACCGTGTCTCCGCCTTGTGTGAGACATTTAGACCCTTTGTATTTCTCGGTTAATCAATCTCCACGATCTATCGCAACACATCCCACTACTGCTCCGCCTATCACAGTGTAGGAACACATCGGTGTTCACCCAATTCGCCCTACAGGCCTCGCATCATTCACTTCCTCCAAGCAAGCACAAGCACCATATTTTTGGCATTCACTAACAATGCAGGAGCATGATTCATCATTGGCCAGACATCTCATAGGAGCTTCTTCGAGCTCCTTTGTCTCTGACATACCTGCCTCATCCTCCTTTTCCAGGAAGCCTGGCTTCTTGGCCATGCTTCAACGAATCTCTTCAGCCAATCAGGAGTTTCCGGGGTTCTTCACCGAGCACGGGAGAAGGCGACGGAGCTTGCTGCCCTTCGCCAGAGCCCAGCAAAGCCCGCTGCAGGAGGCAGCGGTGAGGAGGAGCACGACACACAGTTGCCATCCGAGCATCTTGATCGGACGATCTCTAGCATTCCACGTCGCCCTCTCCAGGATACGCAACCACCGTTGGATTGTTGGCGATCTGATGGATCTAAGGAGGACACGTCTCCCGCTCCAGCCACTGTTGGATCCATGTTGATCTAACAGTCCATTTGCAGCCACATCATCAGCTCCGAGCTGGTTCCCTGATCCTTAGGCTCAGAGCATCTGATCCTAACCCGAAGTAGCACCAAAGCAACGCCGAGCCTCCAAAGTGTTCGAGCCTCCGAAGTCTCTTGAGCCTAGTACCTCATGTGTTTCTCACGTGCGGGCTAGGTAAATTTCACATAGGCCCTTGTAAGTTTCAAGAATTTCAAATCAGTCCCTACCAGGCACACCACGTGAGGGCACGTGTTCTCGTGGATAAATTGCATCCATACCCCCATCATTATAGGTATTTGCACTTTAGTCCTTGCCAGCACGTTTTGTATTAAGAAATTTTATTTCCTGTATTTGCACTTTGGCCCCTGACTTTGCACGCATATTTAGGTATCCATATTTCATCATTTTTAAATTCTAAAAATTGCATGTTGTAGCTCAACTTGTCCTCTATCTTGCATGACACTAGTTTTACTTTTGTGATCGTTTGGAATTTAATAATATTATTTTGGTGAAATTTGCTATTTTTCCCACTGTGTGCCTTTTATTTAATATTAAATTCCTTGTTACTCCAAATATCATCATAACATCACATTAGACCTAGGATAGATTACTCTACATTGTGCCCAAAAATCATTGAATTTGCACACATCTGGAGGCTTGAATAAATCAAACAATAATTTGCCTAATTAATTTTTAATAGGCCCAATTCACATAGACTTCTAGGTTTATTAAGTTTCATGGATTCCTCCTACTTAAACTTATCTAGGATAATTTTTGTATCTGGAAATAATGTGCTTTGGTATTTATTAAAATTAATTTTGCAAAAATCACCCTACATTCATCTTTAATTCATAGTAAATTCATTTAGAGTCGAAAAATTCCAAAAATATTACAGTAGCTTAATTTCATTGCATTTCATATTCCGGCCAAGTTTCATAATTTTTGGACTTAATCTGACTATCTTTTAAAAATAACCTTAAAATTTGGTCTGAAATTGCATTGTTTTCCTTTTAAATTGCATAAAAAATTAGAAAAAGACCAAAAATATTCTTCTTAAAATCAACCTCCAAATTAACTAAAAATTGACCTAAGGAGAAAGCTGCCTCCCTAAGTTCGACCTTGGGCTTGCCCAAGTAAAATAAAAATTCACCACTTGCTATTAATTGATAATTATATTAAGTGGTTTTTGACGCATCCGATTTGGCCAACTACAACGCATTAAAATGACTTGCAAGTGGTCGATTTCGGGATCGTCACCTTGACTCTTAGGGAATGGACACATGAAATCAATGCCTCATGCATCAAAGACCTCACACAAGTGAATGGGCTGCATCGGCATCATGTCACACTGCCCGGAAGTGTCCATCCTCTAATAGTCAGTACACCTCTTCACGAATTCATCAGAATCCTTGAAGAGGGTAGGGCACCATAGGCCGGATTGGAGCACTTTCTGTGTTGTCCTCCACCGAGAATGATGTCCTCCTGCCTCAAGCTTGTGGCAGTATGTGAGGACGCTATGGTGCTCCTCTTGAGGAATGCACCGACGCTAGACGTTATCCTCTCCTTCATGATAAAGAATGGCATCCCCCCAATGGTATGAATTGGCCTTCGCAAGGAAAGTCTCAAGTCACTGTCTGGGCCAACCTTGTGGAACTTTCTTGGTGACAAGATAGTTCACAATGTCGGCGTACCATGGAAGCGAGGTGATAGCAAGGACCGCCTCATCTAGGAAGGTCTCTATAATAGGTGCCATCTGCTCTGAATCCTCAAGGTTCTCTAATCAGGAGAGGTGATCAACCACAACATTCTTGACTCCAGGCTTATCCTTAATCTCAATATCAAACTCCAGGAGTAGAAGGATCCATCTGGCCAATATGGCCTTGACATCCTTCTTTTCCATAAGGTACCGGACGACAGTGTAATATGTAAAAATCGTCACTTTGGATCCAAGAATATAAGATCTAAACTTATCTAAAGCAACGACTACGGCTAGTATCTCCTTCTCTATGACACTATAGTTCCGCTGAGCGACGTCCAAAGTATGGCTAGCGTAGTGAATGGCATAAGGCAATCCATCCCTCCTCTGTCCTCGCATAGCCCCTATGGTAAAATCAGAAGCATCTGTCATGATCTCGAATGGGAGAGACCAATCAGGCAGCTGAAGGATAGGAGCCTCAATAACTATTCCCTTAAGAGTCTCGAAGGATGCTAGACACTTATCATCAACAATGAACTCGGTGTCTTTTGTCAACAGATCAGTAAGCAGTCGGGCAATAAGATAACTGGTTTTGCATGTAGTTAATAATGATCTCGCTATAGAAAACCGTGAAGACAAACTCCGATTGATCAACCAAAAATCAATAAAATATGAGAGAGAGAGAGTAAGTGAGAGGAAGCGACTTTTTCTCTCTCCTATTTCATCTACACTATTTTATTTATCCAGGTAAGTCTGCATGGGTCGAACTCGAGGAGGAAGAATATAAAAATTGGATTTTTGATACAAGAAAGAAAGCTCGAAAAATTCACTATATTCTTGGTTGTACAACAAACTTCAGAAAAGAATCAAAATGAACATAAACTCACAAAAATTGAATCAATAAAACTAAGCGATGAAAATCCACAAAAAATATCTAAAATTGATTCTAGGGTAGTTGTGTAACTACCCTAGAAAAATCAAAGAAAAATACAACAAGTATGATGTCCAAAACACCCCTATAGCCCAGGGGTTCAAATGTGAGAAAAAGAAATATTTTCTGTTACATAAAGGTCCTCGCCTGGGATTAATATGCAAAGAAAACTAAATTTATTACATTTAGGTCCCTGCGTGGGGACCTAAATGTAATTATAGAAAGTTCTTGGAGCTGAAGGAGAATTTGGATCTTCGTGTGGTCTTATTAGGCAATTGTTCTACCGCTTCGTCTAGATGCAGGAGATTAGAAGGCACGACCAATTTGGAGTGTCTGATCTAGACATGTGTCGGATAACTGTACGTCGCGTGTTCTTGAGGTGCTCTTCTCCTTTCTAGTGGCTGATGGCGACGGCGACTTCTCCGAATTCTCTCCGACGAATGTCTGAACACTTTGGCCTCCTGCAGAGACAGAGAGGTGTAGGAGACACCCCTCGAGCTCACCTGCAGGTGAGCAAGCTTTGAGATGAGGGGAAGTGGTGACTAATCGTCAATGAAACTAGTGGTTCTGTAGTGACTGTCAGCTAGCGATAATCTACTTCATTTGGATTATTTGAAGATGAAGATCCAATCGCGTATTTGTTGCTCTAGATGAATGCTTAAACATGCAATAGATATGTATTTGCTCGATCCTAGTATGAGTCGGCCCAACAAATTAAGAATTCGAAGATATATATTATGAGTTTCCAGGAAAATGTGAGAAAGGTGAAAAAGGAGAGAAGTGGAGACAATTTTGGTGTGATCTCGAAATGAATATAAATGGAACAAAGGGGTATGTGACTAAAAGGATGATTAGATGATACTAATTAAGTGATTAAAGTTGCTAATCTAAACATAAAAAATAAGGAATAAAATTGCAAAGGATGAAGGATATACCTGTGAACTGGAGGTGTATGACCTCCTGGTGATAGCTCGACGACCGGTACTCCAGAACTCGACGCGACGGCGATGACTACGATCTGCCTTGGAACATCTCCACCGATGTACCCTTGTCCACGCTAGAGGGTCACGAAGCTTTGTCACAACTGGAGGCAACCGTGAAGCGGCGGAGAAGTAGGGTCGACGACCACGGGGGTCTAGAAGCTGGAAGCTAGGATTCGTTAAGTTTGAAAATGCCAATTTTGAGGTGGTTTTATAGGTGATCGGAAGGGGGTAGTTAGGAGATCAATGGTCGGCGTTCGAGATGGTTGTTAGGGTAGATGATCGACGAGATAGATCGGAGTTAGGAGTTTTAAAAGTTTCACGGAGAAAAGGTTAAAGAAAAAAGGTTAGAATAGAAAACCGGTTCACCTTCTTGAGGAAGGTCCCATATGCTAACACGTGTCAACACCTGGTTGGCCAGGTTCAAGAAATATATTAATAAATAAGAAATAAATAGTAAATAACCTTATTTTAATTAGATATAAAAAAATTTTGTAGATAAATAAATTATCTAATTTTTGGTATAATTAGTTTTAATAAATAATTATTATTTTATGAAATATTAATATTATATTAAAAAAGATGTATAAATAATACTTAATAAATAGGTTTTTTATTTTTAACTTAATAAATTAAAAATAATATATAATTTTACATTTTATTAATTATAAGGTTAATAAATAGAGTATGTACGAATTTTTGTGAATTTTAATAAATTAATTTAAGTATTTTAATAAATACAAGTATAAGTTATACAATTCATTTATACATATAAATTAGGGTTTTTTATTTATTTAAAATAATAAATAATTTCTAAAAAAATATGAAATAAATTAGGGTTAAAATACAAGATCAAGAAAATAATAAAAAATTATAAAATCATAAAATAATAAATGGTGTGTTCTAGATAAAATAAATAGCCCAAAAACCCAATTGCGGTTAGGTCCCAAAATCGACCTTTTGCAAACAGACTCCAATTTTAGTGAAATCATCGTTATTAATTAGATAATATTATTTTATGAATTTAAAGTGAGTAGAGTGAAATTAGAGTTCGTATGAGAAAGTTATGATGTTTGGAAGTTGGGACTTTGAGAATTTACATGTTGGATTTCTTGGTATATATACAAGGCAATATTTTTAACTTATTTTTATATTTTTCTATATATTTTTAGAATTAATTCGGAGAAGAGTTTTGTGAAAAATAAGCTCATATGAATTAATTAAAAGTATTTAAAGTTTTGGTATTTAATGAATAATTAATGAAGGATGTATAAAGTATAGAATTAATTATTTTTATTTATTTTCTTCCTTATCTCTCCCTACTTATTTGTTTGTTGACAAATCCATGCTGACTTGATCTCAGGGGTTAGGTTATAAATATAGCTTTCGGCTATATTTATTTTACAAGTCATATTGTACATATATGCATATCTACAATTTGCCTTTATTTTTATTTTCTTTATTTTTATTCTTTTATTTATTTACATAATTTTAATGCATAAAAGCGTATTCTTATTAATGACTATGGTTTTGTTAAAAAGTGGAATTTAACAGATATTTACATGTATTTGTTAAGGGTTTTAGATAAAATGCACATAGAATGTTAATGAATCATGGATTCATCACAATATGCCTGAAATCCTGAATGAATCGTCAATAAAAACCAACATATCCCAGAAAAAACTGCAGCTGATGTAAATTGGACAGTGGATTGAGTTTCCTGATGATATCCACCTTGGTCGGATCAGACTCCACGCCCCTGTTGGAGAATATATGGCCAAGCATTGTCTCTTGAGTCACCATGAAGTGGCTTTTCTCCCAAGATAATACAAGATGGACCTCAATACAACGTTGAAGTATGCGGTCTAGCAGTCAAGACAAGCATCAAACCCATCGTTGTAGACAGAGAAATCATCCATGAAGACCTCTAAGCAATGGCACACCATGTTCAAAAAGATGGACAACATGCACCTTTGGAATGTAGCCGAGCATTACATAGACCAAAAGGCAGCTGTCTGAAAGGATATGTCCCAAACAGACAGGTGAATGTTGTTTTCTCCTAGTTTTCGAGCGCTATGGACACCTGGTTATAATCGGAGTACCCATCAAGAAAGAAGTGGTGACTCTTCCTAGCTAGCCCCTCAATAATCTGATCAATAAATAGAAGCGGGAAATGATCCTTCTTGGTGGCCTGATTCCATCGTCTGTAGTCCACACAGACCCTCCAAGAAGTAGGTACTCGGGTAGCTATCTCCTCTCCAGACTCGCTCACAACTGTAGTGATGCCCGTCTTCTTGGGCACCACATGTAATGGACTAACCCACTTGGAGTCAGAGATGGGGTAGATAAAATCGAAACGCCACCATTTTGATATCTCTTTCATGACTACATCTCAAAGGTTTGGGTTCAGCCATCGCTGGAACTCACGCGATGGCTTGGCATCCTCTTTGAGATAGATATGATGGGAGCACAGAGCCAAACTTATCCCCTAAAGATCAGCTATGCTCCATTCAATCGCCTTGTGATACCTTTCAAGAATCTCCATCAAATGAGATTCTTGCTCTCCAGTCAAATCCGCTGAGATAATGACTGGGTACATCTCTGGCTCACTAACAAGGAATCTATACTTCATCGACTGTGGCAAGGTCTTCAATTGTACGCAACTGGGAGCTGACAAATCTGGCTTCTGAAATATCTGAGTGACATCAACCAAATCTGCATGGGAAAACTTTCATTGTATGTGTAAATCTGACGAAGACGACCCTGTTGGTATCTCTGTAATCTTTGTTGGCGCAATCTCCACCCTAGCTGTCAGCTCTACGGGAATTAGACATGGTAAAAGCTCATCAAAGTCATCCAATCAATGTATGAATCCGAGGGATCTGAATCTGAACCACATGAAATATACTCTGCTTCGCTCTACAGATCGCGATCGTCAGCCTCAATCGTGTCCTCTGCCAAGAGTGTGCTATTCGAACTCTCATCTGCTAGAATATGTAACTTTGCAGTGTCTGAAGGTGCGATGAGAGCTTGTGGTACTGGATCGGACCCAATTGCTTCATCATCTGTAATCAGAAAGTCGAACTCTTGGTAGACATCCCTCTCTACATCTGTCATCTGCTCTGTATCGCTCAACTGCTCGGAGCAGGCTGAATCTCGCTCTCTAGTCTCGTCGATCGTCTCTATCTGTACACTTTGGATCATACACTGCCTTGGTTGTGGCCAAGAATGGACATCCTAGTATAATGGGGGTATCTATCACAGACTCATAGATCTCCATGTTTAGTACAACAAAGTCTACGGGAAATTTCAGGCCTTGAATTGTGACGACCACATCCTTCAACAACCCCTTCGGCATCTTGACAGATCTATCAGCAACTGAAGGACCGTCCTACTCTGTCAATGTGGGCCAAACTCGAATTGGTTGAGTAAGATTGTCGAAATAAGGTTGATGAAAGAGTCATTGTCTAATAAAGTCTGATCAAATTTCTGCTCATGAATATGACATCTAACATATGGAACTCCTGCATCTGGCCTCTTGGCTAGCAATCGGTTCTGGATGGCGAAGCATGTGGCATGAGTGAGCAAATGGATCTCTACATTGTGGTTCCTCTTCTTCCTGTGGATGGTAGTCTTCTTTCTCAAGTTCTTATGGAAGAGAGGGATGTGCTCAAGTACCTCTTGTAGAGTCAGTTGAATATGGAATCTATCAATCATCTGCTGGTTGAACTCTAACTGGTGTGTCTTTTTGGATTTTCTATTTTCTTCCCTTTCGCTAAACTGAGAGCCTAAGGGAACGGGATGGTTGGACCATCCTCAGATAGAGGGTCAGGAATAGGCTCCTGTGTCCGTGAAAGAGTGGAATCCTTACCAATATCATCATGCAACACATATGAATTCAAAAAAGATATAAAAACCTTTTCTTTATTCATGTTTTTGGTCTTTTCCATTTTTCCATTTTTTGGGTTTTTCTGTAACTGTCCTGAGATACATGAGAAGGTAACACAACTGAATGAAAAATGGTGGCATCAGCACCACCCATGACGTCTGTCTTCGCAGCATCAACACCGTGCTCTCTCTCAGCATCTGGTGAAATGGTGGCATCAGTACCACCGACTGCATCTGGAGATATGACGGCCTCAGTACCATCGGCTGGATCAACAATCTTGGTGGCACCAGCACCACCGTCATCAACATCATGAGCAGCATCATCACTACTATCCTCCTCGTCTGGCACTTATGTAGGAAGAAATATCACCCAAGGAATCACTAGGAATGGTAGTATGTGTAAATTGTACCTGCTCAGATTTCCTCTTTAGATTGTCCGGGTTCGTCTCAATCTGAGCTAGTATGACAGCCTTGCCCTTGATTATTTCCCTCTTCTCTTGCTGGAACTCGTCCATCTCCTATCGGAAGGATTCCTGCTGATATGAGAGTAGGCTAGAAAGATCATCAAGGGTTGGGTTCTCATAGACGAGTCCATGAGAACCAGATGGGTTGCCTCGCTGGAAATGAGGCTGACTATGTTGGTAGTGGTGATAAGAAGGCTCAAAATACTGCTGAGGTTGTTGTGGTTGCCTCTACTGTTGTCCCTGATGGAAGGGACGAGGACCCTGTTAGTATTGCTGGGATGGTTGGGACTAATGGGGCTGTTGCTACTGGCTGCTCTGTCCACCCTGAGCTGGAGGTTGCTGTTAGGACAAGGTACCTCTGGTAGACCATATGAATCCAAGATGATCACGACGGATCCTCAGCTACTTCCGATGTCGGTCGTACCAAATCCCGTTGACTTCCATCAACAGCTCTTGCTCGTAAGGGGAAAGAGGAAGAACTGCCAGGGGCTGATCCGGATGGTAGACCACCACCTGAGTGTCCTGAGATGGTGATGGTTGGGAATAGTACTGCAGCGGTTGAAATGGCTCTTCCTAGATGTGGTGAACCTGGTGGTAGGTGGAAGAAGGTTGGGAGGAGCTGTTGCTGCTGTGATTAACCTGTTACCTGAGACGGGGTTGTGAAGCCATCTGTGCCTCCTGGAGACACATGATCTGAGTCTTTAGGTCACTAAGCGTCGGTGCCAACTGATCTATCTGTGTAAGTCCCTGGCACTGCTTCTTCTCGATAATCTCGATGTCATCCAGCTTCTCGCTTATAATCCCCATGTCAGTTGCTGGTGACTCTATCTGTGTTGTTGCTGCTGATGAATTAGGAACTGCATCGACCCGTGCTATCCTCTGATATGACACGTCTTGTGGAAGTGGATTCCCCTGTGTGTAGATCCGAGTCTGGTATGTCCCACCGACTGGTCTCTATAATTCTGCTTGGTCAGCTCATATATGTGCAATCTCCCGTCGTACCTTTGCCATGAATGCTCCTTGGTCTCGAATCTATCTCTGCATGGTCTCCAGGGAGGCTAGAAGTGTGTTGTTGATGGCGCCCTGATCAAGTACATATGTAGAACCCTGGGGCTGCTCATTGGTGCGTCCCTCACTATTAGCCAACTCTCAGGTCTCTACAAAGGTAAAAGATCCCAACTCAGGTGTTGTCAAATGTACAAATAGTTGTGCTAGTCTTTACTCTGACACCTCAGGACTGGAAGAAGGGTGGTCGAGGGGGAATAGGGTGGTAGCGAACTCGGGTTCGGAGAGCGGGTCTAGCTCTCCAAAGCCACCCTAGATGAATGGAGAGGAGTGCTCGAGAGAGGTGCTAACAAAGACAACCTAAGGGACCTCCTTCCCATCATCATGATGTAGGGATTATGGCAATGAGATTTGGAATGCAAACAAGACCAACAATCAAACTCCCAATTCACCTACGTAAGTCTTGAGCTGATGACCGTAAAGGATCGATCATTAATCTTGTCAATTTTTATTAGGTGATCAATCAATCTATAAGAGCGATTAAGCGAGATGTTAGGAACCTGATGCTTCCAGGAGACTGACCCAATCCCACAACTAGTTGTTCCCAGCCAGTATGGATTGCGGACCGTTTACCGACTACCCGATCTATGCACTCTGCTAAGGAAGTCCTGGGCCGATTACCAGCTACCCGATGAAGTCCTTAATGGAGAACAACTAACCACAAGACCAGTAGTCTAAAAGAAGTTCACGTACGACTCTAATCTAGTGTGCGGGTCAATCTCTCGCTACAAATAAATCATCCAATGAGTGGGTGACTCTCCCCAAAACAAATATTTTTGAGTGAAGTGTATTTTAAGGTCAAGTTTGCATTAGCAATACCAATTTTATTGTTTTCACTTTTTAGGTATTTTTAAGATAAAACAGCACCTAATGATTTTTTTATTTCCTTGGTTATTTTGAGTTCAAAAATAGGGGGGAGGAAATCGAAAAAGCTGATGCATCAAACACAATGATGTATGCAAAGAGAGAAATGCGTACCTATCTTCAGCACTCTACATGTAGGGTGATCCGCGCATAAATTTAAAGACTGAAAGTAAACTAACTATATGATGCACGAGGAAATCTGCCTTAGACGAGCAACTTCTATTGATGATGTAGAATAATAGCTAGCTAATCAAATTGTGTCTGAAGTCCGATCTTGGGAGTTATTCAGTGCCTGCCACAACAGGTCCTGCTAGCGTTATATGTGACTCCTCATGATGCGTGGTCTCAAATCCAATTAAGCTAACTTTTTTAATTTATTATTAGCTAGGTCCAATTACGATCTATAGGTATAGGCAAGCAATTAGGTGTTGGACCTTAGCTAATTACAATCAACAGAAATCCTATGTCTAGGGGCAAAATCCACGAGAATAAAATAGAAAGTAAGGAGATCAAATCAAAACTTGAGAAAACTGCAGTGAGGTCCCCCGAGTGCACCGGCACTCGGTGAAACAAACCCTGAAATGTCTAAGAGAGTCCAAGAGGATCCAAGTCCACAAATATTACAATAATAGTTTGCTAAAATTAAACTATCTACTCTATTTAATATAACTGTCTTCTCCTGCTCTCCTGCTCCTCCTCTGGTGCAGGTACTCCAACAGAAGCCGAGGCGTCCTTGGGCAGTCCCTCGCACAAAAAGCAAAACAGGAATGAATGTGTAAGAAAACATTTATATCAAATAGAGATAAATAATGAAAAATGACTACTAATCCATGCTCCCCAGCAACGGCACCATTGTGATGGGCCAAAACTCGAGATCGACTAATGTGGAAAATAAGCAATGTCATTGTCATTAATCAATCGAATTAGTCTCAATCAAGAAGAAAAAAACCACTCAATCAAATCAAATAATCAAGCACAAATGTAAGCGGTTCGCTATTTATTTTACCTGGTATAACAACCAGGGTCGAACACAAGGAGTATGAGAAAATCTACGAAGTAGTCAAATCTCATAAATCAAACAACTTTTTAGTGGTTTTTAATTTTGCAATTTTTTTTATTTTTAATAAGGAAACAAAATTAACAATTAAGAAAACTAAGCAGCACAACAATGTTTTTGTATTTTTAATTAAGGATAAAAATGCTCATAAAATTGGGATAAAAATATTTTGGGGTTTTAAAGTTTTAAAGTGTTTCTGGTAATTTTCTAAGGTTTTGAAATGTTTTTATAATTTATAAAAATCAAACAGTGACTAGAAATGTAAACAATGCACAGTCGGGATCAAATTGCAAGTTAAATACATCTAAAATGCCCTAAAATCATGGATAGAAATTTTATGACGAAATATAGATAAAATCCTACAAACATGAACTGAAATGATAAGTTTTGGATTTTTTGAATTTTCTATGATTTTATGAGATTTTAGGTATTTTTCTATTTTTAGGGTTTTTATAAGGGATTTTTAAACAAAATTGCTACTGTAGTTATAAATAAAAAAGAATACACTAACATGCATTTTTTTAGAATTTTAAGGCAATTTTTTAATTTTTATGGATTTTTAAAAATATATAGGACACTTTTTATAGGTTTTTTATTTTTCAAAAATAATAAATGCAATAAAATCAAGTCAATTAAATCATAATGACTACACATCAACATGAGCTAATGGTAATTTTTAGGTGATTTTTCAAAATAATTTGCTTTTTTATTAATTCCAAAACACAACATGCAATTCATCACAGTTACTAGGGACCAACTTGCAAATAAGATAAGTTTATGGGGCCAAATAATAACTCCTTTTAAAAATACAGGTCGTATATGCAAAAATTCCAACAATCACACCTGCGACACGTAATCCAAACTCATAGGGTATAAATGCAAATATCAGTAACTTGCCAATTCATAACATATAAAAATTTCAAGGGAACCGGTGTAAATAACCCAAAAGTCACGTGTACATCCACGTGCTACACATAGAGAGGGACTTAAATACAAATAATTAGAAACATGAGGTCCAATATGTAAAATGTATGAACTACAATAATTATTTACTGGATGAAAACCAAATGCAGAAATAAATGAGGGTAAAAGGGAAATATACCTTTTCTAGGTGTCTTTGGAGCACGTGTGGACACACAGCGGGCTCTAACGAGGCAGCAGCTGACGGCTCTGATCGTCCCTTGAAAAGATCTAACACCTCTAACATGGTCGAGGATGTGCGTCTGAGATTCACTTCTGCAGTACGCATCTGGCATCTGATGAAGATGGCATGGTTGGTCGATGCAAATCTTCCCAAAAGCTGATCGAACTATTACAGATAGGGCGTGAACGTACGGTCGTGATCAAGTCTGGAGCCTCCCTCTCGATCAGATGGCAGGTGATGTATCTGGAAGAACTCCTCACCGGCGAGCTTCACCCGAGTATGGACGACGAACCATGACTCTAATGGAGATACAGAAGGGCTTGGCACGATTGTGGAAGCGTTGCTCATCCGGTGGAGGACTCCAATGAGGTCGACAACGGTCGGATGGTGGGGTGACCTGAAGCTGCTCTACCTGAGCAACCGGGGACTCAAATGAGCTCTTCCATGTGTGATGGTGATTGAAAAGGGAAGCACGACTCGGGGGCGTGGCTCCGGTCAAGGTTACTGCATAAGTTCATAGGAGAAATGACAGGAGGCAGGTGGTTGATCTTCGATGTATGGGGAGGAAGGGGACCGAGCCTAATCTATCTCTAAGGAGCAAGGTTTAGGATGATCATGTTACGGGGGGAGGTGGAGCGTGAATCAAGGGGTCGATCAGTGCGGGTGGGTACGGATGTCGAAGCTCCATCCAGGAGGTCGGAGCTAAGGTGCATGCATCGGAGCAAGATGGAAAGATTGAATCGAAGATGAAAGTACGAAGGATAGAAGTGGTACCTGAAGGTTCAAAGGGACTCCTAAGATTTAGGTGAAGGTGGTCATTGGGCAATGGCCTCGATCACGTTGCGGCAGACGGGGAGGCTTCTCATGACAAAGTTCCGGCCACGAAGGTCGAGTTGCGTCGTTGCTACACCAAACTGAGCTCCAAAGGGTGCTCCAGGAAGCTTTCACTCAGCTGGAGGTGATTAAGGTCGAGATGAGGGCGAGGAACGAGCTACGGCACTAGGAGGCGGACAAGATCTTTTATAGACAACTCCAGGAGCCTGTAAAGATCGAGAAAGAGCACGCAACCCTAGGAAGATTCGTGCCTTCCTAGGGATCCGTGAGGATCATGGATCCTAGGAGGAGGCTCAGGCGAGAAATCAGGGTACAAGGCGGTTGGAGTCGGGCAGGGAAATGGGGATAAGAAGGTCCGATGAGAAGGATTCAGGTCTAACCTAGCGGGAAGGAGGCATTGATTGGAGTCAACAAAGCCTATGGACCAATCAGAAAATTGGAATATATAAAATAATTAAAAATTAAATAAAAATAGTAAATAAATTCAAAATAAAAAGTGTATAAAATAAAAATGTTTATTATTTTTCAAATTATTTTCTGTGATTTTTAATTATTTTTATGAAAACTAAATTAATGTATATACAATGTATAGTCTTATATACAGGTATAATATACCTATGTATTATGTACAAATACTTTTATTATTTTATTTTTACACAAATACCCTTATTTTATATTTTATTTATTTATAGCATTCTTTTAGGAGTGAAAAAAATTATTTTATTTTTACAAAATATTTAAAGATATATAATAAATAGGAGATGTAATATACATACGTATTTTATACAATGCATGGATGATTTTATTTTATTTTTCTTATTTTTGTTTTATTTTTAAATTATTTCTAGGATTATACATAAGGGTGTAAAAATAATATTTTAATTTAATTTTGTCAAAAATGGATATATATAAATAATATATACAAATATAGGTAGTATATAGAATACATAGTGGACCCTATCTGTCTCTACTTATTTTATTTTGCGATCGGGTCAAGGCTTGACCTTCTCTTGGGGTGTGGGTCACTTTGTATTTATCTAAATACATCATTCTTTTTATTTCCCTTTACTCTTTTATTTTTACCAAAAAAGCATGCTAAATATGCAATATTAACGCATGCATGCAAATTGCTAAATTATTGTATTTACACGAAATTACATGATGCTTTGCCAAGAAAAAGAGCTAAAATAAAAGAATAAAAAGTGAGAATCATGGATTCATCTGGAAAGTGATCTCCAATCTTTATTAAGGGATGCTTTAGAATCAGTTCTTTAGCAATCATTTCTCCATGGGCGGGATCCAGATTTTTTAGGTCCTTTATTTTCAATTTTTATAATCTTTTCTAGTTTTTCAAATTGTTGGGTCTTTTTGATGGGGACAGTAGAGAAGTCAGTGGCTAGTAGAGTGTGTGTGTGTGTGTGTGCGTGTGTATGTGTTTGAAAATGTTGCATGCGAGGTTTCTCGGGTGCTTTGTGGTGCCCTCACTCCTTCTTGGTTGCTTATCAGTTCTTCCATTATTTGGATGAAATTATATAGTCGGTCAGTTACAGGATCAACTCTCTTATTAATTCAAGCAATGGCATTGGTAATCATCTCATGAACTTGAGATGAATAATCTTACTCTTTATGCACAACTCGAGCATGCAATCCTAAGTCGAGTAATAGTTATTCATTACAGCCGCGATTCAATCTTGAGTCCAATTTCCTTGACTCTAGATTTTAAGTATGGGGTCAAAGGAAAATTGGAAGTACTCCGAAAAGAGTAATCCTGATTCAGGTATGGTCAAATAGTGAATTCTCTATAGTAACTGGGAATCGTGTTTCACTTTCAAATCTAGTTACACTCCTTCCCATCCTCGAATTCGCTCACTCCATGGTATAAACAAATATTCATTTGATTCTACGAGTGGCATATAACTCAAATAGTCAACAAAAGGAAGAGTGTGATCATGCAATGGAGTGGTGTGAAAAAGGGAAAAGAAAGATGGCTGAGGAAGAATACCGTTAAAGAGATGACTCTGTTGAAATGAATACGAAGTGGTTAAGAAGCCGATCAGAGTCCGACTTTGTAGTTCGAATGGGGTGGATGATACATGGAGAAGTGATAAGAGGAAAATGATCGGTAATCAGACCAGGAGAAGTGACTTGCAAAGTTCGAGTATGCATATTGATAAGACAACATCTTCAAAAAGAAATGAAAGCAGATCGAGGCAAAAACATGCAAAAACACAGAAGGGTAACACACACAGACACACAAACAAATGCAAGATCAAACCCTAGTTTCACCAACTTAACATGGTGATGGTCGCAAAGATCTGACCGTTATTTTTTTTAGTTTAAGTTAAGAAATAAAACAATCTTGTTACACAAGCACACAAGACGACTCACCTGATGCCCAGTGTATGCTCCCACAATATCCCAATCAAAGAGATGATCTACCCAAGCTTTCAGTTTATTTCATGCCCTTAAGGATTATAGTGAAAAGATGTACACCAAAATATCTCTCTAAGGTCGATGGCAAGCGCTTGCATCTCCCAAGACTGCAAGAGTTAGACCTAGAGACTTAGGCGCAAGTACAAGGATTCTGGCTCTAAACTTAGTGTGTATGTCCTTCCCCTAACTTGTTTGGAGGTATGTAAATGCATACAAGGATAGAGTTGTTCTCCCAAAAATTGATTTTAATTTTAGTAATCTTTTTTGGTCAATTCTACCTAGCAATCCTGACTTAAAGTTAGATTATCACTTGATTAAGTCCACCAAAGAAGGCACGCTTAACGATTAGTCCTGATTTCCTTTAATTCTAAATTCGAAAAATCAAGGGGGGAGTCGAGAAAAGCCGGTGCAATCGAGTAACTCAATCATGCATGCCCAGTTTAGGAGACTTACAATGATCCCCGTGCTCTACATGTGGAATGCAATACAAAATTAAAATTTTTACAATAAATGAATGCGAGTTAGAGAAAACCGCATCTAGCAAGACTTCTATTAGTCGAAAAGAATAGATTGATTTTTGACTCAGTAGAACGGCCTACATGTGTGTCTTATTAAGAGAAAAATGTGCTCCTAGATTACTACGAGCACAAGCAAATATTTGACCTAAAGGAAGCTCTAATAGTCGCGAGTGCAAGTCCTAGGCTATTAACCACTCAAGTCGAGCCCCACCCTTAACACGAGGGTGAAACAGGTCTCAACACACACACAAGCGAAAATCAAAGTCTAAAGTTCATTTACGCACACGAGATCCTAACACATTAATGATATGTAATTATTACAATTATTTACAAAAAATAAATGTTTTTTTATCAATTGTGGCTCTCCGAGATATTCCAGTATAAGTTATGCCCCTTCTTTTTTGGAATATCAGTTGTGACCTCGACTTCTTGCCATTCTATCACTTGTGCCCCTCGTGTTAGTTGTCGTCCATTCCCAATTCTAATTGACGTTAACTTTATAGACCCATGAGGAATATAAGTTAAAACTATAGGTTGAACAATCCATTATCTTCACCCCTTTCTCTTCATAGGTTGAAAAATCCATTATCTTCACCCCTTTCTCTTCATCCTCCCTAACCTCCTACTCCTCAAGAACCTCCTCCCCCTGCCCCCCACCTCCCCCTCTGCCCGGAGCTCCATCTCCCACCCTCGCACCTCCCCTTTGCCCCGTACCTCCCTCTCCGCCCCCACACCTCCCCCTCAGCACGGAGCTTCTCCTCCTTCCCCGCACCTCCCTCTCTGCCCCAACTACTCTCGTCGCCCCCGCACATCCTCCTCCGTCTAGAGTTCCTCCACACACCCCCATGCCTCCCCTTTGCTCCTGCACCTCCCTCTCCGCCCCCAGCTACTCCCGTCATCCCTGCACCTCCCCCTACGATCCAAGCTCCTCCTCCCCCCCGTACTTCCCTCTCCACCTCCACACCTCCCTCTCCGCCCCGACACCTCCCCTCCGCCCCCAGCTCCTCTCATCGCCCCTACACCTCCCCCTTCGCCTCGATCTCCTCCACCCATACCTCTCCACTGCCCCACCTCCCCTACGCCCCCGTACCTCCCTATCCATCCCATCTCCTCTCGTCGCCCCTGTAGGTCCCCTTCCACCTCGAGCTCCTCCCCCGCACCTCCCTCTACATGGAAGTCCAAGATGTGCACCTTGCACTCGCCTGCGGACACCCACGAAAGGACACATCTGTAGGTGTAGTAGAGGAGCTTAGCAATGGGGATTACACGTGACGCAAGGGATCATATGTGCTCCTTAAAGCCTTCACCGACAATGCGCACTCAGAGGAGGATCAAGGGGCAGAGGAGGAAGGGGCCGATGATGAAGGGGAGGAGGAGGAGGATGCTGTGGGCTGAAACATGGGCCATTCAACATTTGTTTAGTTAAGATAAAATTCTGATTAATTGATTGATGAAAGTTCATCGAAAAATGTTATAAAATTCACCATTTGATCCGTGATGAGTATAAATCTGTGAAAATGCAAAAATTTTAATGATTTGATGGATGCATGAAGGTGTAATTAAGAAAGAGAGATTATGAAGAGAAAGGTAGAAGAAAAAATGGAGGAAGAAGAAGATGAAGAAGAAGTCTGGACATTTATACCCCTCTTAACTACACCATGGTTTGAATAAGCCATGGTTAAGTCAACTCATTGATGGTTAAATTACGGAGTGGCATATGTGATAGAACAACAAGAAGTCAGGGGAACAACTGCTATTCCCAAAAAGGGAGGGGCATAATTTATATTGGAATATCTCGAAGGGGTACAACTGATAAAAACCCAAAAATAAATGCAGAAATTAAAACCTAGGACACTACACTCTCTCATGACTCGACTCGATATTAATTATTACACATCCTTTAGCAGATTGGTCATAGGAATCCCCTACCTTCGATCACCACAAGATGTGTTAGTTTTCAAAAAGCCGCTCGAGATGCATCGAGTCCCTTGCACAAAAATTAAGAGAGAGGTTAAAGATATGACACAAATAAAACAAATAAATTAAATAATAAAAAATGCTGAAAAGAGATAAACAGAGAAATTTACAAGAAGGTTCGAGGGTCAAACTACCTAGGAGGTAAAAGACCTAACTTCTACATTTTTTAAAGATTAATCTAAGTAGTGCCTCCCTGATAATGACACCATTTGAAGAACCCAAATTTTCCCTTGTTCATTGTGTGACTTATTTTCCAGATCTACAAATGTCCTAGGTAGCTACACATGAGAGGTATCAAGAACATCTTTAATATACTAAAAATACTAAGTTTTGAATCGATAAAAAATCAATCACTAAGATCATAGAATTATTTATTCAAGATATTTATGCATGGAAGTGAGATAAATTTTGGAAGCAAGACATGGCATATTTAATTATACCAAATGTAAATTTTAAGGAATTTTTGGAGCAATAATTAATTTAGTATGAATTACAGATCAACAAATGGGTAAAATATGCACATGTTCACAAAATTAATTGTAATAAACCAATCACTACTCATAAAAATACAACTAAATAACCAAGGGTTGTAGAATTAATTGTACTGTTATAAAAGATTTAGAATAAATATATTATACAAACTAAATGTCCAGACAGACTCACCAATACAAGGGTATAAATGCAAAATCAGGAATAAATAAACTCAATTTACATGCAATAAAGGTGAAAAAGCATTACTAGAACCCAGAGGTGGTTCTATGCAATTACTCCATAAGGGTGTATGTCGAGCATGTGAGGTGAGGGTGTGAATGTTATCCTTCAAGAAGGCATGGTGAGGAATGCAAAATGTCCAGTGCCCATGCATGTCACACGTGCGGCTCTGGAGCCTCAGGTGCGGCTTTGGATATGGGACTTTAGGTGGCGGGCAATGGTAGCTTTAAGTTAACCGAAAGGGGCGTGTAGAGGAGCAGAGGGAGTCTCCGTCGACACACGACCAAATAACTCCCCCACAATGGAGCAGTTGTAGAGTGGAGGTGGATCTTCGCTTGACTCTGATGAGGGATATTGCAGTAGACATTGAGCGATGGCTTGAAGATGAAGATCATGTTCTGCGAGTGGTCAGGCTTCCTACAGGAGTTAGCACAGAGGATAAGGAGTACGAGATGGAGTGAAGATGGACATGGACCTGTGTCATAGCGGATAAGGTGATGGTCTTGAAGCTAGCCTCTTTGAGAGAGTCAATGGGGGTTGGGGTGGAGAGGTCTGGGATATAGATGGAGGAAGAGGAAATATGAGAATATGGAAATGGTTGTCGATTGTGCGTGATTGTAGATCAATTTGATTTGGACGAGGAATAAGATGATGTTTGAGAAGAAGAAGGGATAGCATAACATGGGAGAATCGGAACAAAAGAAGGATAAAAAGATTAGAGATACTACCTAGAGAAGCGGATGTCAACACATGGGAAGCTAGAGCTCATGCTCTTGCTGGTCCATGCTCGAGTCGTTCGGCAGGATGACGAGCTTGATCAGTTTGCATTTGAGAATTAGTTGTAGCAAAGAAGGAAGGGGATCCTCCTTTGGATCTCACCGAAAGGGAAGCTCATCTTAGCTTGAGGCCTAAGGTGGAGCTATCACCTCGATTCCTTGGCAGGACTCAAGCTCTTCTCACGACAAATGGTAGATCCACATAACGATGGTGGAGGATCGAGTTTTGTTGGGTTGCGGCTAGGGCTCGCGAAGGCTGTTGGAGATGTGGGTCGACAGGGAGAGGAGAGACTTGACCGTGCGGAAGAGGTGGAGGTGTGAAGGGAGCATCTCGATTGAGAAGAACGGGGTAGGAGATGAAGTCTCGACCGTTCGATTAGTCGAGAGGGTGCCACTTGTTAAAAGAAAGAAAATAAAATAAAATAAGATAAAACCAAAAGAAAAAGGAAATTAAATAAAAAGGGAACTATTCTGAGGCGTTGGATGAAGGGGTACTTCATCCGACGATCCATAAGGGGGAAGCTAATCGAGTTAAGTGGGGGCACGTGGCGGCTCTAGGAGCATCCACGTATCGCCTCCACAAAATTCATAGAATAAAAGCAAATAAAAATCGGACTAAAATAAGAAACAACTTCAAATCAAAAAGTGTTCATGAAAGTTGTTCATCTCGATGAGTTCTACAACTTTCGTGATGGGATCAAAATCAAAAGAAGTCATCTATATTAAGTGAAATTTTTGGTGTCATTATATGTACATAAAATACTGTATTTGTTACATTTTGCATATTTTTATTTTTAAATAAGAAAAAATTCAAAATAAATTCATATAAAATATAAAACAAACATTTAAATATTAGTCTATTTTTTGGTATTTTTAATAATTAGGAAAACAAAGAAATAAAATAAAAGGGACTTGTGTACATACTCTGAATACTGACTCAAGATGATTCATTTTCTTGGACTTATAATACATTTTACATTTGAATTTTTGCACACTTTATTAAAACATATATTAAAGAAAATAAATGAAAAATAAATAAATAAATAAAAAGTTAATTATGTACATAAAATATTGACTTAAAGTTAGCAAATATATGCAATATACAATGTGGACGTAAAATACAAGTTTTACATATGAACTCTGATTCTTTTGAATTTGATCTTGATTGTAGTTATTTAAATGTACATTAATTCAAAAGTGACCGGGGTTCATAGGAGAGTATAGGTGAGAGATATTCACATTACAGTTTTTTTATCTCAAAACTAGGGTTTGATTTTATTTGACAAATATACAAGTTAGTATTTCTCTTATATTTTCATTTATTAATGTTAGTATTATGGGCACATTGAAGTTCATTTTATTTTATTTTGATTTATTATAAACTAAATAAAAAATGTGGGAAGTTTGTTGATTTACATGTGATTATTACACACCATTTTTAGCTTCATATTAACACAATTATGAAATGATAAAATGTGGATCTTATATACATGTGTATGAATGATAAATATGCAATATTAATGTCTAAATGCAATCAGTTACTTGGGAACATATCTCTATTTTCATATTTTAAAGTGATGAATCATATTCATTAGCGGTCAAGAAGCTTTGCATCGATGTTGATGTCGGCACAACCGACGACGAATTGAGAGGGAGGGCATTGTAATCAATCAATTGAGAGAGAGAGAAGGTCAAATAGTTGTCACATTCTATATTTATAATGTGATGAAATATAAAAATGGATTTTCAACCACTAAATTAATTTAATTAATGCATCATTAAATCTAGCCATGGGACTAAAAATATAGGGATGAGATGGATGACTCACAACAAAAGTGGTGAGACCGCACCCGATTATATTTATTTATTTATTTATTTATTTATTTATTTATGTATTATATGTATATGTATATGTACATATATGAATTTCATTTAATAACATCAATTACTTTTTAGGGTCATTTTATTTTGTAAAAAATGGTTAATTCTTTATTTGTCAATTTCCAAAAATGTTTTCGACGAATTGAATTAATTCATATATTTGTAAACATTGAGTGATGTAGAATTTATATTCATTTTTGTAAATATGATAATACCTTTTTTACATTTCCATTCAAATAGTCTTTAGTAAATGAGTGCATTCCTTTTGTAAATTTATATTGTCCTTTGTAAAATAAATTGCATAATTGTAATATTTATAGAGGATGGGGAGCTTGCACCAAGGTGCATGTATTTTTAGATGCATCGGGGCTTATATCTTCCATAATTTTTCACTTTTTTGAAAAATACCACCATGTATATTCATCTATATATCCCTTTAATATGTCATTCGAATTTTGTCAGAAACAGAGACTCCTATGCCCTACATCTAGAACAGGTCGATTATAATAATTCTAAGACCGTTAAAATTACGTGTTCTAGATGGAGGTCATATGAGTCTCTGTTTCTAATGAAATTCAAATAGCATATTGGAGGGATATATAGATGAATATACATGGTGATATTTTTTAAAAAAAGTAAAAAAATGTGGAAGATATAAACCCTGGTGCATGTAAAATTACATGCACCTTGGTGCAAGCTCCCCATCCTCATATTTATATTTAGTTTTGTAACTCAACAATACATTTTTTACGTTTCCATCCAATTCATTTTTACTAAACGGGTATCCTCAGTTTTGTACATTTGTATAGAACTTTGTAATTTTCCATGCTCCTTTGTAAAAAAATCCGAGCTCCCTTTGTAGGCCTTTGTATGTAACATGTCATAGTTGCAATATCCATACTGCCTTTGTAAAAGTTCGTAGATGCTTTGTAATATTTGTATGGAGCTCTGCAAAAAGTTGGGTTCTTTGTTAAATCAATGAATCAATATATAAAAATAGTGTCAGCTATGTTAAAGACATATACCACAATGAAAAAAAAGAAAATAAAAGTTGTGTGCATCCTCTGCCCTCCTCCAGGATGCACCCCCTCTTTTGCCCTCCTCACGGTTACCACCTACACCTCCATCACCTTCCACGCAACCCCCATCTTTGTGAGCAACTATAAAATCCACCATCACCACACATTGCAGCCACATGTCGTCGTTCACCAAACAAACATTGTCGTAATCCTTGCACACACCGCATGTCACTGCCATTGTGCATTGCATACCACCACGATGATTGTAGATCTCCATGCAACCACATGCCACCATCACTACATGTCGTAAACCACACATCATTGTCACCATCGTGCACTATAAAATGATGTCATCCTCATACATCGTATATCACAGATACCATCCTGTTGTTTTCCGCATGCTCCCACACCGTCGTCGCCGAGAGAGGGAAGAGATATAAATTAAGTCATATGGTTGCCACATTTCATTTTTAGAATGTGACAAAATGATCAAAATAGGGTTCTTATCGTTAAATTAATAAAATCAATATGCTATTTTTTTTCAGTATGTAATTTCAAATAGGTGGGTGAGATTGTTGGCTCACCATGGAAGTGGTGAACTCGAATCTCATTTGAAGTTATTCTATATATAGGAATAACATGTTTTTGAAAATTGAAAAATAAAGAAATTTACGAAAATTTCGTAAATAAAATGACCCTAAAGTAATAATTAACGTTATTTGATGAAATTCAAGTTTAACTTGGAATTAAATGAATAAAGTACCCCTTTGGACAATGTACCATTGGATCAAGAGTCAATATATCTCGTTGATGGCTCACCATGGAAATGGTGAACCCCAATTTCATTTGAAATGCATCCTATATATACATATAGAGAGAGAACCTCCTCAAAAATATATCAAAAGATGGAAAAGGTGAAGGACTACATTACCTTATCACGTAGAAGCGATTATGTGAATTTTCACACAAACCCCATGTTATCTTCTGTGATCCGACCAAGAGAACCCCCCCCCCCCCCACCCCCCCCCCCCCTAATATATCCATTGGATTTTGAGCAAGAGAAGACCATAAACATAAAGAAATCATTCTAAAAATATGATATAGGAAGAAAGGCTTGCCTCCAAGAGGATCTTCTTGTTTCCCATGGTCTCATCGCAAAGGTGATACTAATGATACGGTCTAATAATCTCCAATGAGCCCCTGACAATCAAGGTGGTGGTTATGGAGGTGGAGAATGAGATAATGTTTTTTCATGTAGACCACAATTAATTCAACTTAAAGAAAGACAAAATAATTTGCAAATTGTGAACAACAAACAAAACTACAATAGAAAAGTTCAAATAATTTATAATAAAATAAAATATCTTAGTATAAAGTTTAATAATAATATTTATATATCATTAGATTTTTATATAATTAAAGCAATACTAGATTTCTTAAAAGAAGAAAAACAATTTATTATGAAATAAAATTCTTCTTTTTTATGTTTATTTTTAAGATCTTAATGTGATAAATAAGTAAACATTTTTTATTTTTTGGAGTTGATTTCTTTAATTCATATAAAGATTCACTAAGTAACTAAATTTGAAATAAATTAATAATTGATCAAATAAATTTAGATGAGTTATTTTTACATAAATTTTTTTAATGAGAGAAAGATGAAAATGAATTATCTGAAAAATTTTTGACTTAATTTATAGTTTATAAAGATAATAATTAGATAAATGACAAGATAATAGCTAGAAATTAAAAATTAATATTAATAGTATGGAAAATGGCTTTTATTGAAACTAATTCCATGTAGATGGGCAAAAAGTAAATTAGATTTTATATTTATTAGACTCGATAAATATGAGTAATATAATTTCGAGGAAAATATAAAACAACCACTACGTACATTTTAAAAATTCCAAACAAATAATCTAAGATGTACTGAAAATGCATGAATCCATATAGAAAAATGATTTTTAAAAATAAAAATGGTTTCTAAAATTTAAACAAGTAACAAATGGAAAATATAATCTAGAAAAATAAGGAAATAAAGAAGAAATAAAGCTAATAATTATCGAAATGCATAAAAGAAAGTGTGATAGGAGAAAAATAAAAAAAGATTTTGATGATTTTTTTTATTTTTTAAATGAAGTAAAATGCCAATAATATTGGGAATACATTACCTATAGTATTAAAAGTGCATGGAAAATACCCAAAATTCATAAAATCAAGTAGAAAATGCAAGAAGCTATAGGGAACCTTAAAAAATTAATTTATCATAAATACAATGCCTTCAAGAAACTAACCATGCTTGTCAGAAGCATGATAAATCTTAGAACCAAATGATTTCAAAGAGTCTGATCAATCCATAAAGAGGCTGACCTTTGAAACGAAATTCTAGCGTGGTCTACCGTTGACAAGGATTTTCAAAACATTTTTAGCGCATAAAACACGTAAAATACGAATAAAGAGGTTGAATAGTAAATATGCAAACAACTACGTTTTGAAATAAAAAGAGTTAACTTTATTAATATATTTAATAGCATAATTACCTTATAAAATAAATACTAGAATTTAATTTGAATTAGGACTACAAATGGAATCAAAATTTGAGTATAAATGATTTACAAGGGCTAATTGCAATAGAACTTACTTTCAACACTATATAGATTACATATATAAAAAATCAAACAGTTGCTTGGTGCTCTATTGGGAAAATGTTTGTCAAGGCATGCAATGATTGATGGATGGGATGCGATAAGGTGCTGTAATGTAGGGATCTATCTGATAGGGATCGAACCACCCTCATAGGGAGTCAGAGATGGTCGGCCCCGATGAGGATTGTCTGATTCCCATTTGACGGATTCCTATAATACAACACGTGTTATATTACTGCAGAGCAGAGGATTTGTCTTGGTATGTTGTATCTCTTCACGGAGAGATAGAGAGAGATTGATAGACAGATGCTATTTTCTTCTGACATAAGTAATATCAAGGGAAGAAGGACCATGTTAAGGGGTGTTAGGGAGGAGGCAAAAGACACACCATTTATATTTTTTTTTAAAAACAGGCGTCATTCACCTCGCCATAATCTTTTACCCCTTAAAATAGGACATGAAAGAAATATGGGTCCCTCCTGTGAATCTGCCATGAAAGCAGCACCGGATCGCAGCACTAGTTTTCCCACCACTCCCCACAATGCTCGGGAACAGCACCCGATGCCCGACGCCCAATGCCTCCTCCCCGTTGTACGAAAGAAAAGCAACGCGCGCCGTAGGTGCCATTGCCATCGGTGACACGCAGGTGCATGGAATCATGGCCTACCCCCTTTGCAGACTGCAGTCACAGTGAGCGCAAGAGCAAGCATATTAGATGACACGTAATTAATAACCAGCAAAGCATGGCATATCAATCTCCCTACTTTCAAATCCCACGTTAACATCCACCGGTATCCATCTCTCTTCAGTTGCCACTCCACTCAAGCTCAGCCCCACTTCTCTTTTGCTCTTTAATTCCCTTTTCTTTCTCCCCTCCCCATGGAATAGAATCACCTCCTAATCCCCCCTCTCTATAAAGCAACCAAAGCATATCCACCCTCCTTTCAACAACTTACCTCCAGCCCTTGCTCTCTCCCCCCTCCTCCCCGCCCTTTCTCCTTTGTCTCACTCCCTACAAGAGCAACATGCCCATTTCCGCGAATTTCTAAGTACCCAATTCTTTGCTTTTGTTCAGAAAGAGAGACGAGAGGTAGGATATGGGTTGTGGTCGCAAGAGACTGTGGAGCACTGTAATGGGCATTGTTTACGCATGCTTGTTGATGGCCATGTTGTTACAAGAACAGAGGACCTCTGTAGGTGGGCTGACCTCCTCAATGGGGCCTAAGCCCGAGAATTTCAAGCGCTCGCAACTCTTCAACTCCAGCAAGAGGAGGGTTCCAAATGGTGCAGACCCAATTCACAACAGGTTTGTTCCATCCTTCTCTTTGTCTAATCTGGTATCGAAGAGTGAGATATTAGAAATCAGCTTACAATGATTAAAAAGCTCGTGGGAAACTCGTAGTTATGTTCGATAACCATTTTTTTTGGCTTGGTAACTAGGATCCCTGTAATCCTCGTGTTAGTTCTAGTTTTTTATAGTCATGATAATTGCTCAAACATAACAGAATCCTATAAGAAAACATAAGCGTTACTGTTTTCAAATAATTTTATTCTTAACTAGTTAGTCTGGAAAAAGAACCTTATCAGGCTAATGTCACATTCAGATTTTATATTCTTCTTGGGCCCATCTTCTTAAAGTTCAGGTTCTTTTGTGCTGTCTTTGTTTGCCCGAACCCAAGAAAGCGAAAGTGTGCCGAAGAAGGTTAACAAAAGAAAGGAAAAAAACTGCGCACCAACTTTAGTCTCCAAAACCCAGCATTTCTTTATCCAAAATTCATGTATTAACTGCATATTATATTGGTCCCTACATATTATATTGGGCACCCCAACCGTCGCCTTCTTAATTTTGCATGAAAACCAAACGTACCTGAAACAACAGTGCTGACCGGCTTCTTTCATCTGATTACTGTACTGCAGGAGAGCAGGGAAGGCAGGGAGGCCCCCTGGGAGAGCGTAGGGGAAGGGGGGAGGGGTGGCTACTCGGAGGAGCTCAGTTTGGAGGAAGGGGGTAGGGGAGAGCGGTTTCATTGCTTGGGTCCTTGGATTTGGCAAAACGCCTATAAACACTTGCTGCCAAAATCTCTACTTTGCCAAAGGAGCGCCCTTTATGAGGTGTGGTGAACGGTGGGGGGAAGGAAGGAAATCGGCAAAGCTTCTCTTGGACAAAATAGAGCGCCCAACAGTCACATTGGAAGGTGGGATGCACACACCTCTTTCTTTTGGCAGCCAACTTTGGAATTCCATTTGTTTGTTTTAAGGGTGTGTCTGTATGTGAAGGAGAGAAAGAGAGAGAAAGATGAGTGCTTTACTTTGCTTTAGTATTCCATGTCTTTTGCTTTCTTTTGATGGGTGAGGGGCAGAGGTGGTGGTGTTCTTTTGCATGAATGTTGACGACCCAACAATGGTAATAAATATATAGCAAATAGTGTGGAGGAGGCATAGATATCTTCAGATTGCAGTGGCAGTCCTGACATTAGTAAATGATTGCATCGAATCAGAGGTGGCTTTTTGGACTCCCTGGAACAAAGTTAGACCTATTGTTTGTTTAACTCTTGGAAAATTATAGCAGTTGTTTTGTTGTTAGTTAAGTAATGATTCTTTAATTTAGATAACACGAGCATAAGTTCTTCGCCACTTAGTTGGGAGATGTTGGACCCAGATGATTAATTGTCATTGAAGAAATATAAGCAAACTCAGAATTGAATAACCATGCTATTAGAGTTTCAACGTACTTAGTTTCTCATAAATATCTCTTTATTAGTAGGTTGAAAATCTTGCTAATAATTTCTCATTACATATTACAGTAGAGTACGATCCTTTTAGGATACTTCTCAATCCATGCTTCTCATAATTCGAATGTGTTTTTTAGGTTGAAAATCTCGCTAATCTTGTAAATCTCACTATTGAAAATCTAAAGGATGCAAATATGGAAAAACTAAATCGTGAGATTCGACAGGTTCATTTACGTTATGTGAATAGTCAAGTTCCATCATTTGCAAGTTTATTTTAGCAATGAATAAATTGAATAACTAAGCATTGTTGGAGGCGTGAAGCATCATTTGCAAACTATAAACATATGGAGCCACAATCTCATATTTGTACGTTTTGAGCAAGTGGGCACTTATATATAGAAGTACTTACGGTACTTTTCACTCTCAATGTGGGTATAATGAGAGTAAGATGTATGTATGGGTGCATGCAGGTGGGTGGATTCCATTCTGATCCTTGTCTTGGTTTAAATGTGTATTTGATTCTGATCCTTTCTTGGTTTATATTTTGGACAACACTTTCCTAATGAGTCTACCCTTATAATGACTGTCCTTTTTAAAAAGTTAAGGGACCCATTACGGGTTGATGAATATTCCTTATTACTCGGGGAATACAATTTGGCATAGTTATACATACAAGATACATTCTACTAACATATAGGGATGAGCATTGGGTCGAGCCATTGTTAGTCATACATGGCCCGGGCCCAAGCCCATTTCACATAAGGGACTTTGGACCAAATCGAGATATATAAAATCTATCAAAGTTCAACACAAGATAGTGCAAAATATATATATGCGCGCGCACACACATGCATCTATATACATACATATATATAATAGCAATAATACAATTATTGTGCACTCTTTTACTTTGTTATTGAAAAGGAGCAAGCGACATTATTTCTATATAAATTCTTATTAAAGGTTTAATGAAGTGTTACTGAAGGTTATGAAAAAATCCTTAAGCGCATCAAGGATGCATGAGGATCACATCGTATGCGATCGGGAGCTACTAGTCGTACTAGTTGCTCAAGAAATTTTAATTCGATGAAATCACATGATTTACGACACTTTTTAGATTGTCTCATCTGAACCACAAAACAAGTATTAGGTTTACCTCTTGAAGCATGGTTGTGGTCGAGTCTTTAAACGAAGAGACCTCCTATCTCAAGTCCGATCTGATGGAGGAGACGCTTGTGAGCACGTTGATGAGACGTGTGCTCCTCGCAATCCATATTAATAATCAAAGCAGCGAATCTCATGATCTCATCTCACGAGATACGACGTCTTCTTTATGAGAGAGGTGTACCGAAAGAGATAAAGATCCATGAGTAAACAATCCGGCAACATAACGACGATGTTGTGACGATGGTAACTCTCTCCAGGGCTCCATGGTGGACAACCACAATGAGAGAGAAAGAGAGACTTGGCATGTTGAGAGAGAGATGGAGAGAGTTTAATTCTTTTTGGAATTATGTGTGTGTTCTAAAAGGCAAGGGCTACCCTTCCTTTTATACAAGTTGGATGTATATGGACCTCAATCCATGTGTCCTCTTAATCCAATGGTTTAGACTAAGAGGTTATTAATAAATGGTCATGATTTGTTGTTACAAATTTACAATAATAAATTTAATTAAAATAAATTAATTATATTCCTTTATCAAGATACAAATTAATTCATTTTAATTTCAATTATAATAAGTAGATAATAAGAGAGGTAACCACCATCCTAAAAAGAGGGCGGTCGTCCCCCCTGACTTGGTCAAGGTGGACAGCCACCTTGTTGGTGGTTTTGCCTTCCTTAATATATATTTACTATATTGGATAAAATGCAACAAGTATTATTGCATTTATCTTCACAAGAATAACTCCAAATTAAATTTGTGGAAATATCAATCATGTCATTGACAAATGTGAATCATATTCATATATCAAACATAATATGTAAATTAGATTTACAATTATTATTGTGAATTCAATTCACAACAACATATAATTTGTAATTCTATTACAATTAAATCTCTCCAAAATATTAAAAATCATATTTATAATATCCATGACTATTTTGGATAGTGATATCCATATTAATCATATCTTTGATCATTAAATCATATTTAATCATCATGGATCTCTATTCTCATGTGCCCAAATAACATGGATCACATTCACATTATTCGTATCTTTGATAATTAAATCCATAGAAGGTCGTATCCCAATATATCGGCGATATATCGGTATCGACAGGTCACCAATATATCGCCGATATGTCCGATATCGGGTATCGACACACAAAAAAGGCGAGCTGAATCCCGATGTCGGTGATATGGCGTTGATATATCACCGATATATCGACGATATATCGGTATCGACATGGTATCGATATCGATACCGATATCGATAATTAAATCATATTTAATTATCTCAGATAACTCTCCTTACAATATGAATCAAATTCATATTATTAAATCACATTTAATTATCAATATCTCAACGCTTAGATACATAATATCAACAATGAAATTATCCATGAACTTCAAGGATAACGTGCTTTCTCTGCAAATACTTGGAGATAAGGACATGGCGATTCTATTGTTCCATGTATAGTGAATTGGATATTGAGATCACATCTCAAATCCATATCTTGCAGACCTTCCATAAATATTTGATTAAATCAAAACCGTAAATCTGATCTTTTTCATTGCATCTGAATCACATTCAGATCATTGTCCAACGTTTGGACCAATATCGGATTACTTCTCTATTGAGAGGAGTCACTAAAATCCAAATCTCGTTTCATTACTCCCTAGTAATGGAAGTTTCATGGTTATACGATCATATATGATCACATCACCCTCAAGTATTCCTACTACATGTACATCATGCATACTAGAAGACCAAGAACAAACTCGAAATTTTAGATTTATTTAGATTGTCTCCTTCGGGGTTTTATCATTAAGTTTCTCATTTGATCACTAGGAGTCGGTATCGATCATATAGTTTCCAAAAGCATATATCATACCTAGATGTTGATCATATACTTTCCAAAAGAATATAGGAAACCTACAAATTTAGTCAAGCTTCCAAAGAGAGATGGTTGTGCACGGAATTTGATTATTCTCAATATCTCATGAGTGAGCTCGTGTCTTCCGATTCAATAAATGAACACGCATGATATCTTTGAGAGATCGTAATACTCATATTCCCTTGTATACACACCAGTATGACGGTGTATAGACCTTGACTAGGTCATCAATCTATTGGTCTGCCAAATGTACATACTTAGAGATATAGTATCAAACTTGTCTCCGGTCAAAGGATGCATGCCTATATCGTGACAACATAAGACATAGGTCTTTGGTTATCTCGATTTCATTAAGTCAACTCTTTGACCTAACTTATCTAACACCACCTAATATCTATTCCTATGCAGAGGACATGCATCACAAGGTCAGTTAGATATCAACCTTTAGAGAAAGGATTGTCATCTCCTTCTCATGTTGGAGATCCTCTCTTAATAATAATTTAACGGTGTTTGCTAAGTCCTCAATATGACTCTTTAGATATTCATCCAAACACTACCTCTATGATTTAACAATTGAATCAATAGCTATATGATCATTAAGTTGTTCATGCTACATACCCCCAATTGTACTAAGGGACCTATCAATCCATTCCTTTATATATGGAATGTAGGTTTCTTTCCTTGCTCTGATTTAAATTGAATTGTATTGATTGATTTTCAATATTTAATTTATTTTAAATCAAACTATTTTTTTGCCAATTTGTGCAACAAAATCATGCCCATTGATTGAAATCACAACTTAATCTCGATCATTGGATTTCTATGCATACGGATTGTGATCTACGGACATAAAAATAGTGTAATAGGGAGGTTATCCCTAACCTTTTATTTTACACAACTAATTGCAAGAACAACTCTCTCCCTCCCTCTCTCATTTTCATAGCCATCTTCTCTCTCTCTCTCTCTCTTTCTCAACTTGTGGATGTCCACATGTTGACCTAGATAACCTCGTAACCGTTGCGTTGTCATTGTGTTGTCGAATCATCTACTTGCGTATCTCTGCCTTCTTCGGTGCACCTCGCTTGTGAAGAAGATGCCGGATTTTATGAGACAAAATCAAGAGACTGCATGCTTGTATCATCAACATGGATTGCGGAAATCACATATCTCATCAACAATCCCGCAAGTGCGATCTTCATTGGATCGGATTTGAGACAAGAGAATCTCTTACTTTGGAAATTTGTGATCACAATCATGCTTCAAAAGGTTTTCCTAAAATTCATTTATGATCTTGAGTAAATGATTTGAGAAGTGTTCTTGAATCATATGGTTTCATTTATTTAAAATTTTTAAATTTCGATGTTCATTGCAACTAGTATGACCAGTTGTCCTATGTCATTTATGATGTGACCTACACACTTTTGTGATGCTCTAAGGCCTAAACCATATCCTTCAAGTGGTATCAAAGCTTTGTTCAATATCTTGGATACGATCCAAAATCCTAGATGAACAAGGTTTCGTATATCATATGCGCGGGGATTCCTTATTTTGCATGAGATACAAGTTTCGAATTGGTTTTTGCTAAATTAAAATCCCTTGTATATGTACTATTTGGGAATTTTTTTAGTTTTTAAAATCTATTTAAAATGGCTAAATATGTCCAAAAAACAGTAGCCAATTGTTGGCACCAAAAGTGCATGAATAAAAATTCGAAGAGCTCTTGCTACGAAATTGTTTTTTCATGTATTCACGGATCTATAAGAAATTAATCTTGCTTATTGTTTTCTCATCATGAAATAAGAAATAAAACTTGGATTAAGTAGAGAATTAAATAAACAAATCAATGTATTTATTTCACATGATTCTGACTCTGTTTGCTCTAGATATTCCATATTTAGTGTAGATGGGTTGGATGATGATTGGATCATCAAATCTTCTTGCTTAATGCATTTATCATTCAATGAAAAATATAGAAGTTATAATTTATCTTGATTAAATTTGTTGCTTAATATTTATGAATATAATTGATTAAACATCAATGTATATTGAATACATGTTTCATGATGAAAACCCCAGTTTGTCCAACAATAATGTAGGACAACTTTTACATTCGCAACCAAGAACAGGTTCGCTTAATATGACTAGAAATTTAGGATCCTTAATTTTTTTAAATATGCTCAAATATCTGAGTGATTACTATATAATATAATACCGGTCATCAAAGTTGATCGATAAAACCACAAGTACATTGATATTATGTTGTGTTGTTCTCAATTTAAATGGTGAAGGTGTCTAGTCTGGGTATGCTAGCTAGATTTCTTAATTAGTACCTTGCATGTCAAGGAAATGTTCCCTCCTAGAAAAGCTCGAGTGTACTGGTCGGATTCATTTTTTATGAAAGAATAATATGAATAAGATAAATTGTACTCTAATTATTAAAATACAAAAGAATATGTGCTTGTGAGAGCTAATACTATGTAGTAATATCAAGCAAACCCTAATTGTTTGTTGATTGCATTAGATTGATAACTAATTTAATATGATTAAATATTAGATACAATTAAAATAAACACCCTATTATGATAGAGATATAATTCCCTTGGAAGAATTAAATATGTGAATGTGATTCATACTAATAAATTGAAATTTGAAAGTAATATGAAGGATCATATAATTGACTTCCATGGTCTCCCGTAAAGGCGAAGGATTCCGTCACCATGGATTGTATGTGGGAGACATCTATCTGATGTGATAGCTCATGCATATAAGTGCACATGGATCGGGCTATCTACTTCTCGAAAGAGTAAAGATCTTATGTAGTGACCACAATATTCGTTCCCCATAGTATTTAGGTGATATTGGATTGTGTATAGCGAGTTCTATTCTTGTTGTTGCTTATTCAATTAACAACGGGTCAACATCACCATAGGGGTGGTGGGTTTGGGTGTTAAAGACTGAATTGAGAAATGTAAGTTGGACTTGAAAGGCGGAATGAGTTCCCGTTTCTTTTTATCCGAGTTACAATTTCTCATATAATTGGGATGTAACAAAGGTAAGAAATTCTTTAACCTAAAAATCGAGAGGTCGCATGTTCCACACAAGGCCGGAACACAGTCATCGAGGTAACTGACAAGAAATCTTGATTAAAACAACAATTAACCCATAATTAAATAACAATAAATGAAATAAAAATGTGGAGTTAAAATTCATTTTATTCAACTCTACAAATTCGTGTATAGTGCAAGTATGTAGAGTGTCGAACACATGGAGCAGAAAAGGATAGATTGGGCAAATGAATGCAAAATGTGATTGTGAAACCTTCGTGTATATTTATTTTTGTGGGTTTCAAATTTTTATTTTTATTTTATTTATTTTATTTTATTTTATAATTTTACATTTTTATATCTTTTTGAATTTTTATATTTTTATATTCTTTTCCTTTAAAATATCTAATATAGTTATATATAGAGTATATACACAATATATACTAATATAGATATAAATACTAAGACAAATAGTCAAAATACAGGAATAAATTATTTTTGGGATTAATATTTTTTACTATTTTTGTGATTTTTAAGATAACTTTTCTATTTTTATATGTTTTTAAAGTCAAAAATACCCTAAATAAAGTTTTAATTAAATAACCAAAATTGAAGTGAAGAGGAAACATACCAAAATAGGTCTAGAATCCTTCAAAACAATTTGAATAGATATCTAATAATATAAATACAATTATAAAATAGAAAATAAGATTTTTATAATTTTTGGAATTTTATAAATATTTTTAAAGGTTTTCGATGTTTTTTATTTTTTAAGAGTTTCCTTTTGAAATTTTTATGGATTTTTGGTTTGGAATTGTAAAATAACTGAATAAATTAGAAAAATGTTTTTTGGAATTTTTAAAAAAGATTTTATGTTTTTTATGCATTTTATACCGTAGACAGGGAATATTTAGGATATTTTTTATTCTGAATAAATAACAAAAAGTCCTAAAATGCTAAAATAAATTACGGGCGTGAGACTTCAAGCATCTAGGAACATATTTCGATTTTTTGGGATTTTATATATCCTTGGATATAGGTGTGACATCCATTAATGATTATTCATGGCATGTGATCTCTTTCTTTACCCATTAGAAACCTTTGAAATGTTCAAAGATTTCATAATTCTGGTTGAGAACCAAAGTTATAAGGAAGATGAAAAGAATTTAATCTATCCTAGGTAGTCAATACCTATTAGACGAATTTAAAGAATACCTTACAGAGAAGGAATATCATTCCTATCTCACTCCTCCTAATACATCTCATCTTAATGGAGTTGTGAAGCGATGCAATTGGATCATGTTAAACATGATCTGGTCAATGATGACACTTATCATAGTTACCTCTTAGTTTCCAAGTATATATGAATTAGAGTTTCAAAGATTTCATGCAAATATGAACCCAAAACTACTCATGAGCTATGGTTTGGAATCAAGCTTAGTGTTAGACACTGAATAATTTGATGGTTGCTTGGTCCGTGCTATAACATGGATGCAATATAGCTGGAATCGTGCACTTAAGAGTGCTACTTCATTAGGAAAATAAAGGATGGTATTTGATACCTACTTTATGACCTTGAGATTATTAAAAGATTTCATCTCTAAGAATATGATTCTAAGAGGATGACTTTCTTGAAAATAGAGACAAGAATTAAGTAAAGGGACTCATTGATCCTAAAAGGATACAAGGCTCCTAAAATAAGAAACTAAAATATAATTGAATATGAAACATCCTAAAATAAGGAACTAAAAGATAACCGAATATGAAATAATCATACTTATTCAAAATCAGTTTGATGGTGGTAAGATCATCTAGATGTTATGGATTCCATGTGTTAGAGAAATCTGACAATGATCGAACTTCATACCATGAAGCTTCTGAAGATCATGGCATGGAAAAATGGATGTCAGCAATAAAGTTTAATGTATTCATACATAATTGTTATGTATGGACCTTCGAGGATCCACCTATAGGGGTCAAACCCATTGGGTGTCAATGGATCTTCAAGAGAAAGGGGGAACCTAATGAGAAGGTAGAGACCTTCAAAGCACGGTTGGTACCCAAGAGCTACACACGAAGAGAAGACATCGCTTGCGATGAGACTTTCTCTTCAATGACCATGCTTAAAACCATCAGAATATTGCTAACTAAAGCTAACAACTTGACTATAACATCTGGAAGATGCAAGTCAAGATTTCATTCCTCAATGAAGACCTCAATAAGGATATTTATATGAAGTATCCCCAAGGCTTCATAGTTGAGGAAAGTAAGGTGTGAAAGTTGAAGAACTCCATCTATGGCTCAGATAAGCTTCTTGTAATTGTAACATCTTATTTATGGAAGTTATAAAGGTTATAATTTCCTATAGAATCTTGATGAATCGTGTGAAGCTTAGTGGGAGTACAATTGTGTTCATCATGATAAATATAGATAAAATCTTAATCATTTGGAATGATATATGGATGATGATAATAAGTGTTTGCAATCTGGTTGTTCCATATCGTGAGATGATAGATCTCAAGTTTACCTCTTAGATCTTAGTTCTGAAGTTTTTCATAAGCAAAGAGAAGAGAGGATTTGGATTATAACATTAGTGGCACATCTTGGACATATTCTATTTTTAGAAAATCCAAGGAAGGCTTCTTTACCTTAAGATATGATATTGTCATGTCTAAAGGGACAACATTTCAAAGTGTTCGATGATGTTAATATTAAAGCTACATGCCCTTGTGCATGAGCTATAGGGAGCCTTGTGTATGCTAGATGTGTATGAAAATCAGATGCCTGCCATGTAGTGGGAGAAGTAAAATGTTACCAATCCTACTATGAAGATGGAACACTTAATTGCAGTAATAATGATATCTTCAAAGATGAAAAACTTTTGAGATAGTGATCTAAAATATTACTTTAAAGAACTTAAGACTTTATAGATAGTAATCTAAAATGGTCTTACTTGCAGATACCTTATAAGACTTAAGACTGGTTCTTAGTCTAAGGAGATAGAGGTCTATGAGAATAAGGGTATTCTGATAAGGATAATAGAAGTTGTTTGTTGGTTATAACGATTATTGAATTGTAATGTTAAATGCACTATAATTTCTTTAATAGGATTGAGTATGATTGCATAAGATGCAGCTTTGCATTGGATGCGAGCATTGTTAATAGGAGATAGAAAGTCTATAAAAGGACTTGGCAGTCTTTCGATAACATTGTGACTAGTCAGCTTACTGAGTTATTTTTCTATATATCTTATGATTCGCACATGAGTGTGGATTTAAAGATTAGTAATGGCTCTGGGCTAGTATGAGATTGCTGGACATGCGAGCCCACTGTGAGTCGTTTCACAATAAATGTTATTGCAAATCATTCCCTAATCTGAAATGAAGAATACTAATTTGCATAATAGGTCCCATAGTACAAATATGGTTATGCACCATGGCCATTTTAATAATCACACAATTGTTTATTCGAATGTTGAATCATAGAGATTGGTGCTTGGATGATATCTAAAGTGTTAGATTGAGGACTCATCAAGCGTTGTCTAATGATTGTTAAAAAAGGATCTCCAGCTTGAGAAGAAGATGGCAATTCTTCTGTAAAGGCTAATATCTAATCGACCTCTTGATGCATGTCCTCTACATAGGAATAGAGATTTGGAGGTGTTAGATAAGTTAGGACAAAGAGTTGATTTAATGAGATTGAGATAACTATGACCTATGTCGTATACTATCATGATATAGGCATACATTCTCTGATCGAAAATAGATGTTTTATTATATGTCCGAGTATGTATATTTGGCAGACCTTGATGATTTATTCAAGGTCTGTACACTGGTGACCTAGTGTGCATACAAGGGCATATGAGTAATACGATCTCTCAAAGGGATCATACAGGTTCATCATTGAACTAGAAGATATGAGTTCACTTATGAGATATTGGGAGGATCCCATTTTGGGTTCAAAAATGAAAGGGATTTTTTTCGTGGATGCAGATATCAAAAGCAAATCTAGTGTCAATATGAAAATCAGAGCTTCTGTTCGAGGTGAAAATTGTTGACTGATTTGTTGGAGGGGGCGTATTATAGTGATTTGTTCCAATCCGAAACATAAACAGAGACAAGGATCAGATTTCTTAAAAGGAACTGATTTTCAAAAGCGGACTGACATCTAAGCTTATAATATTCATCAATGCTTCGTAGTTACTACACACTCTCACTCGCTGCCTACCCGTATCGCGTCCTTCCCCCTGCATTTGAGATCCGATTTGAGTTCGAGGGACTCTAACCTCTTTCATCCACAATGGTCAAGAGATCTGAGTATACGGGATATGTGGATAGTCAAATAGGATGGAAGAAGACATCAACAGTAAATAAGCCAATCAACAGACGGCAGAGGCCCCCCTCATAATATCTACGAGGTAATATACTCTACGAGTCTTTGGGCAACTGGATCAAATTCCATGCATGATTGTCTATCTTTGGAAGCTGGACTGAATTTGTAGGTATGATATATGCTTTTGAAAAGTATATGGTCGATACCTAGGTATGATATATACTTTTGGAAAGTATATGATCGATACCAACTCCCAATGGTAAAATGAGAAACTTAATGATACAAGCTTGAAGAAGATAAACTAAAAGTGATCTAAAAACTTCGAGTTTATTATAGGTCTTCAAGTATGTAGTATGTACAGATATTAGGAGTACTAATGGGTGATGTGATCATAAATGATTGTATAATTGTCACACTTCCATTCTGAGGGAGTGATGAAACAAGTTAGGATTTTAGTGACTCCTCTCAATAGAGAAGTAATCTATTCTTAATATAAATGTTAAACATTGATCTGAATGTGATTCATATGTAATGAGAAGATTATATTTATGGCTTTTATTTAATCAAACGTCTTTGAGAGGTCCCCTTCAGCTGGATTTGAGATATGATCTCAATATCCAAGTCATTATACATGGAATATACAATCGCCATGTCCTTATCTCCAAGTATCCACAGAGAAATCACATTATTCTTGAACGAGTTTCAGAATAATTTCGTTGTTAATAATGTATCTAAGCATTGAGGAAAAATTATAATTAAATGTGATTTCATATTATGAATAATATGAATGCGATTCATATTATTTGGACCCATGAGATTGAACATCCAGGATAATTAAATATGACTTAATTATCAAGGATGTGAATAATATGGATATCACTATCCAAATTAATCATGAATATTATAAATGTGATGAAGAGGATTACAGAGGGACATACGGTCTCACAGGGCGAGACCACAATCGATGTGTTGACCACTCCATTAACCTCACTTGATCAGCCAATAACCCACAAAATAAGTAAAAGAAATAATAGCAAAAAGTGGGTTAACACTTATTGTTCTCTACAATAAGATGCATAGCAAGAAAGTGTGTAGAGGTCGAACCACAAAGAGCAACATGGGTAGCCTATGACGATTTTTAAACAAAGTGTATTATGTGCGACCATGTCATTTATTATGTATACATATATATATATATATTGTGGGTTTATTATATACATATATATATTTGTTTTATATTTTTGTATTTTTATTTTTATTTTACATAAATATTATATATATGATTTTTATATTTTGTATTTATATATAACAAGTAACAATAGAATATAATAGATTACATACAATAATGGATAATAGACGTATGAATATAGCTAAAAATATCCAAAAAATACAGAAATAGATATTTGGGGTTTTAAATGATTTTTAATCTTTCTTTAATTTTTCGTGAATTTTACTAATTTATATATATATATATTTAAAGTAAAAAATACCTGAAAGAAGGGATTTAATAAATATCCAAAATTGAAATGGAAATTAAAATAGAAAATTTCATCTAAAATTTTCTGAATCAATCTTAATATCAAGATAATAAAATATGGAGCACTACAAAATAGAAAACACAATTATTTGAATTTTTAGATATTTTGTAAAATTTTATCAAGATTTTGAGGATTTTCAATTTTAAGAGTTTTATTTTTTTATTATTAGTGATTTTTGGCATGATGGCTAAAACTAAATAAATAAACAATAAATATTTTTTGGAATTTCTAGAAGTGTTTTTATATTTTGTGGTATTTTACATGCTAAACAGAGATTGTTTGTTCTCCAAATGATTTTTAGTAAATATCAAAGGCCCAAAATTGTGTATAAAAATCATGGTATGAAAGTACAAGCAATCGGGAACCTAGACATATTTTTTTTTGATTTTCAGAGCACCCATAGATATATTCAATAAACCCATTAAACACTCAACAATACAATTATTGGCAGTGGCATATATGTAAGTAAAATTACCTCCAAAGAGCCTCTGTGCAATTTTACTAAAAATATATAACATGCTTTATATTTTTCTGGATCAAATATAAATAGAAATTGCTTCATGGATTTTTTTGCAAAATGGTCACCTCACGTGGGATGATACTTGAGGTGAAATGGAATGGACCTAAATGCAATATATAGTAAGAATGAGGGACTATATGCAATTTTCCCCATTTATTTACTCGTTACACATTATTTAGAAGACTAAATAATAAATACAAAAGGTGAGGGTAGATTAGCAATTTACCCCATAATGTGCGCGCCATCGGACGATCGGATGCCATCCACTTGACATGTCTCACTCTCTTGGCTCGATGATGCTTATCATCCCACAATTGGGATTAGATCCTGGATCATGATCGAACAGTCGAAGTTCCATGTGATATGATGGTGGCTATAGTCTTGGAAGAACGAGGGTGATCCAACGGCTGGGAGGACCGAAGGAAGAATAGTGGAGGAACAAGTCTTCCCTGACCTCTAGTCGGCCAATGCTTCATGTTTTTTCATCCCCAGGAGCTCGGATGGTGGGAAAAATGCTCCTGGGGACCTTCCGCATCGACCAGGGGCTTCAAAAGGGGGTGGGGTCCGATGAGATGCTCCAACTACAGCTCGACCTAGAGGTGCTTCTTGCAACTCGATGAGGCACGATGAGCCTCGTCTCTACTCTCTCCTGTAGGGGTCAGTCTCAAAAAGAAAAGGTGAAGCTCTGACGAGCATTTGTTGATGGAATGAGCAAGAGGGGAGTGATATGGCATATCTTTAATAACGTAGAGGATTGGAGATCCGGGAGACCAGATTAGAGGGTGATATGGTGCGTTAAGCGCATGAGATGATCAGAAGATAAGGGGGAACGAGGTGAGGGTGAAAGGTATGGCAGAGAACAAGCGAGGAACGATGAACACGTTCACCAGAGTAGAGCTCTGGTGAACTATGATTCGAGAGTATTAACCTAAAACTAGGTCTAAACACTAAAGTAAATGCGGAAATGAAATGATGGAATAGAAATCTATCTAAAGAAAGATAAATACGTAGCTCTTACCTACCAACGAGGACAGGGAGCAAAGGTGGTCGAAGCACTACCGTGCACCTCCATCCTCCTAAAACCGATACGGACCGCAAAGACGCTCCTCCTGTCATGAGGAAACTCTATTGACCAATAAATAGGGATCCAAGACTCGGAGCAATGACCAAAGAGGATGATGGCGGCAAGGTTTCATATTATAAATATGTATAGGCACCCTTATTAATGGTTGGATTAGAAAGAATCAGGCTATGTCGAGGTGATTTGCAGGCTCGGTGTGATTCGTAGAAGATCAAATGTAAAATTATCTGAAAGAAGAAAGCGTGATAGATCGAAGGATTGAGCGGAAATGCATGAAAAGTGGAGAAAAGACATTTTTGGCACGAGTCAGAGGTGCATGGGGAGTTGATAGGCGGTCAACAAAAGTCATGTTGTCATTGGTCCACGCCAGCACACAAGAAGACAAAACTGGATTTTTATTCGTAATTGATTATTTAAAAATATAGAATGATTTTATTAATTTTTAAGTCTAAAATAAAAAATGGTTATTATTTTATGTTGTATTTTATTATGATTTTTATTTATTTTTTGATGTTATTTATTAGTAGTTAATTTTTAGGGGTCTATTTTAGGTATAATCATCTATGTTTTGACTATTTTATTTTTTTGTGTATTTTATTTTATTATTTAAGTATCTTATTTTATATTTATAACTTATTTTTAGGTATATAAATATATTTTTATTATTTTATTATTATGTTATTTGTATTTTTAAATAAATAAGTATGTAAATTGTATAGGTATATGTGTTGTATATTTATTTACGTATTTTGTCTTCTATTTTATTTTAATGTATTCTCTTTGGTTTTATTTTAGATTTATATTTTATAGAATATAAATAATATTTAAAAGTGTAGAAAAATATAAATTAATAAATAATTAATGAATGTATTTCATTTTTATTTTTTACAAGTATTAACATAGGTATTTGACCTATGTAGTTTGTATGCTTATTTTATTTGAATGTTTTATTTGTGGTTTTATTTTTTTCTAAATATGTACATATGTTATAAATAATATGTATAAAATTATTAAAATATAAAATTGTGAAAATAATAAAGAATAAATAAATTGAATATTTTATTTGGGTATATTATACAATGAGGGTCTAAAACCTAACTTTCACACCTTAACTCCAAAAAAATTTGAAATCACTTCATTAAATATCTTATTAAAAGTTATATATAATAGAGGTGATTTTTTTACATTTTGAGTTTTTATTTGGAATATATGAGTATGTGAAGTTGGGATTTTAGGCTTTTATTTTGTTAATAAAATGAACATTGTATCTTATTTTTGTTCAAATTCAATTTTGTATTTTTATTCACATTATTATATACAACTTTCTTGTACAAAGTTTTTTTATTTGGAATATAAATAATAAAGAATAAAATGGATCTCAAAAATGTTTTATTGATGAAGAAATAAATGCAATTTTATTGTATTTTTGGCCTTTATCTCCCCCTACTTTATTCCTTGACGACCAACTCAATTCTTGACTTGGTCTCGGGGTTTAGGGTCACAAAATACCTTTGGTATATTATTATTTTTCGTTTCTTATCTTTATTCTATAATTTTGGCATTAAAGACAATGTTATTTACATAATAAATGTAATACATAATGAATGCTAATATGTATTATTTAATGATATTTACATGCATCGGCTAGGGTTTTTAAGACCAAAATGATAGAATAAAGGTGATGAATTCATCACTCCCCTATACTTGCCTTTGCTAGTCCCTAGAAAACATATGCAATAAGTGTAGAAAATGAAAAAGAAAGAAAATAAAAAGAAAGAAAGATGGATTAAATTTAATTTTCAAACTTGTCTTCACAAAATCAAAGTTTGGAGCCCGAATCAGGCCTTTGGAATTTTTAGTATGGGCGGGACCTTATTAGGAATCGAATTTGAAATCCAAAAGTCTTCGAGAATCCCAAAACTCTGCTCAGGTCCCCTCAATAGCCAGGTTAAATACTTCAACTCATACACAAACCCTTATGACTATGAATCTGACTTGTACAGTGTATGTGATAGTGGCTCCCCCTAACTGAAATGACAAAGAGATTGACTTCCTATTCCAACATGACAACCCAATAATTCCCTAATCCTGCAACTCTTTCCTCGAGGAGCGGGGCATTCCTTTCTAAGTTCAAGTGGCAACTAGGTCAAGAGGAAGGGGTGAAGAGGAGAAAGGATGGTAGCCAGTGTTGTTACCTATTCTTGGATGCATGGCCAATGTAGCCAAGTTATCCAGCTGCAAGCTCACATATATTGACTTTGAAGCATAATCTTGCTTATTGACTATACAAATCTGTATACTCCGATAGGCATTTTATTTTCAATCAGGCCTATCCACTTTTTGGTATTTTTGCTTTTTGCATTTTTGAATTACTATATACAACAACATTTACATAAGGAGTTTTTCCTATTGAGCCAGTAGACTGTCCCTCTTTTGAAGCATTATTTCAACCTACACTCTTCTGTCTTTAGATGTCTCTGCTCCTGGACGGGTTGGGCTGCACTTCCCTCCCTTGATGAGGACAAATGTTTCCACTTATGTGTGTCTCATACCGGCAAATCCAATCCCCTTACCACTCCAACTGAGTTGAGCCAAGTGAAAGGTGTCCAAGTTAGGTAATTATCGACAAGAGCCATGCGTGTGCTCTGAAATACTCTACTTAGGTAGTCAAGAATTCATTGAACCAAGTCTCACAACTCTCAAAGAACTAAGTCAACTAGACATGAAGTACCTCAATTCCAGTTCCTATAAGATTCACGTGATTAGGTAAATTTAGGGTCCCACCAAGCTCCAATCTTCGGATTTTACTTAGACTTGTTCAATTATCAAACTTAATCTGAAAAGTGCTAATGCTATGCAAATGCTATGCACATTGCAAAAAATCTTTTTGTGGTGTAATTTTTAAATGTTTGAACTATTTGTGGGATTTTCAAAAAGCTTTCACAAATGTTTTTGGTTAATTTAATTTTACAAATGTTTTTATGCTTTTTGCAAATAAAAGATTTTGGTTAAAAACTAGGTACAAATATTTACACAGGGATGCTTCTTATATTTACACAAGTTGGTTTTTTTAAGAATTTACAAGGGCTAAGTGATCACTTTTATAATAATATTTATATAGTTAATAAAGAATTTTAGTGTGATGTATATATTCCTCAAACTTATTTGAAAATGATCTTCAAACAATTTTGAAAACAATAGTCCAAAATAATTTTTACAAGGAATTTTTACAAACATTTGCACACATTTGAAAACTATTTGCAAAGGTTTTTCAGATAGTGTATATATATTTTTGAAAAGATTTTTGCAACCATTTTCTAAACCACTTGCAAACAATTTTTTGAACATTCTTATTTCATACAAAGAAAAGAAATTTTACAAACAAAATATTTTTACAAAGGTCGAAAATATTTTACAAATATTTTCAAATAGCTTTCAATACATTTTTAAAAAGGGCTTTCGAACTATTTTTCAAAGATTTTGAAAAAGTATTTTCGCATGATTTATTAATCAACATATACAAAAATGTTGAGGAATATGTGCATCTTTTTTATTAAGTTAATTTAATGGACTATGTGATGTGTTTTATAGTAAATTGTCCACAATTATTATTAAAAATACAAAGTACGAGTTATGGTTAAAGTATGCACACAGTATATATGACTCCCCTATACTTAGCTTGAGCTATGTCCTCATAGATCAAAGAAAAAGAGAAGACATAACTCGTACTGAGTATAGGAAAGTTTAAAGAATAAACGACGAATGAAGGAATAAATGAATGAGAAGTTGACCGTCCCCTCCCCCCTATATTTAGGATCAAATAATCCTAAGTATAGCATATTGTACACAAGGCAGAGAGGGTCAAGGGTGAGAATGAACGAATCACAGCTCACACTACCTCCCCGTACACTTATGATAAGATATCCCTAAGTATAGACAAGAAGAGGAGACAGTAGAGGGGATCAATGAATGAAGGATGTGTGGTGAACACCCCCTAGACATAGGACAAAGTACATCCTAAGTGTAGAAGTCTGACAAAAAGGGGTAATATACCCACAAACACACATACATATATGCATATTCCTGTTAAATATGAAAATCGAAAATGCTGAGAAGAAAAGAAGAAAATATGAAAGCTTAAAGAAAGAGTTTTTGAGTGACATTATATGAATCTTGCGATGTTGCTACTGTTGTGGATGTATCTTCAGGGTGCAGTATTTGGATGGAGTCAACAACAGCCAAGAAAGTGTCATGCTCGAGGCAGGGCTTCAGTAGTTGACAATTGATGACAAAGGGTTGTGCATTAGGAGACATATGATATCACAATATTTCCATTGTCACGTGCTTCTTGAACTTTGAACGACCATGTCCATTTGCTTTTTAATTTTCCCGGCTTTCCATATACAAAGCAATAGGGCGACATGCCCAACGGAGACTTGTAAGCGATTTTGTATGCCTAAAGGACTGAGTCCAAAAGTTGGGACCAATTTTTCCTGTCTGGCTTGACAAGATTCTGGAGTATCATCTTGATTTCTATGCTGGATATTCTGTCATACCGTTGGTCTTAGGATGGTAAGGAGATGCGACTCAATGCTCAATGTCGTACTCCTTCATTATCTTCTTGACCTCTCCGTCAATAAAGTGACTACCCCATCTGATATTAGAATCTTGGATTCCCGAACTACGAGATGATGTTTTCTTTCAGAAAGCAGCACCCTGGACGATTTTCTATGGCTCAAGCAGGGATAGCTTCAACCCAACGACTCACATAATCAATGACGAGAATGATATGCTCGTATCCCTAATTGTTAGGGAAGGGTCCCATGAAATCAATTGACCAAGCATCGAATACATATGAAATCTAAGTGATCTTCAGGGGCATGGAATATTTTGTTGTAAGGGTACCTTTCATTGATGACAGTAAGTGCAACGTTTAACATATGTTGAGACATACTTAAATAATGTAGTCCACTAGAGGCCAAACTATAATATCTTCGTGGTCGTTATGTATCTAGAGTGGTGTTTGCAAGATTCGAGTGAGTGACATGTTTGAGAACACTATGTTGCTCCACCTGGGAATGCACCTGCGCCAAATACAATCCTCCAGGATCTTCCCATTGGTAGAAATAGATCGTTGACAAAATTTTGTCTTTTCAAATCTTCGTCCATTCATGTCGAACTACGCCCGAGACAAGGTAGTTGACAATATCAACATAACAAGGGAGTGAATCCACGGCCAGATTTGACTCATCAGGAAAGGTGTCTGTGATGGGTTCACTGTTAAGTGGAGGATCTTACGTCTCTATTCTATAGAGGTGATCTACTGCCACATTCCGAACTCTAGGCTTGTCTTTAATTTTCAAGTTGAATTCCTACAATAGAAGGATCCATCTGTTTAGTCTGGGCTTGGCATCCTTTTTCTAGTGACTTTTGATTCAAGGAGATAGGATCTAAACTTCTCAAGGTGTGAATACCACAACTAGCAATTCTTTCTCAGTCACAATGTAGTTTCTCTGGGCTTTGTCCAATGTTTTGATGGCATAATGAATGGCATAGGGTGCCTTGTCTTTCCTTTATCCTAGAACAACCCCAACTGCAAAATCTGATGCATCCATCATGATCTCAAAAGGGAAGAGATCGATCTAGAGGTTGTAGGACTGGATCTTAAGTGATTAGCTCCTGCAGCTAATTAAATGATAGGAGAGCATGTTGATCAACACTGAAATCAGTCTCCTTACAGAGCAATTCTGTGAGAGGTCGCGTGATACGACTGAAATCACGAATGAATCATCTGTAGAATCCCACAAGCCCCAGAAATGACCTCACATTCTTGACTGTATGGGGGTGGCTCTAAGTTGGAAATCACATCCACCTTTGCCAAGTCGACTTCCATGCCACGTTTGGAAATGGCATGACCCAGCACAATCCCCTCTGTGGATTATGAAGTATCTCTTTTCCCATGATAATAGCAGATTGACTTCACTACATTTCTGAAGTACTTTGTCTAGGTGCTCAAGACAAGAATTTAAGCTGTCACTATAGACGGAGAAGTCACCCATAAACACGTCAAGAAAACTACCTAACATCTTGATGAAGACTGCGAGCATGCATCTCTGGAATGTTGCAGGTGTGTTGCGAAGTCCAAAGGGCAACCTCCTGAAAGCATAGGTGTCGAACGGGCAAGTGATGGTTGTTTTCTCTTGATCTTTAGAGGCGATTACCACTTGGTTATACCCAGAGTACCCATCCAAAAAATAGAAGAACTCATTGCCAGCCAGACTTTCCAAAACTTGATCAATAAATGACAAGGGAAATGTTCCTTCTTAGTTGTTGCATTCAGGCAGCGGCAACACATACACACCAGGATGTCAGTACCTGATAACTATGATTTTGCAAGGGTCTAAAGTAGTATACACAATTTGAGACCACGATGTTGCTGAGGTGACCACTCACAAATCCCGAGTCAATCAATAATTAACCCATACTAGATAATCAAGAAATGAAAAGCGATGTGGAGTTAAAATGTATTTTATTTAACTCTACAATAAAGATATGTATAGTGTTCAAGTATGTGTAGAGTGTCGAACAAAAGGAGCAAACAAGATAGATCGAGGAAAAAAAGCACAAAAGTGAGTGTGAAGTATTTATCGATATGTACATTTTTGTGGGTTTTTAATTTTATATTTTAAATTTTATTTTTGATTCTATATTTTTTATTTTGATTTTTAAGTTTCTGATTTCGTATTTCCTTTTTATATTTTTATATTTTTTAAAAATAAATATAAACCTATATATAGGATATATATATGATATAAGGGTAGAGGTAAATGATAGCAAAAATAGTCAAAATACATTAAATAAAATAATTTTGGGTTTTATTTAATTTTTTTACTATTTTTGTGATTTTTCAAGAATTATTGATAATTATTATATATTTTTAAAGTAAAGAAACCCTAAAAAGTGTTTAATTAAATAGTTCAAATTTAAAATGGAGATGAATAATAGTAGACAATAGCGAAAATTCTCCAAATTAATTTCTATATAAAGATAACAATATAAAGAAAAATATAAAATAGAAATCATGATTTTTGGACTGTTTTTAGAATTTTTATATTTTTATTAATGTTTTATGATTTTTCAATTTTTTTAAGTTTTGTTATATATTTTTTAGTGATTTTACGTCTGGTTTTGGATTTTTTTTCAATAAGGTTTTATGTTTTCTATGTATTTTATACTACAAACAAGGAGAAAATAGGGTGTTTTTATTTTTAATAAATAATATATATCTTCAAATTACAAAATAAAAATATGTGCACGAATGTTGTGCAAATAGGAAGCTAGGACCTTTTTTTTGGGATTTTTTCAAGTTTAATTATTATATGAAATAAATAGAGACAACAAAGAGAAAAATGCATATTGGTCTCGGTATTAATGTAAATATCATAAATATGGGGGGCAATTATTTCTTGACCTAACATAAAATCAAGATCCGTGAGGGCCTTGTTGCAAAATCGCAAAGCTCATGTGTACAGACACGAGAAACACGCTGGCAGGGACTATAATGCAAATACCCTACCGTTCAAGGGCATGGAGGAAATGTTACAAAAATATACAACTGAATAAAATAGTTTCTTGATTAAAGTGAAATATGAAAAACCCAGGGGGCCAGCCGCAAAATGTCCCCTCATGTGGTACGACGCGTGAGGTGACATGGCTTGGACCTACTTGCAAATACAAAAAGCTACAGGGCCTTAAGTATATTTATTACAAAACATATAAAGCGACAGATGAAAGATTTGGGGCTGTAAATTAAAATACAATATACACGAGTAAAGGATCAAAATACCCACACAACGTAGGAGGCTATGGCTCGAATGAGTTCACTTATTCCACGCGTTGTCCCATGGTGCAATACCGGTTCGGGTAGGATGGCCAAGATTACATCACTGGGCTAAGATCAACAGCTGAAACGATGGCGCATCTGACGGCTGCTGCATGTTCTGGACGAACAAGGGAGATTGGACAGTCCGGGGCCCACATGGAAGAACACGTGAAGAATAGGGGCTAGGAGAGCATTGATCTTCAAAATCCTGTTATGGCCGGCTCCTTTCCGACGGACAAAGGCTTCAGTAGAGGACGGATGACCTCCCACACCGAAGGAGGGTCTCAAATTAGCGTGGAAGCAGTTGATTTTTTCTGGCGAAGCACCTCGACCTGGGAGGTACGCATGCACCTTGATGAAGCTCAATGGACCTCCGTTTTTTCTTTCTCCCACAAGGCTAGTTCATAAAAAATCAGGGGAAGCCCACAGGGAGTGATAGGAGGGAGAATGAGAGAAGGTATGTGGTGGATGGCAATCTCTAGCGTGCGTCGGATAGTGAAATCGTGCGACTAGATCTGTAATGTTATGGTAGAATGGAGGAGCCTGGAGTAACGAAAGGATGAAAAGGATCGGAGATGAAGTGAGGGCCAATCGATATACTGGCAAGGCACGATGGAGCAGGAGGTGGATGTTCGCTGGAGCGGAGTTCCGGTGAACTACGAAGGGTGGTGAAACAAGCACGAAATGCAAAAGAAAAGCAAGAAATGGACCTAGGGTTAATCTAATCTAGGAAATGCAAGGAGATATAGGAAAATAGACATCAAATGGCCAGAATTCCTTGAGATGATGTCAACGGCCAAGGTTGACCGGAGATGGATGGAAGCTACACCCGACGTCGTCAGATCGCCCAAAATACCGTTGAGGAGAGTTGTCACCTCCCCAATCCTGAGCGAGGCGAGAGGAGGCCCTAGATAGGTCAAAATGGGGTTCATATTCAAAAGGGGAGAGGGTGGTTTATATACAATGTTGACGAGGCAACTCGAAGAACGATGGAAACAACAATGATTCAGAGCTCCAATCCTCGAGGCAAGCATCGGGCAAGCATGCTCGATGAACGCGGAGAAAATCCAAGAAGGATCGAGACGAAAGGGATCAGCTTCAAAAAATTTAGAAGAAGGGCAAAAACGTAGGTGTCAGAAGGCTAGGACGTTGGGCAGAGAATTAACCATAGGTTAGCTCTAGCTGCAACCTTATTGGTCCACGTGGATCAACCATGAAAAATATTTTGAAAATGATTTAGAAAATCAATAAAAAATAATAATTGATTTTGTTAATTTTAGGTTATAAAATAAAAAGGGTTTTATCAGTTGTGCCCCTCCGATCTTACAATATCAGTTATGCCCTATCTTTTTGAGAATATCTGTTGTGCCCTCAACTTTTTATCGTTCTATCAATTGTGCCCTCTGATTAGTTGTCGTTCATTCCCAATGTAAAACGGACGTTAACTATGGACATAATGGGAATTAAGTTAAAAGTAAAAGCTCAAAAGTTATTTTCTCATCTTTCTTCCTCCTTCCCCATCCTCTTCCTCCTCTCCCATCTTCTTCCTCTTCCTCCCTTCTCTTCATCCTCCACCTTCCCAGAGCTCCTCCCATCTGCTGCCCCCGTGCCCTTCCACCTTCCCAGAGCTCCTCTCTTCGTCGCCCCTGCGCCACCCCTTGTCACCCCCGTGCCAACCCGCACCTCCCAGGTCCTCCCTCCGCTCCGACCTTCCCTCACCCCCTGCTGCGCCCACGCCAACCCTCGCCTCCAAGTCCTCCCTCCGCCCGACCTCCCCCCACCATCTGCTTGGAGATCCCCCCACCCCATGTCACCCCCACCACACCCCGCACCTCCAAGTCCTCCCTCGGCCCTGACCTCCCCCCGCCCCTTGCTTCATGCTCCCCCCCACCATCTACCTCCCCACGCCATCCTGCACCTCTAGGTCCTCCCTTCGCCCCGACCTCCCCCTTCCTCCACCCCGTCTTCCTCCGCCCCAGAACTGACAATCTCCTCCGCCCCCATCCTCCCCTCCTCCCAGGCCGACGACCTCTCCGCCCCCAGCTTGCATCCCCCCTCCTCCGCTCTATCCTTCCTCTGCCCCCATCGACGACCTCCTTCGCCCCAGCCTCCCTCCTCCGAGGCCGACGACCTCTCTGTCCCAGCATGCCCCTTTCCTCCACCTCCAACCTTCGGCACTTGTTTGTTTACGATAATTTGTTGATTAATTGATTCATGAAAGTTCATCAAAAAATGCAATAAAAACACCATTTGATCCGTAATGAGTGATATATCCGTGAAAATGCCTAAAATTTAATGATTTTATGGATGCATGAAGGTGTAATTAAGAGAGAGAAATTTGAAGAGAGGAAGAAAAACAAATGGAGGTGGAAGAAGATGAAGAAAAAGTCTGGACAATTATACCCCTCTTAACTGCACCATGATCTGGAAAAAACCATGGTTAAGTCAACTCATTAACAGTTAGACTAACAGAGGGGCACAACTGATAGAACGATAAGAAGTTGAAGGCACAATTGGTATTCCCAAAAAAGATAGGGGCATAACTGAAATTGTAAGATCTCGGAGGGGCACAATTGATAAAAACCCAAATAAAAAATATTCATTATTCTATAAAGTATTTTATTATGATTTTTGTTTATTTTTTAGAAGATTAGAATTACAAGTTACCTTTTAGGGGCTATATATATGTATATTGGTATATTCATCTATATATTTTTAGTCTTTTATTTTATTTTGTATTTTTGATTTTATTAATTTAATTTTATTATTATATATATTTATAACTTATTTTTGTAGACTTAAAATATTTTTATTTTATTTTTTTCATATATAATATACACTTAATTAATTAGATGTATTGATTATATAGGTGTAGATATAAATATTTTACCTATGTATTTTCTATACATATTTTATTTTCGTGTTTTCTTGATGATTTTATTCCTATTTTTCATATGTGCATATACTATAAATAATATTTAAAAATTTATAAAAATATAAAATTAAAAAATAATAAATAAAATAAATAATATTTTAATTGGTACAGCTATATAATAAGGATCCAAAATCTATCTTTCACACCTTAACTCCAAAAATTATGAAACCTTCATTAAATAGCTTATTAAAAGTTATATACAATTAAATGTGATTTTGATATATTTTGAGTTTTTATTTGAGAGATATGGGTCTGAGAAGTTGGGATTTTAGAAATTTATTTAGACTGTATTTTATACATTGTATATTATTTTTATGTGAAATAAATTTGTATTTTTCTGTATATTATTATATATAACTTTCATGTTTAAAGTTTCTTTTCTTGAAGTATAAAAAGTGGAACTAAAAATAGTCCCAAAATGAATAAAAATGAATAAAATAAATGGGAATTTCATTGTATCTTGGCCCTTATCTCCACCTACTTTATTCCTTGTCGACCTAGTCATCGATATGCCAAGGTCTCGGGGTTTAGGGCCACAAAATATCTTCAATGTTTTATTATTTTTTTCTTTATTTTATATTTTGGCGTTAAAAATCATATTTTATACATTATTTACACAATGATGCATGAATGCTAAAATGCCTAAATTAAGGGTATTTAAACACATTTACTAGGGTTTTTAAGGACAAAATGATAGAATAAAGATGATGAAATGGAGATTCATCAGTACCCGAGTAGATATCTCCTCTATGATTTCTTTAGAACTACGTGCAGTGGGCTTAGTGAAGCCTGTGTCGCACCATTTTGTGATTTTCTTCATGATGACGTCCCTCAGATTTGGGTTCTGTACTCTTTGAAACTCGGGAGACGGGTTGGCATCTTCTTCTAGGTAGATGTGTGTGAGAACAAAGTAGGATTTATCCCGCAACGATCTGAAACATACCAACCAAGTGCCTTGTGATTTTCTCTAGAGCCTTGAGAAGTTGAGATTCTTGCTCTGGGGTCAGCTGTTACTGATGATGGTTGGATACATGTTTTCCTGCACCTGCAAGGAAAGCGTACTTTAGGCCTATCAGAAGCGACTTTAGTTCAGGTTCTGATTTGGCTAGCTTCTTGGTCACTTCAGATAATGTGCTGGTTGGGGATGATCTGCCTTAATTTTACGGGAGTGCTAACCTCAGTGTCTTGTTGAGATTTCTGACAATGTGTCGAACAGATCTGCAATTAAATCATTGTATTTGGGCTGGAGTGATTCATCAAAATCAAACAGGTGCATCAACGAATTGGACTATGTTTCCCAAGTGTCAGCAGAGCTTGCATTGACTATGCTTTCTAGGTCTTCTCAAGTAAGAGGATTTCCTATGTCCATGAATTGTTCAAAGAGAGTAGTGTATCTCTAATTTCTGCAATGAAGTCATAGTTGACTTTAGGAGGTGTTGCATGACCTTCATCAGTTATGACTATAGGCTCACTGATCATGTATATGGTAATTCTGTTGTTGTTTGACCTGAATGTGATCTTTCAAAATCCATAATCAACCACGTCTTCTGAAGTAAGCAGGAATGGTCAGTCTAGGACAATAGGAGACTAGAGTAAGGGTATATGGGAGTCCATATCAAGGACTATAAAGTCGACTGGAAACTGCATGTCCCACACCTTTGCCACAACGTCTTTTGAAAGACCTCGAGGTCTCTTAATGGATCGATAAGCAAACTGAAGGATCATTCGTGTCTTCCTGAGAGGACTAGCCCAAATTCTTGCAATAATGAAGAGGGTAGGAGGTTGATGGAAGAACTATTGTCAAGGTTCACTTGAAGACTTGATCAAAAATCTCACAACTGAATCAAAGGTACTCCTTTGTCTTGTTTCTTTTATGGGAGATTGTTGACGATTGCAACAATGGCCATGGTGAGAAAGTGCTTCTCTACCTGTCACCGTCTGTTGTTGCAGGTTGGCCGATGCTTGTACATGCCTCTTTCAAACCTTTCTTCGCGGCCGACATGTATCCCATAACCTTCATCAAAGGAATCTAAACAATCAAATTATTAATGATATCCACAACTACATGATCACATAATGCATTTTTCATTTTGCAATTTTTTGGAATTTTTTATTTCTTTCGGAAAAGGAATATTTACAGTACTAAAATCAGAAATAGAGTTCTTAATTACAAAAAAATCCTTGTCCACAATGTCATGTACATCCGGATCACAAAAAGGAGTACATGTTGAAGATGACGATGCTGGTGTTGGTGGACAAGCAAGAAGTAGGGCCTTTGCTCCGTCGGCTATCATGGGATCGACTGTGACTGGCTGCTCCTCCATGATTGACTTGGCTTCACTTCGGTTGTGGATGTCTTTTTGAACTTTTCGACTTTTCTATTTTTTGGGTGTTTTTGCTGATGGTGGTGGAGGTGTGTGGTAACTGGCATGACTCCTCCTTCTTTTTCTTCTACGCCCGTCCCTATAGTTGGTGCAGCTGATGCAGAAGATTACAATTCATCTATCAAAGTTTTATTTTTCCCATGGCTTGTGGCAGACGGAACCAAAATCCTACCTCTCCTGATAGTGACAACATTAGATAGAGCAATATGACAATCATCTGACTCTACAGGCGTAGACTAGACATCACATTATATCTGCTCTTTTATTTTGAAGCTATTGGGATTCACATCTACTTGTGCCAGAATGGATGTTTTGGTGGCAGTCAGGTCGTCGAGCTTTTTCATCATATTTGCTAGGCTTTTACAAGTTGGGCCAAGTAATCAAGGGTAGGGTTCACAAGATTTGCCTCAGAAGATCTAGCGTGTAGACCACGTTGTGGTTGATTGTTATGGGGTTGAGGTGATGGAGGAAGCTAGTACTGCTGATAGGAGGGAGGAGGTACGGATGAGATGGTGCAGATGTATACTGGTGATATGGTTGTGACTGGTCATACTATGCTTGTGCAAACTGTTTATTTGGACTCTATTGGTGTTGGTATTGCAGAGGCTGATGGTATTGATGTGGAGGTTGAAGAGATTGCCCGAAATGACCACCCTAAGGTTGGTGGTAGGCCATATTGTCTTGTGGCTGGCCCTGGGGTTGTCCGGTAGGACGGGCTAGCTGTGCATCATTGCTCCAAACACCATTGACATCCTAAATCAAGGGTGGTGATGGGAATGCTGGATCAGGGGGTGGAAGGAAGTCTGACTGGTAAAATACTATATGCTACTGTGACGGGCCCTGCTCGGGCGCCTGCATGTAGTACACGTGTTGGATTGCCGGTGGTTGCTGACTGACTGAGGTTGTTGTGTCGGTGATGGCTTATCCTTCTTCTTAGTAGGGTCTCTATAGATGGTGTGACCGGACTAAACTGATGGTGCTCATCAGCATCTCCAACTGCTAAGTGATCTGGTCCAGCTTGTATAAATGTTGCATCCACTTTCCGATCATAGAGAGCTTCTCAAGATCTTGTGATCGCTTCTCAATAATATCAACCTTTGAGAGATGGCCCCCGATGATGCTAAGGTTGGAGCTCTCATCACTCTCCGCCTCACGGTAGGCTGCCATATGTACTTGCTTCTAGAGGATCTAGGGTTGTTTTTTATAAGCACGGGATGAAGAGAGGGCGATTTATTCAAAAATCTATCGACTACATCTTCATCCTTGTTGAAATGAGATCTCCCACAAGCTGCATCGACGACCCTTTGTCTCTCTACATTTAGTCCCCAGAAAAAGAGTTTGACCGGATTGGTCCTTGGTATGTCATGATGGGGATACTTCTCCTGCAGATCTGTGAATCGCTCTTAGGCTTCATGGATGGTTTCGTGGGCACCCTGAGAGAAGTTACTGATCCTGGATCATATGGTTGAGCCGACCAAGAGGATAGAATTTGTGAAGGAAGGCTGAGTTTAGTTCCTCTCATGTCGTCACAACCTTTCCCAAATGATTGACTCAGTATAAAGCCTTATCTTACAAACTGAAGGGGAATGCCATCATCTTTACTACGTCCAAAGGAACATTGAGGTAGTGGGTAGTACAACGTGAGAACTACTGCAGATGAATGTAAGTCTCTTCGCTGGTGTTCCGATGGGAAAAAATCAAGGAACTAAGGCTTGAGCTCAAAGTGACCAGGCACTGATGGAATGAGGATCCAGTCGATCATCTGTCTGTCTCCAGGATTATATGTCTCTTTTAGCATGGGTTTCTACCTCCATTGTTCCAGCTCTTCCTCATTTGGATCATCATAGGGTCCGTCCCCTCTTCCTTCTGTTGGTTTATCTCCTCCTCTTGTAGGTCAGTTCATCACATCGTTCAACATTTCTTTGAATACAGTCTGTGTAAGGCTTGCTCGGTGAGTTGCTATTGTATGGCTTGTATGGAAGCTAGTAATTGAGCATTCACTTGGTTTTGATATGGCATATGACCCTCCTCAGGCTGGGAAGGTGGATGTCCCTTGCCTTTTCATTGAGGTGCCATTTCCGATCTGAGTCCTAAGAAATAAACTCGATGATCGGATACAGGATTGGGGCTGTCTTTTGTCTTAAAGTTGAAAAATTCCCAATCAGACCTCTTTGGAATTGAATCCCAATAGCCAAGATGAATATGGGATCAGAGTCAATGCCAGAGTGTTGTGAATGAGAAAGATGTAGACTGTAGTCGACTCTCCTCCACAATGGTGAAGGTGGGACAAAGGTGATCCAAGTTTATTGGCTGGTCAAAGAAAAGAAGACGAGGAGTTTAGAGATCGGCCCATAAGGTCTGGATCGTGTTCTCGGGAATCACCTTGAATTATTGACAATGTCAAGTTTATGGACCAATGTGGGTGTCAGCTGAGTCCTGACTAAGCCATCCATTGATCGACATCGTGAACAATAAGAAGACCAATGCACAAGGAAAGACATGACGGTCAACGAGGAATAAAATGTAGTGTAAGACAATAGAAAGGCTCGAACTAAGCGGGGGTCAAAAAGAAGACACGTATGACAAAATTGGTGCAAGTGCACGGGACTTGATCTTTGAACCTTAATATAGATCCATACAAACACATACAAATTGGGTTCACCAACTCACGCCATGTGAACCCGTAAAGGTTCGACTATTTATTATCTTTTCAGTTTTAAAGTTGTTATTTCAGGCATATCTTTTAATAAGTCCTTAGCCGTTAACCCTATAGGAGAGAGAGTAATGCCAAAAAAGTATCTTGTACTTGTCCTCCTCCTTTGTAATATGTAGTATGTACTTTTTGAGGTCCTTGTAACCCTTCTTGGATCCCTACTCAACCAAAGAAATAGAGAGAGGAAGTCGATAGATAAAACCTTTACTCCAGTCCTCGCTTGCAACAGAATCACTGTTGACACGATTTTTCGCGGTTTAAAAAGTTGATTTTACCCCGTCGTTGTTGTTCCACGAAAAACCATAATCAAACAAATAAGATTACAACTCCAAGCATGTTGGAAAAAATATGAGTTGTATAGTGCAAGTAGAGGTTCGTATCCGCAGGGACTAAGCAAACTCGCTCTTTTTGTTCTTCTTTAAAACTTGATTCATATTTTAAATCTATTGTGATGAAAGAAAAATTATAACAGAATGCGATCTACGGTGAAAACACTTCTTAGAACTTAGAGTAAGAAAATGATGGTATGAGTGCAACTAAGTAAGGAAGTGGGGGTTGATTCGCAATTTAATATGGGAGGATGAGATTTACTTGGAAGCTTTCAAGAGAGAATGATGAAATATAAAACTTGTATTGCATATATAGAGTTGACAATAGCTTACACAATAAAAGTTGTTCTTGCAAATTCAACTTAAACAAATTAACTAAGGTAGAAAAAATACAAGCGACAAATAAGATGGGAAAGAAATGCTTCTCTATTTGATTCTGGAGTGAAAACGATGATGATGGCGGAGATGGGAGTGTGCGGGGAGATGCGTGGGCTGCTAGCACACACAAGGATGGAGCCGAGGAAGATGATGACGGAGAGGAGCTTCGACGAGAGAGAGAGAGAGAGAGAGAGAGAGAGAGAGAGAGAGACTGTTGCCTTGGGCGAGAGCTTCCTGAGAGAGGGAGAGAAGTCGGAGTCGAGAGGGAATGGTAAGAGTAAGAAGTGCCTTGAGAGCAAGAGGTCCCCTTGAGGAAGAGTGTGCCTTCCTTTTATAGATCTCTTAAACCTACAAATAAGAAGAGTTAGTACATGCACACATAAAGATAAAACTTAAATACATGCATGGGGAGGGAGTGCAATTGCATGGGAAAGGGATTTTGGTGGGTGGGTGGTGTATGGGAATGGGGTGTGGATGGTTATGTTTTATGGGGAAAGGGGGAAGAGAGAGTAATGCATGGGAAAGGGATTTTGGTGGTTGGTTGGTGTATGGGAAATGAGATAAAGTTGGTGGCTTTATTTATGAGAATAAAGAATGAGACTTTTACACTAACTCCCCTCTCCTTTTCTTTCCAACAAAATGTAAAGTGAAATGTGTTGGATGTTGTTACATTTAATGTTATATAAGTATTCTCAATAATTCTTCATTCTCTCTGATAACAACAAATCTGAATTTTATAGATGATAATTAATCTCAGTTTAGAATATGATCTTTAAATGTGAATAGAGATTTGTGAGGATATTTTCTTCAGATGATTTGTTGATTTTATGTGCTTATGTGTATATGATGCAAATTGTGTGAATTTGGAGTTTACACATCAAAGATTAATATTGTACTTCACATAATTTGAGCATGTTATACTAGTATATAATGCAATCATCACACCCCCATACTTAAATCTTGCTAGTCCCGAGCAAGATTAAGATGAGAAATAATGAAGGACAAGGAGAATAGCCAAGATAGATCTGTTGAGGATTTGCAGCAGACATACCCCACAAAGTCTTCGAGTTTTCAGTTCATAACCACACAAATACACAAACTTCAGTAGAGTCGACCCATGGATTAATGATTTGTTCGAATTGTCGATTTGACTTGAATTTTATAGTTTCAACAGCCTCTTAGTTCCAACAAAATCAGACATGGTTTCAGAAGGTCGATCAGGTCAGCTCATCCCTAAGAAACAAGTATTCTCTTTGACTTTGAATGGATATAAACAGTGTTAGTGATGTTTTAGCTTTCGTGAGTCAAGAGAACGAGCTAACAACACAATCAATCAAGGTACCGAATGATTCCCTACTCATATAGCCTCAGTCCTTACCTGAATTCAGGCATAATCTCTTTTCATCCAAGTATGTCAGCATAAAGAAATAGGTCATAATTCTTTGGAAAATGGGACTTAACTTTCGGGGTTTTCCGTAGACCGCTTTGTTCCGTTGCTCTCATTTCTTTCCTTTTGCAGAGCATAACCCTGGGCCTCTTTTAAGAATTTAGGTAGCATTATTGGGCTACTACCACGGCTTTTTGGTGGAGAAGGGTTATTTGGTGGTCTTCTTTTCTTGTTTTTGCTTCACACATCTTTTGCATGATTGGTGGATTTTAGCATTTGTATTGTGATATGCCTTTTTGTGGTGTTTTTGTTTTGGGTTTGGCATCAAAAGGTAGTATCGGCTTAATATTGACTTTGGAGGCACGATACTGGCTTATTTGTTGACATACTTAGACTAGAGAGATTATATTGCCCCTGAGTCAAGTTCCTTCACTGGCTATAGACAAGGTTCAGGCATTGGCACAACTAAGAGGATAACTCCTCACCTCAACTAGATTGTAATTGTATCTCGTAAAATAAACTCAATCAAGCTAAGTGCAATGTGTAGTTGCTTAATATCCACTGAAGTGTTTAAGAGTGCTACTAGTTTCTCAGGTGATCTAGTTAGATACAGAAGTTCATTCACCAGTAGAGTTAGTGGAACTGAGAGAATAAAGTCCATATGAACCTGAAGAAAGCTTAAAAACTCATGCCTAGTGAAATTCTGATGAAGTTAAGTGGATTAAAGTCAACTCAACCTCAGTCTATGATTTATGCAATGAAGAGCTGATTTCCGATAGGATAAAACTAGGAAGGACGTATTTTTGGTAGTTTTCTTGCTTTTTTTGAAAATATATTTTTAGAGAAAATTTTGCAAAATTTTTGAAGATTTTTTTTGATGTTTTGAAAAGTATGCAATTTTGAAAACTATGCAGACACCCCCCATACTTATCAGAAACCATGTCCTCATGGTGAAGACAAAATGTAATAGGAGGATCAGAAGGGGTGAGTGATTGTGAAAAGTATTTTTGTTTTTTTGTTGTTTTTATTTTTTGTTGTTTTTTTGAAGTGTGGAGGTGGACCCCCATACTTATCTAATGCAATGCAGTAAAGATAATGATACAAAGAAAAGGAAAAGATACCTATGGGTGTGGACCCACAAAATGTTGTTGGTTTAACGTCCCAACTCGACGATTCAACTTATGAGGAGTATCCAGTGTTGCGTGTGAGTGCAGAAGCTGTATTCAGAAAACCCTTATGAAACCATTGGTTCAACATGAATATCCTGACCAAGATGAGGGAGTATGGTTGATGGGTTTGATAGATGTGTGATATCATTAACATAGTGAAGAAAGTAATTGGTTGGTGAACAGGAATGAGAGATGAAGCTGTCTGATCTTGGACTAAATGTAGTGGGAGGGGAACATGTGAATTGGTGACAGGCTCATGGACCAGAAGTTGGTTTGATGGGTTGAAGTCAAGCTCCAAGTGACCAATAATTGATTCTTCCATCAAAGAAGGTTGAGTGGTTATAAGCATGTGATCCTCCAACATATATTGTGATAAATCATCATTGTCCCTCAAATAATCATCATGGCTATTTTCAGTGGTATCTATTGTCAATTTCATTTCAGTTCTCTGCTTGAGCCATGAGGGTGATTCTCTCCCAGAAATATGATTTGGGTATTCAAAGGTCAGGGAGCAAGGGTGTGTTGGCAATTGAATTAGGAGGTATGACAATAGAGGTCGGATTTGGCAAAGGTTGTGTCGCATGAATGATTGGATGATTGTCTTCGAATGTTTTGAGTAGTTCCTCGGTTTCATTCCAAAAAGGATCGGAGAATAAAAATTCATTCTGATCAGATTTTGACTCAGTAGTAGAAGATGTATTCTTATAGTCATCAACTGAATTGAGTGGATCTTCTTTCTCAATGGTGAAGGCAATGGAGTTGGAAATCTCATCTTTGAAAGGATCATCGTAAAGGATCTTCAACATATAATCATGTGTTGGTTGGAAGAGAGTCTTGGTGCATGACGAAGTCAATTCATTGTCTACTATGTCCTCATATTCAAAGTCTGAGTTTGGACTTTTTTCATTAATCGTAAAATCACATCCAGAATTAACATCAAACATCAAATCTTCCTCGATTTCTTCGCTGGATTCAATACCAATACTATCCTCAAATTCAACTATTATCTCAGACCAATCGATATCATTAGTAGATTGAGATTCATAACCTTCAGAATAGTCTAAGGAAAGATCGATGCCATCATTAATACATGTATTCATCAAGAGTGGGTCGTGATCGAGTTGTATTAGGGTGTGATCTCAATTTCAAAAATACCTTTATTATACTCTCCAAAATCATTCTGATCAATATGATTCATGAATCCAGAAATTATATCACATTCCTCCTCAATTTCATCCATAGAGTCATATTCCGTAAGATGGCCCTCAAGATCACAAAATGAAGTATCATGCTCAATGTTTTCGAGTCTTTTCAAGAGACAACATTCATATATTAAATCATTGGGCATCTCAATTAATACATGGTCTGACACAGGAGGAGCGAAGATGGGGATATCAAAAAATTTCGCCAATCTGGGTTTGAGTAGACATGGAGATGGCACTATTTCATTAATAAAATCTTCTTCTATACATCTCACATCTAGTTCATCAAAAGAAAGTATATTTGCTTGGTTCACTGATACTGGGACCCATTTTTCTTCCTCCCTTGAGTGTCTGAAATCCTCAATTTTCTTTTCTTGATGTTTCTCAAAATATTGTTGAGATATATTGCATTCATCCGTCAAACTATTTGGTCTATTCATCAAGTGAGCACGAATTTCCAAAAGTTGTTTGCTGACATTCTCATGCATCCTATTACACTCATCCATAAGTGCTTCCTGGTTTTGTTGGATTTGGATAGCTAATTCATGAAGAGTATGTTGAGATTCACTTTCATGGGTCGGTGACAGGGGTAAGGAGATTGAGTGATTTCTTAAAGAATCGAAGATTAGTCCAGTATTCAAAATGGATGAGTGTTATGCGTGTGAAAGTGGTTTGGAAGAGACAAAGGAAGGGCATGCAGGAGAAGGTAATGCAAGAAATTCCTCTAATATAGGGTCATCATGGGGTGGTTTTGACATTCGATCGGATGACTCATTCTTTTTGTGTTCCTGATCTTCTTGATATTTTTGCACTAGATGCATCATTTCATCAATCTCACGCTCAATCGGTAATAAAATAGGTGGATCAATGGGTCGAGAAGATCGTTTCCTATCCTCCAAATAATTCAGTGCGATACCCCGATTCAGCCTTGTTTTCTCGTGCATCTCATTGAGTATAACTTGAATTTTTTCCATGAATAAAAATTCTGAAGTACAGACAAGTACACAGCAGATTAATATAAGACAATTTGTTGATTCATCAACTCTACACAAAAATTACCGCGAAAGCGGTTATCTTTTCGATTTTAGTTTAATGGTTCAACAAACGTTTTCAAAGAAATTAAGGTCCTTAAAGATGAGGTGGGTGTGGAAGATTGTGAGAAATCGATGTCCTAATCCGGCTGGAGGATCCAGGGTGTGGTTCTCAGATCGTGAGATCTGCTCTTCCCACAAGAACCTGTGCCCAACATGTCAAGGAGTTACGATTTCTCTCTGCAATCCCACGTAGCACCAGGGATTTTTGTCTCTATCCAACGGTTCTATGTGCTAGTGATTTTTGTGTCATACACGTGCATCAAAACAAGCATTCAGAAATTTTTCCTACTTTCTGCTCGGGCCACTACGGTGGCCTTTCAAGCTTATCTTTTTAATATGATCAAGCACGATTTCGGTGGTCTTTGAATTAGATTATCATAGGAAGAGGATCATAGAGATGATGCAATCAAGAACTCTTTTTTAATTTTTTCAGTTTAATTTGATACGTAAACAAATGCACGAAATATAAATCTTAGAATGCCTAAGTGAAAAAGAAAGCTCACAGTGCCTGCACTTCTGGCGCTAAATCCGTATTGTTTTGTCCTGCTGATGGCAAGCTTTTCCGATAAAGAGGGGGAACAAATTTTTTTTACTTAGAACAAGTTACAAGTTTACAAAAAAATGCATGGATTCTTCTTTTTTTCTTTTTTTGAGGTTCAAGTACCTGAAATAAAAAATTGCACGGATTAGAATATTGAAAACAAGTTGAAAGTGAAGAAAAAAATTGCAAATGTTGCCTAGTCCCCGGCAACGGCGCCAAAATGTTGACACGATTTTTCGCAATTTAAAAAGTTGATTTTACCCCGTCGTTGTTGTTCCACGAAAAAACATAATCAAACAAATAAGATTACAACTACAAGCATGTTGGAAAAAATATGAGTTGTATAGTGCAAGTAGAGGTTCGTATCCGCAGGGACTAAGCAAACTCGCTCTTTTTGTTCTTCTTTAAAACTTGATTCAAATTTTAAATCTATTGTGATGAAAGAAAATTTATAATAGAATGCGATCTACGGTGAAAGCACTTCTTAGAACTTAGAGTAAGCAAATGATGGTATGAGTGCAACTAAGTAAGGAAGTGGGGGTTGATTCGTAATTTAATATGGGAGGATGAGATTTACTTGGAAGCTTTCAAGAGAGAATGATGAAATATAAAACTTGTATTGCATATATAGAGTTGACAATAGCTTACACAATAAAAGTTGTTCTTGCAAATTCAACTTAAACAAATTAACTAAGGTAGAAAAAATACAAGCGACGAATAAGATGGGAAAGAAATGCTTCTCTATTTGATTCCGGAGTGAAGACGATGATGATGGCGGAGATGGGAGTGTGCGGGGAGATGCGTGGGCTGCTCGCACACACAAGGATGGAGCCGAGGAAGATGATGACGGAGAGGAGCTTCGACGAGAGAGAGAGAGAGAGAGAGAGAGAGAGAGAGAGAGACTCGGCTGCCTTGGGCGAGAGCTTCCTGAGAGAGGGAGAGAAGTCGGAGTCGAGAGGGAATGGTAGGAGTAAGAAGTGCCTTGAAAGCAAGAGGTCCCCTTGAGGAAGAGAGTGCCTTCATTTTATAAATCTCTTAAACCTACAAATAAGAAGAGTTAGTACATGCACACATAAAGACAAAACTTAAATACATGCATGGGGAGGGAGTGCAATTGCGTGGGAAAGGGATTTTGGTGGGTGGGTGGTGTATGGGAATGGGGTGTGGACGGCTATGTTTTATGGGGAAAGGGGGGAGAGAGAGTAATGCATGGGAAAGGGACTTTGGTGGTTGGTTTGTGTATGGGAAATGAGATAAAGTTGGTGGCTTTATTTATGAGAATAAAGAATTATATAAGTATTCTCAATAATTTTTCATTCTCTCTGATAACAACAAATCTGAATTTTATAGATGATAATTAATCTCAATTTAGAATATGATCTTTAAATGTGAATAGAGATTTGTGAGGATATTTTCTTCAGATGATTTGTTGATTTTATGTGCTTATGTGTATATGATGCAAATTGTGTGAATTCGGAATTTACACATCAAAGATTAATATTGTACTTCACATAATTTGAGCATGTTATACTAGTATATAATGCAATCATCAATCACCCGTAAGCATGCAAGAACCTACTTGGACGCAAATCGATGAGACAGACACCCCGTGAAGACGTGGCCTAAACTTTGTACTTTAGACATTGGCAATGCTCCACACAAGATAGGAATACCATTGTTGACAAGGCCCTTCTTGGTCATGTATGATAGAAGAGCAATTACATAGAAAATCCATGCGATACACAAGGAAGTTACTGACTGGATTTTGGGTTCTAATCCTTAATGGGTCGTGCCTCGCTCATGTGAGGGGTTTTGGTACCTTCCTAAGGTACCTTAAATCAATGACAACTTTATGAACCCAAGACAATGAAAGTCCATTAAGAATTTTAATTAAGGTCAAAGTATATTTAGCATTCCCCTTGTTCTAATTTTTGGGTTTTCTTTTTTTGGATCTATTTGCATACAAGTTCCTAACGTTTTTATAGATTTTTATTTAAGCCCTAAGTGCTCAAAATCAGAGGGAGGTACCGAAAAAGCCATGCAAATCGATTCAAAGATGGAAATCTCACCATTGAATCTAATAATGCATTATGAGTTAGAGGACTTATAGTGCTTCCCAACTCTCTCCATGTGGTATGCAAAGCAAAATTTTTAAACCTATCTGCATGGCGATGTGCAATCGACAAAATCGCCATAAACAGTAACTGCTATTAATCGTAAAGAACCATATGTTAATTATTTAGAGACAAACCCTAGAGTCCGATCTTGGAGACATCTCGATGCCTGCCACATCGGGTCCTGCTAGCAATGTATGATGTTTCTCTCAACACGTTGATTCGAGTTCGAATAACCAACATTTATTAATTTGACTATATTGAAACGTTAGAGATTATATGAACATGCATTCTTATTAGGGTTTGGACCTAGCACTACAAAAAAGACGCAATTGGCGTGCACATGTTGGCTCGTAATGTGCATGCCAAATGCACGCCATGTGCACGCCCTTATAGTAGGCGAGCACATGTGCTCGCTCCATGCGTGTTCGTTGATACGAGAGTCGCCAGGGCAAGTGGGTAAACACTTGCGGACGCTAGGTGCTCGCCCACCTGTAGGCGTGCACAATTGTGATCGTCGACATAGTTGCCCGCAAGTAATATGTCGATCAAATCCAGAGCTCCTGGTGCGCACATGTGCCTGCCAATAGTAAAGTGCTAAAAAATATACAGGTTCGGCGGATTTTAGATGCCCCATTGAACTTGTATAGCCTGAAGAAACCCCTGCATGTGCTTATTAGAGCCGAGAAGAGTATCTTTAATATGCCAGTTTGCCAACTAAATTAACTAACTTTAACATGTCGAACTCAGACAATATATAAGAACTTACAAACTAAACATTCATATTTAAGAGCTAAATACTACAAATATATGTTCGGAAGAATCCACAATTACAAGTACAACTAATTATACTATCAAAGTTCATACAAATTAAAAGATTTGCTAAAAATTCTATAATGGAACAAGACAAAAACCATCAATTACTTCTTTTTTTATCTCAAAATTTTTGAAATTAAACTCTGTTTTGATTTCTTTTTGTCATTCTCCTTCTCTTTGAACCTAGCATGCATGCATGCCTCTTCTTCAGGGTCATTCTCCTCCTCCTCTTCATTATCTGATTCAATCTCCTCAGATTGAGATGCACGCCCTTGTGACCTATATTATGGAAGATATATACATGTGATATGCATTTGAAGATATAAAAATATGAAATTATTACTCATTCTCGTAGAATACTTACATACGTCGTGAAATCTTCACGGAGCTTCGTCACCTGCTCCACCATCATCTCCATCTGCGACTCCATTTGCAATGATGGTTGTGATGATTGTGGTTGTGTATACGACGGCTGGGTACATGTAGAATAGGAATGGTGATGGTCCTCCACATAGTATGGAGGAAGACCACCAAGCATTTGCTTCATGTTTGCCACAACGTCCCTCTCCTCCAACACCTTATAAAATTTTGATTGTTTAATATGCATTTATATGTAAAAAAATGAATATAGTAAATTAATATTTATCTATACCTGCTTCCAAATTGCTTTATCAAATGGTGGTTTCTCCCCATTTGGATCACTACCCCATTTTTCTATAGATAGTGTTAAATAACGATCCTGGAATACAAATTGAGAAAGAGAAGAATAAGTTATAATATATCTTTCAAATTGCGAATAAATGAAAATACTAACCAACAATTCTCCTGCTTCAGGAGTGGACCATTGACACTCTCCCTCTTTCCCACTCATATGAGACCTAGACCACCACTCTAAAATGAGGGTTCTCTTTCCAACATACTTGCCTGAAAATTAATGTTAAAAATTAATAACAAAATAGTACTATATTAAGTTAGATTCGAAAAACTAAAATTTAAATTAAAGTACCAGCTCCGCTCTAATCTAATTGCGCCTTTTAGATCCACTTGTTGATTTAATCCTTTGTATTTGGTGGTTTGTCCTTCCCACCGTTGATCTCCTTCCAAACCCAGCTTTTCCAATGAATGCATCACAAAAATTCACCCATCTGCAAGGAATATATTATGAATATTAATTATTTTACAAATTACATCATAAATTATTGAAGTAGTACAATACCTATCCTCTGTGCACAATATTGGTGGGAACCTCTTCATCTCCTCAAAATTCATCTCTTCGTGTCCCGTCTTCGCATGCGAGTCTCTTCTTGCCTTGAAAAATGTATCGCTCATTCTCTTCTCCACCAAACGAATAAAGTCTCTATGATAACCGTCCTTCCCCAAACCTGGAACTAGGAGATACCTATTCTGAAAATTACTGCAAAATATTAGAAGAAAATATGACAAAAAATTTCTAAGACATTTCTGAAAAATTATTCTTACCAGAAACATATCAAACAATCTCTCCAGTTTGGTAGGAGGGATGCGACACCATCTAAATTTCATGCTAGTCAAGTATGTCATGGTTATGTTGGTTATTTCCTTTTCCACCTTGTTGCTATTCAAAAAATCCATGAGACCCGCCGCATCCAAAACATGTCATGACTATAATGATGATGTAATAGTTAATTAAAAAGTTATTAATGAATAATTTTAATAATTCGAGTAGAGTAATTTAATAAAACTTACAGTTAATCTTCATCATGTATTTCTGTTCGATTAAAGCATGTGTTCGATTTTTGAGTTTTCTGAATCAACATTTATGGAGTCTGAATCATCATGTAGGTCAACACATAACACCTCATTATCAGCCAATCAAATCGATTCTATAATTGAGACTTCTTCTATTACATTTATTCGCTCATGAGTCGGCGTGAATGCTTCATCTATATCATCTTCATGATGAGTGTATTCATTAGAAATATAGCCTCAATAATTTATCTTCACGACATTTAAAGTTTCAATGCTCTTTCTCTTCTTTGACACTTGTGGAAGATAACAAACTTGGTCCGCTTGAGAAGCTAAAACGAAGGGTTCAAATCTACGTATAAATTTTCTTGGTATCGCATCAACAAGGTTATTTCTCTTATCAAGTACTACACATCCATTGGGTTCGTACCAATCACACAGAAAGAGAACTACTTTATTAAAACCTGGAATACTATATTCTTCTTCTAGTATCTCCTTTAATATTCCATAATAATTCATAATTATCCTTCAACTTTACTTTTATTTCGGATCTTTCTTTTGAGAAAGAACATGAACCTATGTAAAACTTTTAAACATTTTATTCCAATATTAAAGAATAAAAAAGAATTTACTAATTAGAAATACCTTTCGAATGGATGCCCCATTGCTTTTGCTTTGTATGGAATTTGAATCATCAGATGCCCCATTGATCAAAAAATGACGAAGAAAATATCTTTTCCAAATTACACATAATCATAGGAATATTTTTCTCATGATATTCCATCACCATCTGGTGTATGCGTGACGAGCAGAGAACTTGAAAAAATCTGCTGACATCTTATTGAACACCGACTACATTTTTTGGTAACAATCCTTTGAACACTAACGGTAGCAATCTTTCCATGAAAACATGACAGGCGTGATTTTCATTCTCTTAAATGAGAACCTCTTTAAATCAATCAAATTCGAAAAATTTGATGCATATCCGTCTGGAAACTTAAATTTACTTGTCCATTCGCAAAAAAGCTTCACTTGATTTCTTTCTAATGTATACTTTTCTTTAAGAAGTTCAACCCTTCCAGTATCATGTTCCTTTATATGCAACTCTGGCCGATTGCATATGATTTGTAAATCAGACGAGACTTTATTGTATCTTTTGAGTGATCACTTACATTCATAATAGTATAGAATATGTTATCGAAGATATTTTTCTCTATATGCATAACATATAAGTTGTGTTGTATCAATAGCTTATTCCAATATGATATTCTCAAAATATACTCTTCTTAATCCAATTATGACTGTCACCAAAACTAAGAAGATTTTTATTTTATCCCTATTTTGTAAGGCCGATTTTTCCAATTCTTCCAAACTTGATAATATCGTATCGCCGGTCTTAAATGTCTGTGCATCTGTATGATCAATTGTATTCTTTTAAATGCTTGCTTTTGTCTTCAATATGAATGATTGTTTGAAAGAAAGCATCTATGACAATCAAAAAAACATATTTTCTGAGTGTGTTGAAGATGGAATGATTTAGTACCTTCTAAACATATGGACAACTGTTACGTCTATGTGTACTCCATCCAGATAACATTCCATATGTCGGAAAGTCATTTACCGTCCAAAGTAGAGCTACTTTCATGTTAAATGTTTGACTTTTATTTGCATCATATGTATCTACTCCATCGACCCATAATATTTTCAATTCATCTATGAGAGGACGTAAATACACGTTGACATATTTTCTCAGATGTGTAGGTCCTGGCACCAACAACGATAAAAGCATAAACGGTCTCTTATTACATAACCGTAGGGGTAGATTGTATGGTGTTGTCATTACTGGAAAGTAAGAGTAATTTTTACTTCTTCCATGAGGATTTAACCCGTCTGTACATAAACATATAACACAATTTCTCTTTTCTTCATAAAACCTTGTAAAAGTTGACATCAATATTTTCCAACAATCAGACTCGGATGGATGCTCCATATACTCATCGACTTTATTTTCAGCATGCCATGTCATATGCTTCACCGTTTCTTTGCAATAATATAACCATTTCAATCTCGACGTAACCGGGAAATAACATAAAATCTTTCTTGAGATTTTTGACCCACTCTTACTTGCTTCATGGTATCTTGGCTCATTACATTCAGGGTACCTTATCAAATGACGATGTTCACCGTAATATAAAATGTAATGATTTATACAAGAGTTTATTTAGACTTCCGCTAAACTCATCTTCCACATCATCTTTTTGGTTATGTAATAATTATCAGGTAATTCTGCATCTTCTAGTAATATTTTCTTGATAATTTTAAGCATTGCATAAAAATTACGATCAGTCATATTATACTCCATCTTCATCGATAGAAGATCCAAAATAGCAGAGAGTTTTAAATATGCCTTGCAACCCAACCACAATGGCTCTTCTGTTTTTTCAACAGCTTGTAGAAGTCTGCAGACTCTCCATATGGTTCCTCATCATCTAGACAAGTAGTGTTAAAATCAGGACCCGCAACGTCCATAACCATATCTACAAATGGATTAATATTATCCACTTCTTTTGACTCGTTTATGTTGTCCTCATAATACTCACCATGCTTCCACCAAATCAGATATCCTTCCATGATATCTATTTTATAAAGATGTAACTAAGTTTCATCCTTAGATCTCTTCCTCATTAAACGATATTTTTGACACGAACACAAGATAGTTCCATCTGAATCCACAACACGAGAACCTTGTTCGTAAACAAATTCAATAAATTCCTGAACACCTCTTTGAAAGGTATTTGTAACACGTCCATCTACTACACACTTGTACATCCACTCTCTATTAGTGATATTGATCAACCTAAATGAAACAATTTATATTGTCAAATGAGATGGGAAGATTAAACTTTGAGTTAATCTAGGAGAACATATGAAGAAAACCTAAACCTACCCCATTGTTGACCTAAACCTATTATACTTACTCTAAAAGATGAGAAGAGAAGTGTCTTAATTATGTTATCACTTGAGCCCGTCCATAAGGATTCAAACTTACTAAAAGACGCTCGTTGTCACATATTTCTGAGGAAAATTTAGCAACATAACCTTGCACCTCTCCCATATACCTCAAAAATCAATCGCAATCAACTTTAAAAATAATCATATAGTGATTATTTCGATAGTAAATTATCATTGATTTGGTATACCGAAGAGGAAGGGGTTATGGAATCGAATTTCCATCAGAAACAAACAACTTGTGACAACGATCATCTTTTAGTAAGTTTGAATCCTTGCGGACCCTCTTAGTTTGGGATCTCCGAACTAAGGAAAGCTATATAAATGTAATACTTTAAGATCACTTTACATCATACATTTATACGTTATACAAATGAGACTATAAAATAATCTTAAAATATTTATTCAATTATATTAACCAGGCATTTACGTAAATTTGGTTCGTTAATGATGTGGATATGGATAAGTGTGATCCTAAATTAGTGACTACTAAAGTACTTAAATGAACATTATTGGAAGTGTACTTGTAAAAAAAGATTTCTCCACCCGCAAATAACAAAATCCATGACCATTGGACTAGGATATGCCATCCCAAAGCGAGTCCAAGAGTATTGTGTAAAAAATAAAAAATATATAACATAGTTGAAGGTGATCAAATCCTCCAATGTATTGCACACTCCTCCCGGTGTGTACGGCCACACACCACCCAGTGTGGAGGGACGCACTATGTGTGAATGATTCACATTAACTTGAATTTAATGTGATAATAATTTATCACAGAAGAAATGTTGGTGTTTATCATATCTTACATGCACATTATATGAAATAGTCTAACTCATATGAACACTTTATGAGGAGGATGTTTGTATGCATGGAGATAATTATTAGGGATGTTAGCGGGTCGGGTTTGGGGCGGGTATTACTATTCATAAACCCATACCCATTTATAATATCACTACCCATACCCACTCATTTATTAAACGGGTAATTTCTTGTGGATAGCAATATACCCATCGGGTACACGTGTACCTAATGGGTACCCATATCTTAAACATGGCAAATCTTAAGTTGTTTATAAATGTATACAATATTTTCACAGATAGACGAAATAGAGTGAGATTGTGTAACATGATGATTCATAAAAATGTGCAATATATAGAGAATATTAAATGTTCATATATATTAAGTGTTTAACTCTTTGTTGATAGTTTTTATTTATTAAAGATACAAAAAGTTAGTTGAATATGAATAAATGAATGGAGTGGAGAAAATTGAGTTGGATATTTATACATGTAGATCGATACATATTAGATATGAAATGGATTTGGGTCTAGTTTGATTAAAATGCAACACACACTATCTTTATTTATTTGTTTATTTATTTGGGTTTGGGGAGGGTTCACGTTAGAGTACCCACAAGGATTTAATAAATATCCGAGATTAAAATGGAAATTAAAAATAGAAAATTGCATCCAAAATTTTCCAAAACAACTTAATATCAAGATAATAATATAGAGAACATTATCACAATTTTTGGAATTTCCAGAAATATTATAAATTTTATCAAGCTTTTCAGGGTTTTTCGATTTTTATGAGTTTTGCTTTTCTATTGCTAATGATTTTGGGTCCGAAGGCTGAAGATCAGGATCAAATGATCGAGGTTCCACGTGATTCGACAGTGGCTGCAATCCTGGAAGAACAAGGGCGAACCAACGGATGGGAGGAATGAAGGAAGAACATCAGAGGAACAGGTCTCCTCTAAGCTTCGGTCGACTGATGCTTCGCGTTCTTTCTTCCCCGGGAGCTCGGATGGTGGGCAAAATGCTCATGGGGACCTTCTACATCGACCATGGGCTTCAAAAGGGGTCGGGATCCAATGAGATGCCCCAACAAAGGAGCTCGACCTGGAGGTGCTTCCTGCGACTCGACGAGGCATGATGAGACTCGTCTATGGCTCTTTCCTGTAGGGATCACTCTCAAAAAGAAAAGGCGAAGATCTGGTGAGCTTCCGGTGGTGGAATGAGCGAGAGAGGAGTGATATGGCAGATCTCCGGTGACGTGGAGTAGAGATCTAGGAGACCAGATCAGAGTGTGATCTGGGTGCGTGAGCGCATGGAATGATCAGAAGATGTCGAGGAACGAAGTGAGGGTGAAAGGCATGGCAGAGAACAAGCGAGGAATGATGAACACGTTCGACGGAGCTCCTAAGCTAAAAACATGGTCTAAAAATGAAAGTAAATGCAGAAATGAAATGATGGAATAGAAATATATCTGTAGGAAAATAAATACACAGCTCTTACATGTCGGTGAGGGTAGAGAGCAGAGGTGGCTGGAGCGCCTCCGTATATAATTAATATTTACAATATTAGAATAATACAAATTAATAAATAATGAAAGAATGTATTTCATTTTTATTTATTTACAAGTATTAACATAGGTATTTTACCTATGTAGTTTGTATACTAATTTAATTTGAATGTTTTATTTGTGATTTTATTTTGTTATAAATATGTACATATGTCATAAATAAGATTTATCAAATTATAAAAATATAAAATTGTGAAAATAATAAAGAATGAATAAATTGAATATTTTATTCAGGTATATTGTACAATGATGGTCTAAAATCTAATTTTCACACATTAACTCCAAAAAAATTAAAACACCTTAAATAAATAGATTATTAAAATTTATACACAATTAGAGGTGATTTTGATGCATTTTGAGTTTTTATTTGGAAGACATGAGTCTATGAAGTTGGGATTTTGGCTTTTTATTTTTTATATAGTGAACAATGTATCTTATGTTTGTTCAAACTCATTTTTGTGTTTTTATTCACATTATTATCTATAACTTTCATGTACAAAGTTTATTTATTTTGTGTATAAATAATAAATAATAAAATAGTGTCAAAAATGCTTTATTTATGAAGAAATAAATGTGATTTTTATTGTATTTTTACCCTACTTTATTCCTTATCGACCAACTCAATTTTTGACATGATCTCTGGGTTTAAGGTCATAAAATACCTTTGGCATTTTATTCTTTTTCTTTTGTTTTCTTTAATCTATAATGTTGGCAGTAAAGACAATGTTATTTACACAATAAATGTAATAGATTATGAATGCTAATATGTACAATTTAATGATATTTACATGCATTAGCAAGGGTTTTAAGGAATGATAGACTAAAGGTAATGAAGTAGAGATTCATAAAAATGTGATTTATAATATATTAGAAAGTGCTAATTGTAATTGGTATTTATGAATTAAATATTGATGTAAATTGGATTCACATTAGACAATTAATGCAAATGTAATTTACATTTTAATATTGGATATGTGAATATGATTCGGAATTTGTCAATGGCATGATTGAAATTATCACAAAATATTTTGAATAATTTTGTGAATAATTATGCAACAAATAATTGTTTCACATGTGGAATATATTTGAGATACGATATCTCAACTCTTATGTAATGAAATCACCTCTTTTCATACAAAGGGGGGACAACCATGTTGAGGTCCCTCAACTTGGGATATTCCACCATGTATACACACACATGCACACACACACATATACATATACATATATGTTTGTCTGTATGTATGTGTATGTATGTATGTATATGTCGTGTGTTGCTTTCCTTCCAGTCCATTCCATGTTTGTTTCTTTGATTTAAATTGAGATATATTGATTGATTTTCAATATATTCATTTATTTTACATATAATAATATGTTGTCACAAATTTGTGCAACAAATTATGACAATTGATTGAAAGAACAAATCAATCTCAACCATTGGATTTGTGTGCACATGGATTGTGATCCGTGGACATCCAAAATAGTATAAAAGGGAGGGTAGACCTATACTTTTATTATACACAACTAATTGCAAATACAACTCTCTCTCTCTCTCTCATTCTCATATCCATCCGCTCTTTCTCAACTTGTGGTCATCCACATATTGATCTAGAGAACCTCGTAGTCGTGGTGTCACCATTGTGTTGTTGGATCATCTACTCATGGATCTCCGTCTTCTTTGATGCACCTCATTCATGAAGAAGATTTCGTATTTTGTGAGACGAAATCAGGAAAATCCAAGCTTGGATTATCAACATGGACTGTGGAAGCATGTATCTCATCAATGCACCCACAAGTGTGATATTCGTCAGACCAGACTTAAGACAGGAGAAACTCTTATTTTAAAGTTAGCGATCACAACCATGTTTCAAGAGGTATTCCTTGAACTCATTTGCGATCTTGATTAAATGATTTGATAAGTGTTCTCAAATCATGTGGTTTCATCTATTTAAAATTTTAAATTACGTTGTCCGTTGTAACTGATATGACTAGTTGCCCTAGGTCGTATGTGATGCGACCTACACACTTCGGTGATGCGCTAAGGCCTAATCCCTAGCCTTCAATATTGAAATTAGGAGTTGGATCCAATATTTTAGAAATATCATGCTTGTAATGTGTTCTATGTCCAAGTTGTATAATGTATTCTAATTTGAAGCATAATGGCCGTAGCTTGCAAATTAGAATTTAGAATCATTATTTATTTATTTTGGAAATATGCAATAAATTATAATATCTTTTTATTTTCATATATTTTCCTGATTAATTATGTACTTGAATGTTTACAATGAAATTATAAATTGTGAAATTGATTTGATTGATTTCACGAATTATCTAGATTGTAGCACTAGACATCTTTCAAAATTAAATTGTTCTGATTCAAAGTGTTGTCTTAATTATTGCACTGGACCTTTTTTAAATTAAAAAAAGGAGTTTTTAAATTCAAGAAGTGCCTACACGATCGAAAGATCAATACAATCTCATTAGTACAATATGTACTGATTATCTTGTCTCGAATTAAATCAGTGATCGTGTCTAGGCCATGGATATGATAATGGGTTACTTACTTATCAGCCTGCATTGTACTTGTAGTGGAAGCGCTCCATGTTGGCATTATCTGTCCGATCTATCTAGATCCGTTTCAAGGAAAGGTAGCATGAAAAGTCATGGTGTAATTTATCAACTAAAATTGGAGCATTAAATTGTACTAAGCGAGTGTGTAATACTATATGGTAACATCAAGTGCATAAAATGATCAAACCCTAGCCAGGATCACTTAAGTGTCATTATTTTGATTGGATTAAATAAGACAATAAGCATGTGTACCTGCACTGACCCTTAGATTAATCATGAGAATATGATTGAAAATAATTTATCATTAATTTAAACAATATATGGACTAAGTCATATGATGAAATCCATGATCTTCCGTCATTTCAGAGAACTCCATCGCCATCGGTTGTATTTTTGGAGACTTGCATAGACATGACATTGAAATACAAATTCACTAGGATCGGATTCTTCATTTATCGAGAGTTGGGTTGTATGAGTAGTGATCCTAATGTTGTTTCCTATATTACTGAGGCAGCATTGGATTGTGCATAGCATAAATTATATTTCGCACATTGACGATTGTTTAATCGAAAACATGCTAACCCTATATATGTGGTGGATGTGGATGTTGAAGATCGAACTGAGAATACATGTTGGACTTGTAAGGTGGAAAGAGTTCCCACTTCTTTCAACATAGCTGTATTTTCTCATATTATTAGGGTGCAATGAAAATGGAAAGGAGACTCCTATCTCATACTGAGGCCTTTGGGTTAGCCTGCCTTTTGCTTTGAAAGCTAATAAGTGAAAGCATTTTAAAGCAAAAATAGAAGAACTCTTGATTTAAAAATATTAAATTATTTAATATTCTTAATCAAGACATTACAGTGTGTTCTATTTTTTTCTTTCATCTCAGATGAAGTCTCTCACCCCACTTAACAATTGGCTTAAGGTTGATCAACAGAATCGGTCCAAATTATTCGGATTGGATCCATAATTTGTAACTCATACTTGAGACATAGCACATAGCGTTTGTGCTTTCATCTGTGAAGTATGAGAACACTCTGATAAAGGACGATCGTGAGTTCAATAAGAAATTGGATGAGGATCATTCGTTCAATCATTACTATATTCTTGGATCATTGTCTAATATGCTTCAGAAGCAACTTATAGACATTGAATCAGCTCATAAAATCCTCCTGAATATGACGGAGAGATGAAGATGTAAACCGTATGTTTTCTACATTATGGTTCACTAAGGACGTTATGAAGAAATAATGTCCCTCTAATTGTGCAATGGTTACACAGGTTAAAGGGAAGTGCGACAGGAAGCATGGATCTCAAAAAGGTCTGATCAAAGAGAAGAAAGGTGATGTTGATCAATCTTCTAATGCTTCAACACATATAACATCTACAGAGATGGATGTCTACTATCACTACTATAAGCCAGGATTCTAAAAGAGTAACCATCAAGAATATCTAAAATCCTTAGAGAAGAACCGAGGTATAACTCTAGTTAATAAGAAATCTACATTCATCATTGAAATCAACTTACTCGTAGAACAAGAAGGAAGTTGGGTTGTTGATTCTGATGCATCTATTCATATATGCAATCAGTTGCATATGTTTCAAAATACCATAAATCTTGATAAAGGGGATATAGTCATATAGATGGGATCCGATGCAACTACTGCAGCGATCACCATTAGAACCATTAGACTATCATTATATAGTGGGAGGATCCTATATATCAGATATTATCTCTATGTGTTGGTTGCTATAAGAAACATACTATTTATATTTAAGCTAGTTAGATATTGATATACTTTCATTTTCTGTGATAAAGTTATCATAATCGTTGTGCTAATTTTATAAGAGATGGTATTGTAACAATGGGTGGACTCTATAAATTGAACATGAATGGATATGTCGTGAACGTTAAGACCACTATGAAAAATAAAACCTCTAAATGATCAAGAAAGGATGGAGATCATTTAAATATGATCTGGCATCAAAGACTTGAACATGTGTTTGTTGATAGGATCAAGTCATTGATTTACCTACTTATGAACATTGTATTCATGCGAAAATATCCAGGGCACCCTTCTCTAAGACAGGTGGATGATGTGAAGGTATATTTGACCTAACACATAATGGTGTGTGTGTTCCCTTTCATAGAATGACTCGAAATGGAGATCAATATTACGTTACCTTTATTGATGATCATTGGTAGTATGGTTTGTCTTCTTGCTACATCACAAACTTGAAACCTTTGAAAAGATCAAAGAGTTCATGGATTTGGTTGAGAAACAAATAGGAAAGAAGATAAAACAGAATCGAACTGACTGAGGTAGGGAATACTTCACAAATGAATTCAAAGAATGCCTTAAGGAGAGAGAAATCGTTTCTAATATCACTCCTCTAAGTACTCCTCAACTCAATGGAGTTGTAGAGAGATGCAATAGAACCATGTAGGACATGGTGAGATCAATTATGAGTAAAGTAAACTTACCTATAAGTTTTTGAGACATGCATTGGAGAATACATCGTATGTCTTAAAAAGGATTCCATCTAAATATGTACCTAAAACTACTCATGACCTTTGGTATGGTACCAAGCTCGGTGTATGACACTTGAGGATTTGGGGTTGTTCGGTCCATGCTAAAAAGTGGATGCAAGAAAGTTGGAATCTCGTACTAGAGAGTGCTTAATCATTGGATACTAAAGAATTGTATTGATACCAACTTTATGATCACGAGGATCAAAAGGTATTTGTTTTTAGAGACATCAAATTTCTAGAAGATAAATTCCATAGAAGTCAAGATAACAATGAAGTTAAGGAATTAATCGGATCTAGTGAGACTGGTGAAGTTCCTAATCTAAAAACTGAAGAGATAATTGAAAATGACACGACTGTAACCCCTTATAAAGAATTATAGGGTTGTAAAACAACCTGAAAGGTATGGATTCTATGTATTAGAATAGTTTGATGATGATCCAATTTCATTCTATGAAGCTTTAGTTGAACGTGATATGGATAGCTGGATTCTAGCAATGAAGTTTCAGATAGACTCCAAGCATAAGAATGGTGTATGGACCATCGAAGATCCACCTAAAGGGGTCAATCCCATTGGGAGAAAATGGATATTCAAGATAAAGAGGGGACACAATGGGAAGGTAGAGACCTTCAAAGCATGAATCATAGACAAGAGTTACACACACAGAGAAGGCATCCATTAAGATGAAACATTCTCTCCTATTGCCATTCTTAAATCCATCAGGGCATTACTTTCTATATCTGCACATTTGGACTATGACATATGACAGATAGATGTCAGTAGCACTTTTCTTAATGGATACCTCAAAGAGGATATTTATATCGAGCAGCTTCAGGGCTTCATAATTGAGGAAGGAAAAGTTTGCAAGCTAAAGAAATATATCTATGGGATCAAATAAGTTTCTTGTAGTTGAAACATCCAATTAGATGAAACCATAAAGTGTTTTTATTTAATGCAGAATTAGGAAGAGCCATGTGTGTACAAGAAGAATTGTGGGTGTGTGATCGTATTCATCCTTATCATTGGGAATGATACAAGGATGATGACTAGTGTTTAGATCTAGCTGTCCAATATCTTTGAGGTGAAAGATCTCAGAGAAGCCTCTTATATCTTAGGTCTGAAGCTTTTAAGTAGTAGACAAAAGAGGGTATTAGGAATATCAAAACAAGGATTCATAAAATGATCTGGAAAAGATTTAGTACGGATAACTCCAAGAAAGAACTCCTTCCCTTGAGACATGGTATTCACCTATCTTAAGGGATGGTTCCTCAACTGTATTGAGGAGAAGAAATCCATAGCCGAATGACCTTACACATCGGTTGTGGGAAGCTTGATGTATGCCATGATGTGTATTAGAATAGATCTCTACCATGCAGTGAGAGTGGTAAGTCGTTACAAATCCTTTTATGGCGAGAAACATTGGACTGATGTGTTAGACTTGTGAGCCCTGGGCGAACCATTCTTACAATAAATGTTATTGTAATATTTAAGTTTATCAATAAAAGTTATTGATGTTTCACTCCCTTTCTGAAATTATATGAATGAATGCACTATAAGGTCCCTCTGTACAATTAGGGTTATGTACCATGGCCAGCTTGATGATCATATAGCTGTTGTTTCATTAAATGAATCATATAGGCTGGTGTTTGGATGAATATCTAAGGAGTTAGATGGAGGACTCATCAAACACCGTCAAATGATTGTCAAGTGGAGATCTCCAGCCTGAGTAGGAGATGGCAATCCTTTCTCACATAGGCTGATATCTGACCGACCTCTTGATGCAGGTCCTCTGCATGGGAATAGTGATTCGGAGGTGTCAGATTAGTTAGGTCAATGGGTTGACCTAACGAGATCGAGATAACCTAAGTCCTATGTTGAATGCTGTCACAGCATAGGCATGCATCCTCTGACCGGAGACAGATATATTGCTATATATCTAAGTATGTACATTTGGCAGACCAATAGGTTGATGACCTAACCAAGGTCTATACACCGGCGAGCTGGTGTGCATATAAGGGTATATGAGCAATATGATCTCTCAAAGGGATCATACAGGTTCACTTGTGAACCGGAAGACATGAGCTCACTCATGAGGTATTGGGACCGATCAAATTCCATGCATGGTCGTCGTGCTTTGGAAGCATGACATGAATTTGAAGGTATGATATATGCTTTGGGAAAGCATATGATCGATACCAAATCCCAATGACCAAGATTGAGAAACTTAATGATTAAACCCTGAAGAAGACAGTGTAAAAATGATCTTGATCTTCGTGTTGATCATGGGTCTTCCAGTATGCAGGATGTACAGGTATTGGGAATACCTGAAGGGTGATGTGATCATAAACGATTGTATATCCATGACGCTTCCATTCCGAGGGAGTGATGAAACAGGTCTGGATTTTAGTGACTCCTTTCAGTAGAGAAGCAATCTGATCTTAGTCCAAGTGTTGGACATTGATCTGAATGAGATTCAGGTTCAATGAGAGGATTGGATTTGCGGTCTTGATTTAATCAAGCATCTGTGGGAGGTTCGTTCGATCTGGATTTGAGATAATATCTCAACATCCAAGTCACTATACATGGAATAATACAATCGCCCTGTCCTTATCTCCAAGTATCTGCGGAGAAAGCACATTATTCTTGAAAGGGTTCAAGAGTAATTCTTTTGATGAAATATCCAAGCAAGGACTTGATGATTAAATGTGATTTAATTATCAAGCTTAAATATGAATATGATTCATATTATGAAAAATGATTATCTAAGATAATTAAATTGGATTTAATTATCAAGGATTAAGAGAATGTGGATAACACTATCCATGATATATGTGTGTTATAAATATGATTTATAATATACATATATAAGAGAGAGAATTTATGTAAATAGCATTTGTTAATTAATAATGTGGATTGGATTCACATTTGTTAATTAATTGGAAATGCAATTTACTAACTAGTTTGGGTTGTGAATATGATTCACACAATATTCAATGGCAAGATTGAAATATTCACAAATTAATTTGGAATTAATTTGGTGAATATTTATTGTGATTAATTAAGGAATAATGTGATAAATAAAATAGAGAAAACCACCTCCATGGGTGGCGTCACCCATGAATTGTTCATGGGTGATGCCCCCCCCCTTTTTTAGGAGGTTGGTTAACTCCACTTCATTTATCATGTTATCTCTTGATTAATTAATTTTGAATTGTTGTTGTTGAACAACAATCCTAGCCATTGATTTATCATGGACCAAGCATAGCCCTTGGATCCATATGTCCCATGGATTGAGATCCATTGGATCCTAAACTAGTATAAAAGGAGGGCTAGGGTAGCCTTTCCAAGGTACATCATCTAGAGTTGTAGAAGACTACTACTCTCTCTCTCTCTCTAATTCTCGTGTGGTCTCTCTCTTAATATCCAAGTGTCCGTCCACTTTGCATATTGAAGAGGAGAGCATCTTGCTTCGCCTTCGACGCTTGGATCTTCGTCAAGGATTGCGGGAAGGACGCGACTCATCATCGTGCCCGCGAGCGCATTCTCCGTGGGTCGGACTTAAGATAGGAGGATCTCTACTTTGGGATCTCGCGATCACAACCACGCTTCAAGAGGTATTCCTTGTACTTTGTGGTTTGATGAAACGATCCGAGAAGTGTTCTCGTGATCATGTGGTTTCATCATTAAGTTAAAATTTTTAATTTCCGCTGCATCTAGCATCTAGTACGACTAGTTGCTCCGATTGCATACGATGCGATCGACACGCTTCCGTGATGCGCTTAAGGATTCACAATATCCTTCAAGTGGTATCAGAGCCATAGGTCGAATAAGGTTTTGGATATGATCCATACACCTTAGACGATTTGGTTCTTGAAAGGGTTGCGAAATTCTTACTGCATTTCAATTTTCGCACCTCTCTCTAATTGATTTTTTCTGTACTGTTTAAAATGTTTAAACACGAAAATTTCAATTGGATTTTGTTCCCCATTAAACAAGGAAACCATAGGACTTGAGTTTACTAAATTTGGACTTTATTTGCTCAAGATATGGCTTTTTGAATATGACTATATTCACTGTTGCGGGAACTGCGGATTTGAACGTAATTAATGAGATGATTACGGTTTTAATCCGCCTTGAAATGCGTGAATTATCACTTGGATTCTCTAATAAATCAAATAGTCAATCTTTGAAAACTGAGTTTGCAATTTTTGGATTTAAATTGATCAAGATAAGTTAATTTTAGTGATTGGGGGTCACTGCTGGAAATTAACAATTTTGATCTTGAACCTTGTGATATGTCATTCAATTATCATGATGAAAATTAATTGTTAATTTTCTGGAATAATTAGTGATAAATATTTGTGAAATATTTAAAGAAATAATTATTTCATTGAATGACACTTGCCTAAACCACAATGATGAGATGTTAGATCTTGATCATTGTTTCATCAACAAACATTGCTTTCATGAAAACAATAGTTTATCCTACAATAGTTGTAGGACAACTTTTACATGAAAAACCCTTTTGCTTGAATAGGATTGGGGATTTGTCTAGCAAATCTCCTTATAATCAAAAATGTTTTGATTTATATTATATGGTATAATTTCGGTTGAAAAACCGATGAACATCTCAAAGTACATGATGGTCTATCTGGTATTATCCTTTCCCGAGGCGGATGTGGTGCCTAGTCGGAGAGCATTGGGGTCGCGGGTTGCAACGTATGTGGTCCGTCCCACTCTCGTCGGTACTGGCCATGACAGCGGGTAGGGACTGTATAATACCAGAGACAAACAATATGTATTTTTCTAATTATTAAAATTCGAATAATACGTATTTTGAGAATATACCTACTATTCAAGTAAAAGACATGTTTGTTGATGATTGGATTAATGATTAATTTAATATGATTAAATTAATTATATCCAATAAACACTCTATTTTGAATAGATGTGTATTTCCCTTGGAAGAATTAATTATGTGAATGTGATTCACGATAATTAATTATAAAATTTGAATATGAGGTGGAGGATCACATAAGTGACATCCATGGTCTCCCGTCAAGGCAAAGGATTTCGTCGCCAGTTGTTGTGTATGGGAGACGCCTGTCCGAAGTGACAGATCCTGTGCATGATTTAATTGGATCGGGTTCTTTGCTTCTCGAAAGAGTAAGGCCGTATACGTAGTGACCCCAATATCGGGTCCTCATATTATTGGGGCGATATTGGATTGCGTATAGCGAGTATTAAGCCTGTTGACGGTTGGTTCAATTAACAACGGGTCAACATCATCTTAGGGGTGGTGGGCCCGGGTGTTAAAGACCGAATTGGGAAATGCAAGTTGGACTTGCAAGGCGGAATATGTTTCCGCTTCTCTTATTCGAGTCACAGGTTCTCATATTATTGGGATGTGATAAGGATAGAGAGGAGATCCCAGATCTTGCTTGAGATATAGCGGTAAGTATATCTCTTACTTTGAAAGAAAAATAAGGGAATAATCTTTCAAAGTTGACCTAGCAAGACAAATTTGATTTAAAATGCCTTAATCAAATTATTCTTAAAATGAATATATAATTATTCTAATATAGTGCATTCTTAATTTCAGAAAATGAAGTCCATGAACCCACCACTTAGCAGGCTTCTAGAGGTCAACCAGTTGACCGGACCAAATTATTCGGATTGGATCCGAAATTTGGATCTTGTTCTCTCTGCAGAGCGCATCTCCTACGTGCTTAGCAAGGACAAGATAGCAAACCCTATGACTGATGAAGATAAATCATATAATGATAAATATGATGAAGACCATAATCTGTCAAGGTGTTACATCCTTGGATCATTGTCCAATGTGCTTCAGAAGCAACATGTGGAAATGAACAATTGCCAAGAGATTATGCTGAATCTGAAAGAAATGTTCGGTGACATAAACTGCACACAGCGTTATAATGTGATGAAAGAGCTTATTCGCTGCAAGATGCAGGAAGGGACCTCTGTCAGAGAACATGTACTCAAAATGTTTGGGTACCTCTCTGAGCTGGAAACCCTGGGAGCCTACTTGGATTCTGAAATGCAAGCTGATTTCATTCTCCTGTCGCTCCCTAAGTCTTTCAACAACTTTGTTGTGTCTTACCACATGAACAAAGGTGACTTCACAAACGCTGGGCTGTTAGCTGCATTGAAGTCTGCAGAAGACGTCATGAAAAAGGACGGTTGCACAGGTGAGAGGAAAGCGCGGGCGGAAGCAAGGTTCTCAGAAGGGCCCAGCCTCGAAGAGAAAGAAGAAGAATCAAGAAGTTGGTTCATCTTCTAGTGCTTCCACACTGATGACATCGAAAAAGACCGATGTCTGTCACCACTGCAAGAAGCCGGGGCACTAGCGGCGTAACTGCCCAGACTACCTGAAGTCCACTGACAAAGGTAAAGCCCCAGCAGGTATGAAATCTACTTTCATCATTGAAACTAGCTTTCTCGTTGGACGAGAAGGAAGTTGGGTTATAGATTCTGGTGCTTCTGTTCATGTATGCAATTCGTTGCATTTGTTTCAGGAAACTAGGAATCTGGAGCATGGGGAGATAGTTATCCAGATGGGATCTGATGCAAGTGTTGCAGCAGTCGCCGTCGGGACATGCAGACTGTCGTTATCTAGTGGTCGAGTCCTAGTACTTAAAGAGTGTCTTTATGTACATGAGGTCAGGAGGAACTTGATATATGTGTCTAAGCTTGTTAGATATGGGTACTCCTTCTTGTTCTGTAATAAATTAGTCATTAATCAATATGATAAATTTGTTGCGGAAGGTGTTCTGACTTCTGGTGGACTCTATGAATTGTGCATTAATGAATGTGTCATAAATGTCACTACCACTGATAATAAAAACCCCAAGAGATCCAGGGAGAATGGAAATCATTCGAATATGATTTGGCATCAAAGGCTCGGTCATTTATCTGTTGATAGGATCAATAGATTGATAAAGGATGGACCTTTAGATTTTCTACATGTTCAAACTTTACCTACCTGTGAACATTGTATTCGAGGTAAAATGACCAGGATGCCTTTCCGTAACAAGGTTACGAGATGCGAGGGTATTCTCGACCTAATACATACTGATGTATGTGGTCCCTTCAATACCGCGACTAGAAATGGATATCGATATTATTTGACGTTTATCGATGACCATTCGCGATACGGGTTTATCTTCCTGCTTCGTCATAAATCTGAAACCTTTGAAAAGTTCAAAGAGTTTAAGGCTTTGGTTGAGAACCAAGCCGACAGGAAGATTAAACGGATTCGATCTGACCGAGGTGGTGAATACCTCTCAGATGAATTCAAGGAATACCTTAAAGAGAATGGAATTGTCTCCAATCTCACTCCTCCTGGAACTCCCCAACTTAATGGTGTTGCTGAAAGACGCAACAGGACCATCATGGACATGGTCCGTTCAATGATGAGTAAAGCACATTTACCTCTTAGTTTCTGGGGATATGCAGTAGAGACTGCAATATATATCCTAAACAAGATTCCTAGCAAGTCTATACCAAAGACTCCTCACGAGCTCTGGTATGGAACCAAACCTAGTGTCAATCACTTAAGGGTTTGGGGATGCTTGGTTCATGCGAAGAACGTGGACGCAAGTAAGCTATAATCTCGCACTCGTGAGTGCTACTTCATTGGGTATGTTAAAGATGGTATTGGATACCAGTTTTATGACCCTGAGACCCAAAAGGTTTTTGTCTCTAGGGATGTGAAATTTCTGGAGGATGATTTCCTTAAAGGTCAAGACAGGAATGAAGTAGAGGAGCTCATTGAATCCCCTGAGGATTCTGAGATTCCTGAACCAGAAACTGAAGAGATAAATGAAGATGAAACACCCATACCTCTTCGAAGGAGTTCGAGGGTGGTTGCACCACCTGAAAGGTATGGATTCCATGTGTCAGGTGAGACTGACAATGATCCTTCTTCATATGATGAAGCACTTGCGGATCATGACATGGATAGATGGATGCTAGCAATGAAGTCAGAGATTGACTCCATGCATAAGAATGGTGTATGGACCCTAGAGGATCCACCTAAAGGGGTAAAACCCATTGGGTATAAATGGATCTTCAAGAGAAAGAGGGGACCTGATGGGAAAGTAGAGACTTTCAAGGCACGGCTCGTAGCCAAGGGCTACACACAGAGAGAAGGCATCGACTACGATGAGACATTCTCTCCTGTGGCCATGCTTAAGTCCATCAGGACACTGTTGGCTATAGCTGCATCTCTTGACTACGACATCTGGCAGATGGACGTCAAGACGGCTTTCCTCAATGGATACCTCGAGGAGGATATCTATATGGAGCAGCCCCAGGGCTTCATAGCTGAGGACGGTAAAGTATGCAAGCTGAAGAAATCCATCTATGGGCTCAAACAAGCTTCTCGTAGTTGGAACATCAGATTTGACGAAACCATAAAGAGTTATGATTTTGTGCAAAACCCTGATGAACCTTGTGTGTACAAGAAGCTTAGTGGGAGCGCCATTGTATTCATCGTGCTTTATGTAGATGATATCCTTATCATTGGGAATGATACAGGAATGATGACCAGTGTGAAGATTTGGCTATCCCATACCTTCGAGATGAAAGATCTTGGAGAAGCCTCTTACATCTTAGGCCTGAAGTTGTTCAGAAACCGAGAAAAGAGAATATTGGGATTATCACAACATGGATACATCAAGAAGATTCTTGAACGATTCCGCATGGATAGTTCGAAGAAAGGATTCCTCCCCTTAGGACATGGTATCCATCTGTCCAAAGGGATGGCTCCTCAAAGTGTTGAGGAAAAGAAGGCCATGGCTGGATGCCCTTATGCGTCAGCCGTAGGAAGCTTGATGTATGCCATGATGTGTACTAGGCCAGACATCTGCCATGCAGTGGGAGTGGTAAGTCGTTACCAATTCTGCTATGGAGAGAAACACTGGAATGCAGTAAAGAACATATTCAAATATCTAAGACGGACGCAAGATTACATCTTGGTCTATGGGGATGGTGATCTCCAAGTCTTGGGATATACAGATTCAGACTTCCAGTCAGATATTGATGATCGAAAGTCGACATCAGGGTTTGTATTCCTGTTGAACGGTGGTGCTGTGAGCTGGAGAAGCAAGAAGCAGGACACTACGGTGGATTCAACAACAGAAGCCGAATACATTGCCGCATCGGATGCTGCAAAGGAGGCGGTGTGGTTGCGCAAGTTCATCTTGGAGCTTGGCGTAGTTTCCTCTGATACTCCCGTCCCGTTACTCTGCGATAACACTGGAGCCATTGCCCAAGCAAAGGAACCCAGGTGCCATCAGAAGAGCAAGCACGTGGAAAGGAAATACCACATCATTCGGGAGATTCAAAAGCGTGGTGATATCATCATCACCAAGGTGGCCTCTGCCGACAACATTGCTGATCCTCTTACCAAACCTCTGACACAGAAGGTTTTTGACCAGCATGTAATGAGTATGGGTTTACGGATTGTACCTCAATGGTTCTGAGGGCTAGTGGGAGATTGTTAGACTTGTGAGCCCTGGGCGAACCATTCTTACAATAAATGTTATTGTAATATTTAAGTTTATCAATAAAAGTTATTGATGTTTCACTCCCTTTCTGAAATTATATGAATGAATGCACTATAAGGTCCCTCTGTACAATTAGGGTTATGTACCATGGCCAGCTTGATGATCATATAGCTGTTGTTTCATTAAATGAATCATATAGGCTGGTGTTTGGATGAATATCTAAGGAGTTAGATGGAGGACTCATCAAACACCGTCAAATGATTGTCAAGTGGAGATCTCCGGCCTGAGTAGGAGATGGCAATCCTTTCTCACATAGGCTGATATCTGACCGACCTCTTGATGCAGGTCCTCTGCATGGGAATAGTGATTCGGAGGTGTCAGATTAGTTAGGTCAATGGGTTGACCTAACGAGATCGAGATAACCTAAGTCCTATGTTGAATGCTGTCACAGCATAGGCATGCATCCTCTGACCGAAGACAGATATATTGCTATATATCTAAGTATGTACATTTGGCAGACCAATAGGTTGATGACCTAACCAAGGTCTATACACCGGCGAGCTGGTGTGCATATAAGGGTATATGAGCAATATGATCTCTCAAAGGGATCATACATGTTCACTTGTGAACCGGAAGACATGAGCTCACTCATGAGGTATTGGGACCGATCAAATTCCATGCATGGTCGTCGTGCTTTGGAAGCATGACATGAATTTGAAGGTATGATATATGCTTTGGGAAAGCATATGATCGATACCAAATCCCAATGACCAAGATTGAGAAACTTAATGATTAAACCCTGAAGAAGACAGTGTAAAAATGATCTTGATCTTCGGGTTGATCATGGGTCTTCCAGTATGCAGGATGTACAGGTATTGGGAATACCTGAAGGGTGATGTGATCATAAACGATTGTATATCCATGACGCTTCCATTCCGAGGGAGTGATGAAACAGGTCTGGATTTTAGTGACTCCTTTCAGTAGAGAAGCAATCCGATCTTAGTCCAAGTGTTGGACATTGATCTGAATGAGATTCAGGTTCAATGAGAGGATTGGATTTGCGGTCTTGATTTAATCAAGCATCTGTGGGAGGTTCGTTCGATCTGGATTTGAGATAATATCTCAACATCCAAGTCACTATACATGGAATAATACAATCGCCCTGTCCTTATCTCCAAGTATCTGCGGAGAAAGCACATTATTCTTGAAAGGGTTCAAGAGTAATTCTTTTGATGAAATATCCAAGCAAGGACTTGATGATTAAATGTGATTTAATTATCAAGCTTAAATATGAATATGATTCATATTATGAAAAATGATTATCTAAGATAATTAAATTGGATTTAATTATCAAGGATTAAGAGAATGTGGATAACACTATCCATGATATATGTGTGTTATAAATATGATTTATAATATACATATATAAGAGAGAGAATTTATGTAAATAGCATTTGTTAATTAATAATGTGGATTGGATTCACATTTGTTAATTAATTGGAAATGCAATTTACTAACTAGTTTGGGTTGTGAATATGATTCACACAATATTCAATGGCAAGATTGAAATATTCACAAATTAATTTGGAATTAATTTGGTGAATATTTATTGTGATTAATTAAGGAATAATGTGATAAATAAAATAGAGAAAACCACCTCCATGGGTGGCGTCACCCATGAATTGTTCATGGGTGACGCCCCCCCTTTTTAGGAGGTTGGTTAACTCCACTTCATTTATCATGTTATCTCTTGATTAATTAATTTTGAATTGTTGTTGTTGAACAACAATCCTAGCCATTGATTTATCATGGACCAAGCATAGCCCTTGGATCCATGTGTCCCATGGATTGAGATCCATTGGATCCTAAACTAGTATAAAAGGAGGGCTAGGGTAGCCTTTCCAAGGTACATCATCTAGAGTTGTAGAAGACTACTACTCTCTCTCTCTCTCTAATTCTCGTGTGGTCTCTCTCTTAATATCCAAGTGGTCGTCCACTTTGCATATTGAAGAGGAGAGCATCTTGCTTCGCCTTCGACGCTTGGATCTTCGTCAAGGATTGCGGGAAGGACGCGACTCATCATCGTGCCCGCGAGCGCATTCTCCGTGGGTCGGACTTAAGATAGGAGGATCTCTACTTTGGGATCTCGCGATCACAACCACGCTTCAAGAGGTATTCCTTGTACTTTGTGGTTTGATGAAACGATCCGAGAAGTGTTCTCGTGATCATGTGGTTTCATCATTAAGTTAAAATTTTTAATTTCCGCTGCATCTAGCATCTAGTACGACTAGTTGCTCCGATTGCATACGATGCGATCGACACGCTTCCGTGATGCGCTTAAGGATTCACAATATCCTTCATGATGTGCAGATCATCTTCAAGTACATAAGAAGAACAGAAGACTATGCCTTGGTTCAAGGAGATAATGATCTCCAAGTCTTAGGGTAAATGAATTCAGACTTCCAATCAAATGTGGATGATATAAAGTCAACTTATAAGTTCTTAATCTTATTGGACGGTAGCACTCTATGATCTAAGTGTAGCAAGAAGCAGGACTCTATGGTTTTTTCGACACATTAAAGCATTGGCTGCATAAAATGTGGAAACTACATTGGATGTAGTTAATGTTCACTTGGGATATGCAAGTTTGTAAAAGAACTTGATATAGTCCTTAGCATTGTGACTAATCAGCTTACCAATCTAATTGAAAAAATAGTCAATGATTGCAGAATAAAAATGAGCTTGAGAGTTGTACATGAATGGCTCTAAGGGCTAGTGGGAGACTATTGGACTTGGAAGCCCTTGGCGACCCATTAATGCAATAAAAGTTATTATTTTATCATGTTTGTCTGAAATGAAATGAATGAATGAATGTAAATGCAAATGCACTTTACTATTAAGATCCCTTTGTATAATTAGGGTCATATACGATGGAAATATTGAATACCATATGTTCTGAGGACATAACCGACTTCAAACATGTGATATTCAATAAAGATCTCCAGTCTAAGAAAGAGAGGCCAATCTCTCTCTCTAAAGACTGATTTCCAATAGAATTCTTGATGCAAGTCCTCTGCATAGGAATGGAGATTCAGAAGTGTTGGAATAATCAAGTTAGAGAGTTGACTTGATGAGATTGATATAAACTAAGATCAGAATCATAACTTTCATGATCAGGCACATATCCTTCGACTAGAGATATGCATCTATATGCTGAGTATGCACACTTAACAAATCATTAGGTTGATAACCTCACCAAGGTTCATGCATATTCATACTTGATGAATCGAGATACAGAGCTCACTCATGAGATGATTTGGGGTCATAATGAATTCCATGTAAGGTCATCTTGTTAAACGAATTCGAGATATTAATACATAATTTTGAAAAGTAAATGTTTTTTAATCCATTGAAAAGTAAATGCTTAATATTGTTGCCCAAATATCAAATTTGAAATCTATTGATTTATTCTAAAAAAATAGTTAAACCAGGATTTGAACGTTGGATATATAAAAGTCTTCCAGTATGAAGGATGAATGGGTATTGGGAATACTCAGGGTTAAATCTATCCTAATAGATCATCTGCCATGACACTTCCATTATAAGGGAGTGATAAAACAAGATAGATTTTAGTTTCTCCACTTAGCTAGATGATTTGAGATTTAATTTGATTAAATCACAATTTATTTGAATCCAATTTCCAATTCCAATTCCAATTCCAATTCCAATTCCAATGTCCAATTATTGGAAGTAGAAATGCTCATGGAAATATGCGAGCTCCTCAAGCTCATTTCTAATTTCCAAATGGTTTGGACTATGAGTAGAAATGGTTGAGGAAGTTGAGTTCAAGTCATTGATACATCTCGAGCTCACAAAGAGTGTCTTGTGTTTCGTTGAGCTCACCTAAAGTGTGAAGTATTCTACTCGAGCTCAATTGATAAGAGTATATCAATTTCAAGCTAAAAATGGTATAAATCATGAATTTGGATTGATATCTGGATTTCAAGTCACTATAGATGGATAGTATGATCTCCCTACATTATCTTCAAGTATTCGCATTTCTACACAATGAGTCCTAATTGGATTGTGACTCATATTATTTGATGTCGATATTGAGACAATAATTGTTGTTGTCGTATTCTTGAAGGTACGTTTATGAATTTGATTCACAAATATAATCCATTAACTAATATGAATAATTATTTATAATAAATATATTTATCTGAATATAATTTATATAATTAATATTTATTTGAATATGATTCACATAATTATTTTAAGATGCATGTGTGAATGTGATTTACATTAGAATAATTAGTGTAAATTTGATTTACATTATTATTTGGATTTATGAATTTGATTCACAAGCTATGAGGACCAATCTCATAAAATTACCAATTTTGATAATTGGATTATCATATTGATAAATAACATAATAATTACAATCTATATATGGAATGCAGGGGGTGTGCGTTTAGAGAGAGAGAGAGATTGCTCTCTTCATGAGAGTCCTAATTGGATTACTCTCTCAATTTGTTGTTTGGTTAATTAATTAATTAATTAATGATTACAAGGAGATAGTTCTAGTATGAATACTTATTAAACAAGGAATAAATCATATCCCTTATTCCTAAATCCAAGGGACACCATTGAGGATTTTTACCATGAGGATAGGAATCCTCATAGACATTCTCCATGGCTATAAAAGAGAAGGCAATGCCTCTCTTTCATAGTATGCTTGTTCCTCCTATTAATTCCAAGTTGCCTTGATCACTGAGAGAGAAGTTTAGAGAGTAGAAGACTCTCAAATACACGTCCTATCCTCTCTCTCTCTCTACAACCCTACACATCCACCTTCAAGCATCCATCTTCTATTCATATGTGTGGTCCTGCGAGAGAGAAGATCGTCTTCTTCGTCGTGCTTCGTGTCCATGTAAGAGGACTCGATTTTTGAGACGAAATCCGGAGCTTAAGTTCTTCTTGATCTCATCCTTGAGTGGACTACTTCAAGATGAAGAAGACACAATCTACTTATTCACCTAATAGGATCCTCCTTGGTTAGACCTACTCCTCGTGATCGTGATTTCCCAATCAGTAGTCATCAAGGCATACACTACTAGATCTACCCATTGTCTCACACATTTATTTCATCCAACCAAGCCATCCTTTAATTTCAATCACTCCCATTCTATTATATTTGAAACTCCCTCGATCATCAACCATTGTTTTTCCCACTCATGATTCTGGACACAACTCCAATACTAACCCATAGACTGACAATTTCCTTCACCCTACCATATTCATCACTCACTCATTTACATTGCATTATGTTACACAAGACTTAGCAAAATAGTCTACTATTTAACACTTGTGCCGAGCTTACTTGTCTCAATGGTAATTCTTAAAAAACCTACAACATGACATAAACCATGCATCTTCATGAGTAACCACTCACCACTATATTTATTTTCTTTGCATCGTTCTATTATTTTGCATAGCCTAATATAAGTATGTGTATATCCTCTTCAAAAAAACAAAGAAAAAAGAAAAAAACCAAACTAGTGCAAATTTAAAATGACATCTTTATCCTCCATCAATCTATTCCCTCAATCTTTAGTCCTCTACTACTATTTTGTACATTGTTTTCACGTGATGACATGGTTTCTACCAAGCATGGAATGTGTTTGCACATTTTTCATGTATTTTAAAATTAGGATACTTTTGAAATTGCATAAAATTTTTAAAAGCTTTTAAAAAATCATTTTAAAATATTTGAATATGTAAAAAATCCCATAAAAATATGCAAAAACCTATTTTTGTCATATAATTTAAGAAAAAACATGATTTCTTTACACTAGTTATAGACATAAGTTAAGCTGATATTAATGTGCTTAGTTTTTCTAGAATCTCATCAGGCATGAGTTTTCTGATTCTTTAAGCTCATTGGGCTTTATTCCTTGAGTTCCGATGATTCTACGGGTAAGCAAACTTTGTTTCTAAATAAATTGGCATGTTAAACTTGTGGAACTCGTAAACTTGTTATCCGATTTTGATATTAACCATGCAACCAATTCCACATAGTTTAACTTACTTCAAGGTTACAGGGTACCATTGTAGTCTAGTTGAGGTGAGGATTCATCCACTTTCTTGATGTCCAAATCTGTCTATGGTTAATAAAGAAATTCTAGGAGAAAACTTTCTCTCTCTAGTCTATGTCTATAAGCAAATAAGTTGTGTCATTATACCAAAAGCCAATATTATACATTACCACATTGAGCCAAAGATTCAAATATAAAAAAAAGCATATTGCAATATAAAGATATACATATGCTACTAAACATTTAGTTATGCGAAAGAGTGTAAAGAAAATATATCAAAAATACCCTTTCTAAAAAATATGTCATATATTGAAAGAGGAAATAAGTGCTCATGGTCTAATGCACCTTACAAAAAGGAATGTACCTTACAAAAAGGAATGTTCCACATTAACAAACTAAGAATAAATCCTCTATAAATATTGCACCATGCATTTTATGCTAAAATTTTTTGGTGAAATGAGAGTGTGCTTAGATTTATGAAAACATTGAGGGTGTACTCAGAGAATCTCTTGATACCTCAGCCTGAAAGCTAATATCCTTCGTACATAGTTTATGTCTACTCGAAGTCATAGAGAATGCATGTTAACTGATTGAGTAAAAAAATCGCTTTTCAAAACTATTTAGTATTGTGGAACTTAAGGGATCTCGAATCAAATACTTAGGTCTACTTGAAAACTCAACAAATCTTCAATTCATATGTTTATTCTACTAATTTCTATATCTTCTATGCAATTTTAACGTAGAATATCAAGATCTTATGGTGTGTCTAATGCAAAACATCATCTCTCTCTATTTCCTTCACTTCTTCCTTTATTAAACATTTTCATTTTGCTTAAGACTAGAAAAATGTATGCATGGGATTCTGATGAATCATCTATTCATCACTTTAACTTGCTTCAACGATGTGAATACCAAAATAAAAAAACATAAAGTTAGCCTTTGGTTGTGCTTTATTCGAAATCTCATTCATTGTATACATGCTACACCTTAATTTGGATTTAAAAAGAAATTAAATCACTCTTCACCTAACCTCTCTTATAAATCTATCTATGACATTTTTCATTTATAATAAAACTTTCCATGTACTCTGTTAAACATATATTATAATTTAAAACATAGTGAGACATAAGCACAATATATTTAAGAACATATATGATTTTATTTATAGAATCATAAACATATTTTTGAGATATTCCTCATTAAAATGATGTAGAATTTTAAAATATAAATAATAGATCATTTACATAAATTTACACAATTACATCTTATAATATGTGCTACAATCCATGTAGATAAAACAATGTATATATGATATTTATACTCTAAATATTTCCCAGTTATGTTGAACACTTAATGCATAATACATATTGAGCCATTAAACTCAACCAAGTTTTTCAATTAACTTTCTCTTTCTTAAAAGTAACCCATCTAATTCAATTCATACGGTCATTCATCCCACCAAGGGGTCTCCTCTCACTCTTCCTTACTAGTCGAGGGTGTGCACTGCCATGCCCCTTCATTGCCTTCGATGTGGAAAGATGCTTAACTATTGTTGTCTACCGCAACTCCTAACAAAATATTTCCCCATATAATTGATTTCCACACCATCTCCACTATAATGACCAGTTGTCTTAATGTACAAGAGGAGGGAAATCGAAATGAAAAATCACATTCAATAATCAAGCAACTATTGTTATCTCCCACCATAATAAAACATGCATTACCTTAGCATGGCAAAGCACCAAAGAAATACTCTTCTCGTTCATCATCTTAGATGTGGTGACTCAGACGCATCATTGCTCACATCACCAAATCAATATTTAAGTGGGAATATCACCCCTTGTCTGAGAGCACTAACATATCAACCATGAATGATGGATCTTGATCTCAGGAGCTTGGCTTTCCGATGTTGACCTTATTAGTGGCTTAGATTTTGATAATGTCAAAGTTTTTTTTATGTGTATATTTCTTATTATAGTATGACTAACACTTCAGATAGAAGAGATTCAAGGATATATGCATGGAACATATGGAAAAATAAAAGAACTATAGATAACTAAACATTGAAGTATAGTTCTTAAATATGAAGTTGAAAGCATCATGATCTAAAAAGCTCCAAACTCAAAATCTAAAGATGCAAATCATTTATATTGAAGATTTTATGTCTATAAAGTTCAAGAGCAAGTGAATAAGCATCTGTTGGTGAAAACCAATGACTTGTAATTCATAGAAACCCTGGGCTCTCTTATATAGGAGAAAAGCCCTTGGGTAAATAGCACGAAATGTATATGAAGAAATGAAAAAAATATAAATAACACAAAAAGTTAATAATAATATCAGCACTCCCCCTCAAGCTGGAGCATATACGTTTATCATACTCAGCTTGGAACAACATCTTTGGAAAGGGAATCTAGTAAGTGCTTTGGTGAATATATCTGCAGCCTCATTTTCAGTAGAAACATGAGAGGTAGATATGAGACCCTTCTAAATCATGTCTCTTGTATAATGACAATCCACTTCTATATGCTTTGTACGCTTATGGAATGCAGGATAAGTTGCAATAAATACCGATGCCTGATTGTCACATAGAAGCTGCATAGGAAGATGTACATCAACTATAAGATCAATCATAATTGACCCGACCCACATCATCTTTGTGCATCCCTGAACCATGGCATTGTATTCGAATTCAGCACTAGATCTAGCAACTACAGTCTACGTCTTACTTTCCATGACACGAATGATTTGTCAACAAATATAGCAAATCCAGAAGTGGACTTCCTGTCCCTAGGACATCATGTGTAATCTGCATCCGCATATGCTGTGATGTCAAGAGACATGCATCCATTGAATAAGAGACCGATACCTGTTAAAGACTTCAGATATCTCAAAATCATATAAACAACATCCATATGCACCTTCCTGGAATGCTCCATTAACTGACTCACCTTTCTAACATCAAAGCATATATCTAGTCTGGTGATGGTAGCATATAGGAGCTTCCCTACTAGTTCCCTTTATCTCCTCTTATCTATCTCCTTAATATCATCATCATATAATCTCATACCTTGATCCATAGGAATAGTAGCAAGCTTGCACCTTGTCATGAAGGTTTATAATAGAAGATCAGTAACAAACTTCCTTTGAGTCATCATAAGACCATGATGATTCCTGGCAAATTTTAATCCAAGGAAGTATCTGAGATTGCCAAGATCCTTGGACACAAACTACTGACCTAGGAACTCCTTGGCTGCCTGAATGCCCAGTTCATCATCACTAGTTACAATAATATCATCAACATAGACAAGAATAACAAATGTACCCCTCTGTGTCCTCTGAACAAAAAGTGAGTGATCCGTAGTGAATCTAGTAAATCCTTGATGCTCAGTCAACTCTGAAAGTTTCTGGTACTGAGCTCTATGAGTCTACTTCAGGCCATAAATCGCTTTGTGAAGCCTATACACCTTCTGAGACTCCCCCTCAGCAGTAAACCCTGGTGGTTGCTACATATAACTTCCTCATGTAAATCTCCATATAGAAATGCATTCTTCACATCAAGCTAATAAAGAGGCCATTCACATGAAACAACAACTGATACGAGAATGCGTAATGTTGATCGTCTGGCCACTGGAGAGAAGGTATCATGATAATCTACCCCATAAGTCTGGGTGAATCCACGTGCTACAAGCCTTGCCTTGTAGCAATCCGCATTGCCATCCACTCATTGCTTCACTGTAAATTTCCATTTACACCCCATAATAGATGCACCTGGAGGGGCAGAAACAATACCCCGCGTACCACGAGATTGCAAAGCGACCATCTCCTCTTCTATGGCAAGTCACCGACTGCTATCCTGCATGTCATCCTGATATGTCCATGGTATTGTAATAGCTAATAGGCCCATAATGTAATCCTTTGAAAGATGGTATAAGGAAACATGCACAACTAAAGGGAACTTAGCACAGTTGCGACTGGACTTCCTCAAGGCAATAGGTACATCGAGGTCATCAGTCTCTATGTTCACTGCTACCATATTATCCTATGTAGTATCATGTAGATCAAGCACAACATCGGTGACATCAGTAGAAACAATGTGTTCACTACATACTTGGGGTGTGCTGGATGACTGGGAAGGCGTAGGAATAGAAGGGTGAGTAGAGGACCTGTGAAAAAAGAGAGGTAGGAACTAAGTCGTGATAGATGGAGGAGGAGGTGGTGGAGGAGGAGGAGTTGGTGGAGGAGGTGGAGGTGACTATGACTCATCATGAGAACTTATTGGTGGAGATATCGGTAGTGGAGGAACAAAGATATCCTCGCCAGGGTTAGCATTAGACAACCTATCACCTGTAGGAGAAAAATACATATAGACTAAAAGATGTGACATCTACTCTCATATAATATCTTCTTTCAACATGATCAAGACATCGTGATCCTTTTTAGGCAAGAGAATAACCAACGAACACACATTTAATAGATCTAGGAGAGAGCTTGTCATGAACAGAAGTAAAATTGTGGACAAATGCCACAGATCCAATGACTCTCGTGATAAGTGGGAGTAAGTTCTTCTCAGGAAACACAATCAAGAAAGGAACTTTTTCTCCAAGCGTAATGGATGACATACGGTTCACCAAGTAACTTGCAGTAAGAACCGCATCACCCCCAAAAAGAGTGAGGAGCTCGACTATGGATAAAAAGAGTCCTTACGACATCCAAAAAATGACGATGTTTGCGTTCAGCAATACCGTTCTGTTGTGAAGTGTAAGTACACGAAGTTTGATGAACAACACCAATAGATCTGAGGAAGTCTAATAATTGTAAAGTAGAAAACTCCGAGGCATTGTCAGTGCGTATAAATTTCACATTATCAGAGAAAATATTTTTAATCTCAATAAGGAAAGCTTTGATTACAGGACGAACTTCGAACTTATTCTTCATTAGAAAGACCCAAGATAATATAGAATAATCATCTACAACAACCATATAAAATAGATGTCCCTGATGATCAAGAATGCAACTAGGCCCCCATATATCAAAGTGAACCAACCCAAACAACTGACCATTGTGATGACTATGATGGCTTGGAAAAGAGGAACGATGGTGCATCCGAAGCTGACATGCCTCACACTCCAAACTAGTATGCATAGAGATCTGTGGGAGGACATGAAATATCTTCTGTAGAGGAAGGTGTCCAAAGCGAAGATGTCACGGAAATGGGGAGACAGGTCTAGCTAGGGATGCAATCGGATACGGATATATCTGTATCCGTCCTCTACCGTATCCTCTTTTAAGCAGATACGGATATACATTTTCAGATTTTAGTGGATACAGACACGGATACTAGTTTTAATTTTTTTACGGATACAGATTCGGATACGGATACTATTATAGAATTTTTCCGAATACAGATACGGATACGTATATATATATATATATATATTTCATGGATACGGATATCTGTATTATCCATATTTCAGTAATATTTCAGCTTCACAAATGTTTTGCATGCCTCAATGTAGCTCTGACACGAAATTGTATCTCATCATGAAATATTAAAAAAAGTAATAAATTTTATAATATATCATAATGTTGTTTTACGAAATATACCATATCACTTTTATCTTATTAGTTGGTTACAATGTTACAATATTACCTATATTTTGAAAACATTTCAAATGAAGGAAGATAGAGGTACGTCATCATAGAATTTTATTATATGCTCTTCAATTTATTTAATTCAATATTTTAATTTATTTTCTTATTTACTATGTAACAGTGTAAGTTTATTGAATTTAGGGTTAGTTGTCTATCAATTACAAGTTCGTAATTACATCATTTCTAATTAAAAGTATGAGGCATTTAATATTTATAGGATAATCTGTATCCATTTCTTAAATATGCGTATCTGAATCATGATTATCCGATTCCGAATCCGTATCCGTATCTAAGGATACGGTATTCAATTTTTGATATCCATATGATATCCATATCCGTATCTGTATCCATATTTTGAAACAGATAAGGATATGGTAATACCTATATCCGTATCAGTATCTGTCTGTTTGCATCCCTCGGTCTAGCAGGGATAGTAGTAGCCCCTACATAAGGAGGCTGGATGAGTATGTAAAGTCTACTCTGCTCACGGCCACATCCAATCACCTGCATGTTATATGTCTTGAAACACAAGAGAAGAAGGATCAAATGTGACACGACAATGTAAATATTTTGTAATCTAGCTAATAGATAAAAGATTCATCTAAAATATCGGAGCATGTAAGACATTTTACAGATGCATCAAGGGTGCTAGAAAGATCTCCCCCTATCCGATAATGGGTAGATGAACCCCATTGGCAATCACTACTGATCTACCCGGAGGGATAGACTTGTAAGAACTAAACTGTGTTTGATTGCCACACATATGGTGAGATGCTCCAGAGTCCATGATCCAATAAGACAAATCTGAACTACTGCTACTAGTAAGGGCATAAGCAATACCTGACAAGCTTGAAGAGCTCTATCAATATGTGTGACATCTGAAGAACTTGCAGGCGAAGTAGTCGTAGTAATCATCATCTCTCGTAGCGTGGAAACAATATCATCAAATCGTGCATCATGAGCTGGAGCAGTTGTAGAAGTAGGCTCAGTCCGATCACCAACTCGGACAGAGGACGGATACTCATGCTTATGATAGCATGTCTCCTCAGAATGACAAGACGGTGGAAATGTGAACATGGACCTCGATGACGACCTGCTCCTCGACCACGTGGTCCTCGACCGCGGAGTTGCGAAGTACTCCCTCTACCGCAAGAGGCTACCATAGCAGAATGAGTCTAAGCCATAGTAGCAAAGGATGTAGTAATTCTGCTCAGTTTCTTGTAAACCACCTCCATTGGAGGTATCGTCACTCCAGTAAGAAGTTGAGTAAGTGATGCATCATACTCAGTGTCTAGAGATGATAAAAATACTCCCGTCATAGTTGCATTCCGATATGACTGTTGTTGCTCAATGCTTGTAGTAATTGGCATGAAGCTGTGAAAATGCTCAAACATGCCTCTAAGATTGAGAAGTGTGCATGAAGAGGTCAACCATTCTGCTTGATCGAAAAAATATCAAACTGTAAATGTAAAATTTTGCTCTCATTTTTTACCTTTCCATACGTTGCTACTATGATATCCCACATATCCTTTGATGTGGGTTGATTGACAATATCATTGGCAATATCCGTGATGAGCATACCAGAGAGCCAAATACGAACATAGGCATCATCATTCTACAAAAAATATTGGCCCCATTCTTTTCCTCTGGCTCTGGATCTGTCAGAATGTGCTCCTTGTTATGGCACTGCATCAGGGTATGAAACTTCACGGACCACAACTCGTAGTTTTTCCCATCCATCATCACAAATGGGAGACGGGCCCTTGAAGACACCAGACGAAAAAACATCACCCTTGTTATCTAACATGGTAGCAAGAATGCCAAAATTCAGAACAAAACTGAAAAGTAGAGTGTTATAAATGCATCTAAACAATCAAATATAGAGGATTGGTTGTATTTGTAGACTCCTACAACCATCCTCATCTCCTTTTGTTGTAGGTTAGGCTATACAAACGCAAAGGGTAGCGGTACACGCAGATGCAGTAAAGACGCAAGTAGGATGCACACAGGATGCGCGCGAATGCTGGAACGGTGCACACAGATGTATATGTATGCAGATGGCATAGATGGTGTGTATGTTGGAATAGTACACGCAGATAGAGTGTACACAGTAGGGCAGGGTGTGCAGCATGTCAGGGCGTGCGAGGAGGCACGATGCAGTGGTACACGCACACAACAAGGAGTGGTGGTGCAGGCATGCAACAGGTTGCGGGCATGTAGGGGAGGCGGGGCACGTTGGAGCAGGGGTTGGGGGGGAGGTGCAATGCGCAGGGAGGGAGGCACGATGCTCGGTTCGATACGCGATACGCAGACATGGAGGCGTGGTGCGCAGGCAGGGAGGGAGGGAGATGTTGTGCGCAGGCAGGGAGGGAGGCGCGGTACGCAGGAAGGCGCATGCATGGAGGGAAGGAGGCATGGTGCGCATGCAGGGAGGGAGGCACGGTGTGCAGGAAGGTATATGCAGGGAAGGAGGCATGGTGCGTAGGAAGGCGTAGTCCGCATGGCGGTGGGGCATGATGCTCGGGTCGGTAGGGTTGTGCACGGGGTGGGGAGGGGCGGTGAGGGAAAGGGGTGGGTGGGGAGGGCTAGGGTGAGATAAAGGAACCTCAGTCAAGGACCATTGCTCCGCTACCATGTTGGTGAAAACCAATGACTTGTAATTCATAGGGCCCCTGGGCTCTCTTATATAGGGTAAAAGAACTTGGATAAATAACACGAAAGGTACATGAAGAAATGAAAAAATATAAGTAATACTACAAGTTAATAATAATCTCAATAGCATCAAGATCTATTTCTCAAAAAAATGTGAATTCAAATGATTTGCTTTTTTAATTTTTGTAAAAAAACTTTCTTATAGTTTTTATATATTCTTTATCCATAAGCAAAAATAAGTCAAAATCAACTTGATCGACAACTCATTTTTGGGTGACTTGGTCACTTTTAGCTATTGTCTAAATTGTGATCAAACACTTTTTAAATGGGAGATCACTTTGTGATATTGGATTCGTCAATTGATTGATCATTTCTATTAACTTGATTATTCATTTATTACTAGAATTCACTTATCATTCGATTTTATTTAATCAATTGCTTTTTTAAAGGAGCACTTCAGTAGTCAGTTTTTATCAAAAAATTTCTATAGATTGTTCGATCAATTGATAAATTAATTGGTTGCTTTTATCAATAAATTTCTATAGATTGATCGATCACCTGATAAATTAATTGATTGCTTTCTTTATTGATTGATCAATTGGTTTTTTTAGAAATATTTTTCAAAGATAATTTAATTCTTGATTTGGTCCCTAATGTTTCTATTAGTTTCCAACATCTATAATACATCTATATATACTATTTTAAGCCTCATTCTTTGTGAAGGATTCATTATCGTGTGATATATTCAATTTCTCAAGTTCTCAAGCTATTTGTGCTTTCTAATTTTCAAGCGATCATCTTCTTCCTTGAGATGATTCCACACTTGTATTCTCAACATTCTGTAAGCCTGAGGTATTAAAGATTATTGCAAACTAATTTTCTAGCATGTTGTACATACATACTTGGGTTGTGGGTTACTTCACCACAGAGAAAAATATCTTTTGAGGTTTATCCATGGAAGGATACATATTGTGCATGAGGTCGTGCTTCTCTTAGCGTCAAGTAGCATAGGATAATGAAAGCAAGCCTCGCTGGGGAAGTGAAGAAATCCTAGACCATGACATTATATGTCATTGTTTTCATCCATGTGGAAAAATCCTAGCACATTTTGGTTTGAACTTTTATATTAATTGTATTCTTGTAGTTAGTGATTTTTCAATTTACAATTAATAATAACAATATTATTATTATTTTATATTGCACAGTTCAATTCTCTCTTTTCCCAAACTCACAGACCTTATGAGCCCTTAGGCATTCTTTGGCTCTATCTTTATTGTCATTTGATCTCCCATCATGGTAATGAACAAATAAACCCAAGCAACGACCAGACTCCGTATGCGTGCTCATGAAAACACATGATCTCGCTTCATCGCGTTTGTTGCTAGGAGTGAATGTTCCTCTTTTCCTTTAAGCAATTAGTTTTTGTTTTTTATTTTATTAATGCTAAAATTTTTATATTTTTGGAAGATTTGGTATAAAAAGTGAATTTGTTTGTTTTAGTTTTTTTACACAATAGTTGTAGGAGTTAGAATTATTCTTACACCCTGAACTCTATAAACTTAGTAAAATATTCGCTCGCCTATGCATATTTATATTCATCCCATGACTCCTACAAATTAACAAACTCTAACATGGAAATCTCTTTGGTTAACTTCCATCCATTTGACTGTTAAAGTTAACAGAATTTATCAAAGGATGTGTTATTTACCCTTGAACTTGATCAAATTTACCAGCCAATACCCTCTCCTTCCTTCCCTCAAATCCAAGTGCATGGACCATAAAAATTGAGGCAAGTTGCTCACCTCCTTCCTCTACCATACGACCCGAACTGACCTCCATGATCGGTTCACATTGAGTATATCCATTGAGGCATCCCTCTTGCTTGATAATGCCTCTCCCTCTCCCGTTGATGTCGATCTCACAACGACATCCTCATATGCCTCCTCTTCTCTCCCATTCCATCCTCCTCCTTCGAGTTTACCTGCACCCGACCTGAGCACTTCATCTATGTCATCTATTGGCTCCTACACATCTCCACCGAGGACGATCTTAATCTCTCAGCCTCCCCTCGATCGACTCCAATGAGCCCAACCTCCACATGTTGTGGTTCAAGGTCACCCGCCTACTCCATGGCATTTTCGAAAAGAAGGCATAGGCTCTCAAGTTGTTCCTCCTCTATGCCCACGATAATGACCATTATGCATGCCTCATCATCTAGGAAGACAACATGCCCCTACTCCTCTGCCTCCTCAAGGGAGGCACTGAGAAGGATAGGAGAGAGATGCCATGACGACCATAGTGCTCTATGGATCGGGGAATGTCAAGAACTCTTCATGCAATCAAAGAGTATGATTATGCAGCTCCTCATCGAGTTCCTCGTGTTCGAGACCATGCAGCAAGTATATAACCTCATTTCATCTCAGCCTAGTGCACTTTATCGTTGCTATAAAGTAGAATATGATCACCAAAGCTATGAAGCATGTCCCAGTGAGCAAGACTCATGCGAGCGAGTAGGAAGAACCAAGAAAGAATGCTAAGACGATAGTGATGGCCACAAAGACCTTGTGGAAGCCCACACAAGGCAAATTTTAATCTACAAGAGCATTGCGGAGTCGTGGGAGCTCCTTTGTTATGTGGTGCTCCTCTAAAAGGGCACAGATGAGGCAGCTAAAGGGTAATATGAATTGAGATGCATTGCATTCAAGCTGATTGCGCCAGTGATGAAGGCCATCTTGGACTAGCAGATACATATTGTTGAGGAGGGGAGGGCCTCCTCTGTCTTGTTAAGGTCCAAGCACTCCTCCACCTTTCACTCCCAACCTTTCACCTCCAACGTCGGCGAGCACCATCACCATGTGCCTCGAGGACCACCATCAGGAGAAGAAGGGCGAGATGAGAATATTTAAGGAGAGAAGGAGGTGGAAGATTGATGAATCTGTGATTCATCACTCTAAAAGTTGAAAATAGAGCTTTGTTCCCGAGAAATTAGATGCATATTTCCACTTATATTGCTTAGTTAGCATTCATGCATGCATTATTAACATCTGCATTTTAGCATTCATATTTGCATAAAATAAGAAGCCAATTTCACTTGTAAATATTCACCTGTATATTAGCTAAAAAGACCCTATTTGTATATATTTTATATTAACTCCAAATCTAATAAAACCAACTCTATAGTGTATATATTAATAACACTAATTAAAGAAAAATATCTAAAAAATACTTACATGTAAAATTGACCAATAAAACCCCAATCCAAGTTTGAAGCTGTAAATCTTAAAATGTGCATCTCTCTCTCATACTACCTCCGAATTAGGTCTACTCACTTTTAAAATAATATACATTCCAAGACCTTCGTAAAATCAGAGCTCGTATGCAGAACTTGGGTTTTGGGGCCCCTTTTTTATATTGTACATATTGACCGTTTTTCCCCTGTATTTCACCATTTCATTTTCTTCATTATAAAAATCCAAAAAAATTAGATTAAGTTGTAAATATTCTTTTCATATTTTTTCTAACTTTATTTTGATTTTTCTCTATTTTAAAGATGATAAAAAAATTATAAAAGATAAAATGCAGTATTTTATATCTATAAGGTACGACCCAAAAATACATTTTGTATAGATGATCTCATTTGATTTTTAGCCCTTCACGAAAGTTGTAGATCTCGTCGAGACGAGCAACTTTTGTGTTGACCACTTTTTGATTTAATCTCTTTTGTTATTTATTTTTTATTTTCTTTACATATAATTTTTGAATTTTCTAGGAGCGACATGTGGCAGCTCCTCGAGCCGCCACGTGACTCCCCATTTTTTTATTATTTTATTAATTTCGGATTTATCTTATTATTTTCGGATTTATTATTTATTATTATTTTACTATTGATATTTTAATTATTTTTAGTAGCCTATTATATTATTATTTTATTTATTTATTTTATCCCCTTTTACCTCTTCTCCCTTACTTGTCTTCCACTCCAAGTAAATAACTTCCAATCTTTCCCACTTTCTCCACCTATTTTCCAACTCCCTCCTCCTCTTTATATTCTCCTCCCCTCCACCATTTCTCATCATCCACCGTTTTCGAGAGAAGTGAGGTCGAGCCCCTTTAACCTTCAGGTGACAGCTGCAGGAGACGAGTCGAGCGACGACAACCTCAAGGCGAGATCCGCAGCATCACCATTGTCGCGTCGTGAGATTCGATTGCACTTGCTCAGCTTCGAAGGACTCCGCCATCCTTCTCGACGCCACGACGGAAGCCGCACGACGCGGCTCCACTTTCGACGAATCATAGGTAAGCATTCTCTCTTTTTCCTTTTCATTTCATTTTTATCTAAAAAATTTGTTCCTTGTTGATTCACATAAAAATCACTCCACCACCATCATCACAATCACCTCATTTTTATCACCACAACCATCATTATCATCGTATCTTTTACATCAACCACCACCACCATCACAATCACTCTCATTTCATCTCTACACATATTTTTATTCCCTATTAAAGAAAATATAAAAAATTTGCAAAAGAAAATACAAAAAAATAAAAAAGAAAAAGGAGCTTTCAGCCGCAGCCGACCTCCTCGTTACCACCGCTCCCTCGTGCAGCTGTCGGCTCCCTCGCGCGGTAGCCGCCTGCTTCCCAACCGCGGTAGCCGCCTCCGACCCAGCCCACCTCCCCCCGCGCGACGTACGCGCAACCGCCGCCCACGACCCCTTCCTGCATTTTGCCCTAGCGTGAGTCAAGGTCCCATTTCTTTTTTTATTATACTGTAATAATTGCAAAATCATTATTATAAGTTTTAGTTATTGCAAAAAGAGTCCCTGTTAGTATTTTAGTTTATTTATTTCATTTCAGTAATTGCAAGGATACCCCTGGGTTTGAACGTTAATTTGGACATCAGTTTCACATCAATTTTTAATCAAAAAAAATAGCATGTTGTAGAGCAACTAAGTATTTATCTTGTGGCTATTTATTTGAATTTTTATCATTATCAGAATATTTATTAAAAATCAGAGATTTTAAATCATAGATATTTTGCCTAATTATACTCTGAAATTTGCACATTGTCATTTTTGCTCTAAAAATTGCGAAAAAATTGTAGATGATGCATCTAATTGTGCTTTAATTACTGTCCAAATTTCGTCCAATTTGGAATTGTCTTGTGCATAAAATAAATTGTAGAGTGATTTTTGTAATTGATTTGTAATTAATTCCACGAATTGTATTTTTGAGAAAATTAAATTCTCCTGGATTCCTTATTAAAATACCAATTTAAGATAATTTTTTTTGATTTCGTGGATTTATTAGGAATTAAATACCCATAGTCGCTCTACTTTTAGTAAAAAATTCATAAAAAAAATCTTAAGGTGTCAGAAAATTCTAAAAATATTAGTGTAGCTTCAATTCATCATGTTTAACTTCCACTAAAGTTTTCATAATTTTTGCATATCATTTGCACGAAAATTACAAAAAACTCTAAAAAAGTTTGTATTTTTCATGTGTGCATTTTAAATACAAAAATTCCCAAAAAAAATACATTTTGCATTTATCATTGAATTCGATTTATATGAAAAATATAATTTGACCAATTTGGACTAATTTCATATTAAAATTAAATTTGGCTAAGTTGTTGATTTTCTTAATAACCTAGTTCATTCATATATTGCACTTGGCATTTGTATCGCATAAAAAATTACAAAAAATCCCACTTGGAAAACCATAATCTAATCACTCTAACTTGATCCCGAGTTGTTCCTTTGCCTCCTTGAGTCGACCATGGGGCTTTCCCAGGCTAAACAAACATAAAACCGCGCGTTAAACTAAGTCGACGATTCATCGATTTGTACAATGCCATGACGTGGGCACTCGTGTCACGATCTCCTCTCCGTCCTCATTGGTGGTCGTCTGAATTCCCGACTTTTTCAGGACCACATGGATCGGGTCCTCAAACGCTGTTGTAAGGTTAATCCGGTGCTCTCCTGAGAGAAAAGTCACTTCATGGTGACGGAGGGCATTGTGTTGGGGCACGTCATCTCCAAGAGAGGAATGGAGGTTGACCCTGCCAAGGTGGATGTGATCAGACGACTCCAGCCACCAACCAACATCAAGCAGTTGCGGTCGTTCCTCAGGCATGTCGGATTTTATCGGAGATTCATTAAGGATTTTTCTAAGATTGCCCGACCGCTAACTGAGCTTTTAGGCAAAGACATGGAGTTTATTGTTGATCACAAATGTCTTGAGGCCTTTAGGTTATTGCAAGGAATGATCATGGACACACCTATCCCACAAGCCCCAGATTGGTCTCTACCTTTTGAGATCATGACGGACGCATCAGACTTCGTTGTTGGGGCTATGTTAGGACAGAGGAGAGATGGTGTCCCGTTTGCAATCCACTACGCAAGCAAAGTGCTTGATACCGCTCAGCGTAACTATACAGTTACGGAAAAGGAGATGCTTGCAGTAGTGTTTGCCTTGGACAAGTTCAGATCTCACTTAATTGGATCCAAGGTAATTGTGTTCACTGACCATATGGCGCTACGATATTTGATGGAGAAGAAAGATGCGAAGGCACGTCTTCTTCGGTGGATTTTACTTATCCAGGAATTTGATTTGGATATTCATGATAAACCTGGAAAGAAGAATGTAGTAGCCGATCATCTCTCTCGTCTCGAAGATCTTAATACTTCTGAGGATTCACCTATTCGAGACTCCTTCCCTGACGAGTCGATTTTTGTTGTCGACTCACTCCCATGGTATGCCAACATCGTGAACTATCTTGTCTCCAAGAAGGTTCCTGAGGGTTGTCCCAAGAGCCACATCGATCGACTTAAGTCGGATGCGAGACACTACCATTGGGAGGATCCGATCCTTTTCTTTGAAGGACCGGATTATGTATGGAGATGGTGTATTCCTCAGGAGGAATACCAAAGTGTCCTTTCTTTATGCCACAGCTTGGAGGCAGGAGGACACCACTCCGGGAAGAGGACCGCATGGAAGGTACTTCAGTGTGACTTTTACTGGCCGACTCTGTTTCGCGATGCTATCACCTTTGCGAAGTCATGTCCAGTATGCCAGAGAATGGGAGGAACCGTTGGTTCCAAGGATGAGATGTCGATGCAGCCCGTCATCATTTGTGATATCTTTGACGCCTGGGGCATCGATTTCATGGGCCCATTCCCTATTAGCCACGGGTTTGAATACATCCTTCTTGCGGTAGATTATCTATTAAGGTGGATGGAGGCTATCCCGACCCAAGCCGCAGACAGAAGGACTGTCTGTAAATTCATCAGAGATCATATCATCTCTAGCTTCGGGATCCCCAAAATGATGATATCAGATGGGGGTAGCCACTTTGTAAACCGGGAGGTAAAGAAACTCCTGAAGGACTACGGCATCGAACACCGTGTCGCCAGCCCTTACCACCCACACACCAATGGTATGGCTGAGGTGTCGAATCGAGAGGTGAAGACTATATTGCAAAAGCTTGTCCGTCCAGACAGGAAGGACTGGTCTCAGATATTGGATCAGGTCTTATGGGCATATAGGATAGCCTACAAGACACCGTTAGGAACCTCTCCATTCCGAATGGTATTCGGAAAGCCGTGCCATTTGCCCGCAGAATTAGTGCATAAATCAGAATGGGCAATCAAGAAGGTCAACTGGAACACACACCTTGGGCAAAAGCAGAGAGAAATGGATCTGAATGAGCTTGTGGAAGTCAGAAACCACGAATATGACAACAGTTTGGTGTACAAGGACAAGGTGAAGCGTTGGCATGATGGATATATCAGACGAAAGACCTTTGTTCCTAGACATAAGGTATGGTTGTTCAATGCAAGTCTGAAAGTCTTCCAAGTCAAGTTGAAATCCAAGTGGAGGGGCCCATTCATTGTCCGAATGGTGCATGATAGCGGATGTGTCGAGATCTCAGATCTCGCAGATGATGCACCGACATTCCTTGTGAATGGACAACTGTTGAAACACTTCATCGAATCCAATGAGCAGTTAGTCCATGTTGAGAAGATTGTATTTATGCGCGATACAGATTCAACAGATACACCTCGAACTGCGCATGAGACCTTGCAGTAGTGAGCTCTAGCCATCGGCAGCATCTTGAAAGATTCAGACCGACTCACTTGTATATACCATTATTCCTGTACATTTTGTCCTTTCCCTCCCACGACTTTAGTAACTCATCTCAGCTTCATCTATCTCTATCTTGGACTATACTTAGGATGACCAGATCCTAAGTATAGGGGGATGAGCCACCTGAGTCTGTTCTCTATAAATCCTCCAGATCACATCGGTTCTCATACTCACTCCTTTCCTATACTTAGGCTTACCAGAGCCTAAGTATAGGGGGGACCGATGCCCGCTTTGTATATATTCATCCATTTCCCCTCTTGCCCTCGTTTGCCCCATTTTTTGATCTTCTTCTATAGGCTGCCAAAGTCTAAGTATAGGGGGCGGAGCGACGTCTATACATTTTGTAATTTTAGCTCTCCTACGCTTATCCCGAGCTATATCTTTTTAGTCACTTTTCGTGCTCTGAGGACATAGAACACACTAAGTATAGGGGGCGTGTATATATTACATATATACTTTACCCATAGCTCGTACTTTCGCGTATTTTCACGTATTTTTGTATATATTATGCAATAAATACGGGGTGGGTAAAAATTGAAAAAAAAATGTACTATGAAACTTGTAAAACATACTTTTGTAAAATTTGTTGTAAAATAGGATGTATACCAAAAATACAATTTAAAACTTGTATACTATGTATATTATGTGTAAATTAAAAACTTGTTGTAAATAAAAAGATTGTTGTATACCAGAAAATATAAAAAATTTGTGTTGAAAATAAGGCTTCTTATTTACTCTTGCATATTATCCCTGCATTTAAAAAAAAGACTTGCATTTCACTCATAGCATGTCATCTGCACCTCTCATCTGCATATCTTGCATATGCAAGGTGAAAAGCTAGTGGGTTCGGAACCAAGTTATGAGTAGATGTTGAGGATGGACTTGATTTGACCTTAATCCACCTAATTTCAGAGGAACCTTATAGGAACTGGAGTTGAGATTTTCAGGTCAAGTGACTTAATTCTTTGAGTCCGCAAGTCTATGTTCACATGTCATCTTGATTAGTCTAAGTAGAATATCTCGTGCACACGCATGATTCTTTTAGACAGTGACCTAACTTGGACAAGCACAATGCACGTAGCTCTTCATTGATGAGGTGGTGAGGAGGTAGAATCCTTTAGCTTGGAGTAGCACACGGGTGGAAACATCCGTCCTCCTCTAGGGAGGGTAGTGCATCTCAACCTAGTCTGGTGGTGTTGAAGTCTGAGGACAGGAAGTCGTGGGTTGCAATAATGCTTCAAAAGAGGGATAGTCTACTAGCACAAGAGGAAAAATTCCTGATGTACATGTTGCACCTTGTATATAGTTCCGAAAAAAAGGGGGGAAAGGAAAAAAAGAAAGAAAAAAATGCAAGAACTCCAAAAAATAGATAGGCCAAAAAATTTTTCTGTCGGAGTATGTATATTAGCAAGAAGTCTGCAGCTGGATGACTTGGCTACACTGGTCAGGAATCCCGGGATAGGTAGCTACACTGGTTGCCGTCCATTCTTTCTCTACCCCCTCCTCTTGAGCTGGTCGCACTTGAACTTAGAAGGGAATACCCCGCTCCTAGAGGAAAGAGTTATTGGATCGGGTTATTAGAGTTACCTTGTTAGAGGAGGCTGGTTCTGAGCCATTTCTGATGTGGAGAGTTACATTTCACTTACACGGTACAAGTAAGAATCATAGTCATCAGAAATTTGCGTCTGAGGATTTGTTCTGACCTGACTGTTGAGGCGTCTAGAATAGAAGACTTGTGGAACTTGAAATCTGTTAGGTCTTAAATTCAGATCCCAATAAGGTTCCGCCACACAATTAATCCAAAGGTCGAATCAAGCTCCATTTTCACCTTTTGTTCATGACCTTGGTATGGAACCCAAAATCATTTCACTCTTGCATTTCATTTTAGTTGCTCGGGGACGAGCAAGGTTTAAGTATAGGGGGTTGATGAATCTGTGATTCATCACTCTAAAAGTTGAAAATAGAGCTTTGTTCCCGAAAATTAGATGCATATTTCCACTTATATTGCTTAGCTAGCATTCATGCATGCATTATTAACATCTGCATTTTAGCATTCATATTTGCATAAAATAAGAAGCCAATTTCACTTATAAATATTCACCTGTATATTAGCTAAAAATACCCTATCTGTATATATTTTATATTAACTCCAAATCTAATAAAACCAACTCTATAGTGTATATATTACTAACACTAATTAAATAAAAATATCTAAAAAATACTTACTTGTAAAATTGACCAATAAAACCCTAATCCAAGTTTGAAGCTGTAAACCTTAAAATGTGCATATCTCTCTCATACTACCTCCAAATTAGGTCTACTCACTTTTGCATTCCAAGACCTTCGAAACAAGACCAATTTCATTAAAATCGGAGCTCGTATGCAGAACTTGGGTTTTGAGGCCCCTTTTTTTATATTGTACATATTGACCGTTTTGCCCCTGTATTTTACCATTTCATTTTCTTCATTATAAAAATCCAAAAAATTAGATTAAGTTGTAAATATTCTTTTCATATTTTTTTAACTTTATTTTGATTTTTCTCTCTTTTAAAGATGACAAAAAATTATAAAAGATAAAATGTGGTATTTTATATCTATAAGGTACCACCCAAAAATACATTTTGTACAGATTATCTCATTTGATTTTCGACCCTTCACAAAAGTTGTAGATCTCGTCGAGACGAGCAACTTTTGTGTTGACTACTTTTTGATTTAATCCCTTTTGTTATTTCTTTTTTATTTTCTTTACTTTTAATTTTTGAATTTTCTAGGAGCGACATGTGGCAGCTCCTGGAGCCACCACGTGTCTCCCCATTTTTTATTATTTTATTAATTTTTGATTTATCTTATTATTTTCGGATTTATTATTTATTATTATTTTACTATTGATATTTTAATTATTTTTAGTAGCATATTATATTATTATATTATTATATTTATTTTATCCCCTTTTACCTCTTCTCCCCTACTTGTCTTCCACTCCAAGTAAATAACTTCCAGTCTTCCCCACTTTCTTCACCTATTTTCCAACACCCTCCTCCTCTTTATATTCTCCTCCCCTTCACCATTTCTCATCATCCACCGTTTTCGAGAGAAGTGAGGTCGAGCCCCTTTAACCTTCAGGTGACATCTGCAGGAGACGAGTCGAGCAACGACAACCTCAAGGCGAGATCCGCGGCATCACCATTGCCACGTTGTGAGATCCGATTGGACTTGCTCAGCTTCGAAGGACTCTGCCATCCTTCTCGAGGCCACGATGGAAGACGCACGACGTGGCTCCACTTTCGGCGAATCACAGGTAAGCATTCTCTCTTTTTCCTTTTCATTTCATTTTTATCTAACAAATTTGTTCCTTGTTGATTCACATAAAAATCACTCCACCACCATCATCACAATCACCACACCACAATCACCTCATTTCTATCACCACCAAAATATTTTCATTCACCACCATCATCATTATCATCGTATTTTTTACATCAACCACCACCACCATCACAATCACTCTTATTTCATCTCTACACATATTTTTATTCCCTGTTAAATAAAATATAAAAAATTTTACAAAAGAAAATACAAAAAAAGAAACAGGAGCTTCCAGCCGCAGTTGACCGCCGCTCCCTCGTGCGGCTGCAGGCGCCCTCGCGCGGTAGCCGCCTGCTTCCCAACCACGGTAGCCGCCCGACCTCCGTCGGCCGCCTCCGACCCAACCCACCTCCCCCCGCGCGACGTGCGCGTAACCGCCGCCCACGACCCCTTCCTGCATTTTTCCCTAGCGTAAGTCAAGGTCCCATTTCATTTTTTATTATACTGTAATAATTGCATAATCTTTATTATAAGTTTTAATTATTGCAAAAAGAGTCCCTGTTAGCATTTTAGTTTATTTATTTCATTTCAGTAATTGCAAGGACACCCCTGGGTTTGAACGTTAATTTGGACATCAGTTTCACATCATTTTTTAATCAAAAAAATAGCATGATGTAGAGCAACTAAGTATTTATATTGTGCCTATTTATTAGAATTTTTATCATTATCAGAATATTTATTAAAATTCAGATATTATAAATCACAGATATTTTGCCAAATTATACTCTGAAATTCGCACATAGTCATTTGTTGCTCCAAAAATTGCGAAACAATTGTAGACGATGCATCTAATTGAGCTTTAATTACTGTCCAAATTTCGTCCAATTCGGAGTTGTCTTGTGCATAAAATAAATTTTCGAGTGATTTCCGTAATTGATTTTTAATTAATTCCACGAATTGTATTTTTGAGAAATTTAAATTCTCCTGGATTCCTTATTAAAATACCAATTTAAGATAATTTATTCTCTGGATGATTTGATTTCATGGATTTATTAGAAATTAAATACCCATAGTCGCTATATTTTCAGTAAAAAAATCATAAAAAAATCATAAAGTGTCAGAAAATCCAAAAAATATTAGTTTTAGCTTCATTTCATCATGTTTAACTTCCAGTAAATTTTTCATAATTTTTGCATATCATTTGCACGAAAAATTGCACAAAAACTATAAAAAGTTTGTATTTTCATCTGTGCATTTTAAATACAAAAATTCTCAAAAAATACATTTTGCATTTATCATTAAATTAGGTTTATATGAAAAATATAATTTGACCGATTTGGACTAATTTCATATTAAAATTAAATTTGGCTAAGTTGTTGATTTTCTTAATAACCTAGTTCATTCATATATTGCACTTGGCATTTGTATCGCATAAAAAAATTCCACTTGGAAAACCGTAATCTAATCACTCTAACTTGATCCCGAGTTGTTCCTTTGCCTCCTTGAGTCGACCCTGGGGCTTGCCCAGGCTAAACAAACATAAAACCGCTCGTTAAACTAAGTCGACGATTCATCAGTTTGTGCGGTTATTTTTTATCTATGCGGATCTATCCGACTGCAACGAAGTAGTCAATCCGACACATTAAAAGGGTTGGTCCGCGGCCCGTCAAAGATACACTATCAGATTTTTCCTATAGTAAAACTAACTCAAGGTTAACCAAGTTATTGACTCAAATAAAGTTAAAATCAACGATAGGGGTTGTGGTGTAAGATAGAACATGTTTGCAGGGGTGCGAACATGGAATTTGCAAAGTTTATAGGATTCGTGGTATAAAAATCATTAAGTGGTAGACATGGCTAGTCAACCTCATTACATGGTGCCTATTGCAACCGATTAACTAAGGCAAGTGGATTCTAAAATGACACCATGCATTTGTTAAAGCACGAAGGAGCAATTGGGTCATCTGACAGTTGGAGTCGCCTTTGTACTGGACATTTAGATCTAACCATATGAGAAATGAGAGATAGATATAGACGAGATAAGGGTCAAAATGCTAAAACGGATCTGGATGGGGTTGGATATTCTGTACTGCCCGGTCTATTTTCGGATCCAGGGAAACTTTAGACCGAGTCAATGGAAAAACAGAAAGCAACCCAAACAAAGAAGGACAGTAAAGCAAAAGATGGAACCATTAAAGCCATTTCTGCAGGGGAATGTGTCTGTGCATGAGAATGCTTTCTCCATCTCCTTGTTTTCAGGGTTGGGATAATTACGAGAGATCTCTTCCGTTAGGTTTTCCATCTTTCTGTTTTCGGCGCGAGGGTCCTTTGTATGCCGTTCGAACTTTGAATGGAACCAAGTGGAATGTTAGCGGCCACGCGCTTGACCATATAGTCCACTGAATACTCCAACGTGTCCTTTTTGAAATTACAAAACGCCGTTTTTAATTTACGTGTTATGTTTTTAATATATATTTAATGGGTACATGTATATTTGTGCGTTTAGACGTATCTGTGTATGTGTAAGTGTGTATAAATGTAGAAACATAATACTTCAATCAATAATCGGTGCATAACACATACCAATAACAAGAAAACAAACAAACGAAGCACATGTGACAAATGATTTAAGGTGAAATCTCTCGGGTAAAACTCACGACGAGAGTCTTCCCTTCTCGATCTTTTAACCAGACTGCACATGAATCCCCCGCTACACCTGGATTGTTTATGTGTGTAGTCCAACCGTAGGTCTTCCGATGCATGCATATACTATGTCCAAGAGGAAGGGCCTTCTCTAATCTTCTTCTCGCTCAGACTACAGTGCTCTACTTTCAGCATATAAGAAAAAGAGTGTGGTGAGGCAAAAGTTGCCCACCCTCTTTGGTCAAAGGTGGATTTGACATGTGCGAGGCTGCGACCAACTCTCCTCCCAGTACAGAGCATGGAGCATCGCAATGAAGCAACAACTTTCGCATTGAAGGGTGAATAACAACTTTTGAATTTCAGATCACAATTAATAGTAGATGGGTGGTTTGTTGCCTTTCTCGACTTCGCAAAGCCATGCCTTCGAGGTTCGGCTCTATCTACTCTTTCTACTATTGCACTCACACCTATTGACCCATTCGTGCTCTTTGGATTTTTCAAACTGATATATATTGCTGAGATTTCTTCAAATGTCGGCATGAAAGGAGAAGGAAGGTCAAAGTAGCATACCTTGATGCTTAGACTACATAGATGCATACCAAGCCAACTAACTAGACGGGTTGATTCGACGACCAGTCATATCCAGATATATGTAGTAGTGGGCGCATGGGGGTTTGCTTGAGTGATAGCGGGTCTTGTACGACTCGATGCCTCCAGAGAGCGGTTCGCACCTGTCGAAGAGACTAGATTTCTAATGACTCGTCCAACGAATAGGGTTAAGTAAGCAAATAATCCAAGGTCGTTGTGACCCCAAATCACTAGGCACGGGGTCAACGAGAAAATAAACCACTCAACGGATAAATCAAGCAATCAAAGAATGTAAGCGGTTCCCTATTATTATTATTTACCTGATATAGCTGCCATGGTCGAACAGAAAGAACACGATTAAAGAACAAAATAGTCAAATTTCATAGATAAAATAATTCTTTAGTGGTTTTTTTAGTTTTTCAATTGTTTAGTTTCTAAATAAAGGCAATCAAGCACAAAATAAAGAAAACAAGAACAACAATCTTTTTGGATTTTTTTAATAAGGCCAAAAATACTCATAAAATAAAACTAAGCATATTTTTGAGTTTTTTTTATTTTTAAAGTGTTTCTTGTATTTTTTGGGCTTTTTAAATGTTTTTAAATTTCATAAAAATCAAACAAGGGTAAAAACTCTAAACAATGCACACTCAGGATTAAATTGTAAATTAAAAATGTTTAATTACCCACGGTCCTGATCAACAATTTTATGATATAGATAGAAAAGGCTACAAATAGAAACTGAAATTGTAATTTTTGAAATTTTCTTTTATTTTATATGATTTTTATAAGATTTTAGTTGTTTTGTTATTTCTAGGATTTTTATAGGGAAATTTCAAACAAAATTAAAACTAGAGGTAAAGCAAGAAAAAGGCACATTTAGAAATTTTTGTGGAATTTTTAAACTATTTTTCAAATTTTATAATTTTTAAAAATAAACAGGGTTATTTTTAGGGATTTTTGAATTTTTAAAAGTTGAAAATGCAACCAAATGAATCCATAAAATTACAATAAAACTACACACTAACGTGAGCTAATAGTAATTTTTAAGTGATTTTTATAATTAACTTAATAATCATTAAGTCCAATTAAAAGCGTGTAGTTAGTCACAGTACACAGGGACCTATTTGAAATTACTTTAAGTTTCTGGACCAAACAGATAACACGGTTTGAATGTCTAGGGCCAATTTTGCAATTATCCCAAACAATTAGGGCCAATTTTGCAATTATCCCAAACAATTCATGTACATGCTCAATACTAAATGCATAAGGGTATAAATGCAATTTTTAAAAACTTTAAATGTGCCCAAAATACACGTGCGCACACGTGCTTCAGATTCAGAGGGACTAAAATACAAATATCACAAACTGCGAGGTCCAAACTGTAGATGTACTTAACTACAACATTTATTTAATGGACTAAAGCGAAATAGAAAATATGTCGGATAAAATATGAAATATACCCTTGGCGAGAACACGTGGCGTACGCTGTAGAAAACTCTGAGGTACGGCTCTGATCTGACGCCTGAGAGGATCTGACGACTGTAGTGGATGTAGACGACGTGCGGGGCATATGCGTAAGAGGTTCTGATCCAACGACCAAAAGGCTGACATTATTTTGCGGCTCAGATTGGATCTAGTAGGAGGGGAACCATCCGACGGTTGGAGAAGGGTCAGCAAGAATAGGACCTCAGGCGAACTTCAACCGAGCATCGGAGGGGGTCCGATGCTCTGTGAAGGATCAGAGAGGTCCGACTGCTTCGTGAAGCTGGTCCACGTCAAATGGACTGCTCGAAAGGAGGGAGCGATGATTGGATGTGCGTGAAGGTGAAGGGGCTCCTGGAGGTGCTCCGCCTGAGTAGCTGAGGATCCTAAGTGGTCTCCTTGCACACGTATGAGCCTGAAAAGGGTAGAGGGGACTTGGGGTTATGCTCAGGTCCTTGTTATTGCAGCTGGAGATGAAAAAAGCAACGGAGAATGGGGAACGACCTCCGACAAAGGTGGGAGATGGAGGCCCAGACCTCAATATGGCTCCGATGTGCAAGGTTAAGGGTGATCAGGTCATGGGAGAAGATGCTATGTGAGTTGAAGTATCGATCGGAACGAATGGGGGTGCATGACAGGGCTTCGGCAAGCTGGTCAGAGCAGAGGTGACGGCACTGACACAAAATGGATAAGATTGATTGAACAAGGCACTTCAGCAAGAAAGATAAATACCTGAAGGTTCAGATGCGTTTCTGAGCTTCAGGTGAAGGTGGTCGGCGAGATCTTGGCCTCAACCAACCTGTGGTTGGTTGGGAGGTTTCATGCAGTGGAGCTTCGGCCACGTCATGAGCTACGAGTCTCCAGGTAGATCCGGGAGGTCCTAAGACACTCCTCCGATGGTTGTCACTATGAGGAAGGTGGCTCAAGGTCTGTGGTGGTCCAAGGGATGAGGTGAGGCATTGTGGAGGATGGAGGAGAATATTTATAGGCTGCCAAGGGTCCACGAAGATCGGTGGCATACGTGGAACCCTAGGCAGATCTGGCTACGCCTAGGGCTCCGCAAAGATCATGGAAGTCGAGGCTGCAATCGGGCACAAAAACGAGGAGAAGAGGAGTTCGAGTTCGGGCGTGAAAAGTCAAAGAAAAATCTCCAGCGAGAGGCATTCGACCCGACCCGGTCTGGAAGGAGACGTTAATCAGGGTCAACAATCCTAGCTCGACCAATCAGAATCAAGGATTTACAAAATTCAAAGAAAATGGAATGAAAATAGCAAATGAAATTAAAATAAAAATGTATAAAATGAAAAATGTTTATTACTTTATAAGCTATTTTTCTGTGATTTTTAATTATTTTCATGAAAAAATAATGTATATAATGTATATAGTATTATATACAGGTATATTATACCTATGTGTTACACATATGTATTTTTATTTTATTATTTTTATAAAAAATACTTTTATTTTATATTTTTTTTATTTACAACATAATTTTAGGAGTATAAAATAATTTTTATTTATTTTATAAATTATTTATAGGTATAAAATAAATAGTGGGTGTGGAGTGTACAAGTGTATTTTGTACAAAACTTGAATGGTTTTATTTTTTATTTTATTTTTCTATTTTTTGTTTTATTTTCAAATTATTTCTAGTGATATATACAAGATTGTAAAAGGATAATTTAATTTTATTTTGTCAGAACAAATAGATAAATATTATGTACAAGTATAAAGGATATGTACAATACGTATTGAGCCCTATCTCTCTCTACTTATTTTACTTTGCGATCAGGTCAAGACTTGACCTTCTCTTGGAGTTTGAGTCACTCTGTATTTATTCTAAATACACCATTATTTTTATTTTCTCTTTATTATTTTATTTTACACAAAAATACAAGTTAATTATGCATTATTAAGAAGGGCATGCAGAATGCCAAGTTATTACATTTACAACTATTTACCGGTGCTTTTGCTAAAACGAAGAGCTAAAATAAAAGAATAAAGAATGATAATCGTATATTCATCATCCCCCTATATTTTGTCTTTGCTAGTCCCTTAGCAAACACTTATTTGAAAAAAAAAGTGAAAAGAAAAGAAAAAGAGTAAAGATTGATTATTAAACTTATCTTCATTTATTTGGAATATGGAGCTCGATCAGACCTTTGGATTATTAGTTTAGTAGAACCTTATTGGGACATAGGTTTAAGACCTAACAACCTTTGAGTTCCACAATTCTATGGTCAAGACTCCTCAATAACCATAATCAGAACAAGTCTACATACGCAAACTCTAATGACTATGAATCTTTCCTTACACTGTGTAAGTGATATGTAGCTCCCCACCTCAAAAATGACAAAGAAGCAGCCTCCCTCAACAAGGTAACTCTAATTCTCCAGTCTAGCAGCTCTTTCCTCGAGGAGTGGGGTATTTCCTTTTAAGTTCAAGTACAACTGACTCAACAAGCGGGGGAAAGAAGAGAATGGACCGTGACCAGTGTAGCCACGTATCCCTAGGAGCTTAACTAGTGTAGCTAAGTCTCTCGCTGCAAGTTTCATGAGATGAGAAGTTGTAATACATCAGCTTTGCTTTATTGATTATATACACTCTAGCATGCATTTTATTTTCAATCAGGTTTGTCCACTTTTTGGAGTTTTCTTGATTTTGCACATTTTTTATGTGCATATGTACAACATATCTACATGGTGCAACATATACATAAGGAGTTTTTCTTCTTGAGCCAGTAGACTATCCCTCTTTTAAAGCATTATTGCAACCCACAACTCATGTCTTAAGACCTCAACGTCGTTAGACCAGTTTAAGGTGCATATCCCTCCCTAGAGGAAGACGAGAGGTCCCGCCTAGAAGTACTACCCTCGTATGCTACCCCAAGCCAAAGAATTCTGCCTCCTCAACACCTCATCCTTGTTGAGCTACATGTAAGGTTCATGTCCAAGTCAAGCCATTGTTTATGAGAGTCATGTGTGCATTGTTAAGTGGTCTAATTAGGCTAATCAAGATGACATGTGAACATAGCCTAGTAGACTCAAAGAATAAGTCACAAATGGACCTGAAAAGTCTTAACCTCAAAATCTATAAGGTTCCTCTGAAGTTAGGTGGATTAAGGTCTTAACCAATCTTTATTTTTCAATTTAATTCCAAACTAGTTTAAATGTCAACTATGATTCAGAAGAAAATACAAGCAAGAATGTACATAACTCTTTTTGAAAAACTTTTTCAAAAATATGCAAATTGTTACAAGAATTTTTAATGTAATAAGGAAAAAGGGTTTGCAAAAAGATTTACAAACATTTACAAACAATTTTTGCAAACTTTTACTTTTCAAACATTTTTCAAAATTTTTGTACTATATACATAATTTTGATACAAAAATATTTACAAACATTTTACACTCAAAACATTTTGACAATCATTTGTACAAAAATAGTTTTTACAAAAGGGGGTTTTACAAACACTTATGTACAAGGTTTTTTACAAAAGGATTTATGTACAAGATTTTTTTAATTTTTTATGGTTTTTAGGTTTGTAAATTTTAGCCATGTTATTTATATACAAAGTACTCAGTACGAGTTATGGCTAAAGTATATATACAATGTATACAACATCTCCCTATATTTATCTCGAATGATGTCCTCAAAGTGATCAAAGAGCGATGAAAAGAAAACATAACTCATGCTGAGAATTGGGAAGTGAAAAAAGGCTATACTACAATGACGAATAAAAGAATGTCATGAATAGAGATCGGTGATACCCCTATACTTCAGATTAAATAATCCTAATTATAGAATATTGTACACAAGGGAAAAATCAAGGTATATGATGTACATGGTTTACCTCCCTTATACTTAGGATAAAATATCCCTAAGTATAGGTAGCAAAACAAAGGTAAAAAGAATCAAATGAATAATCAATGTCTGATACCCCCCAATACTTAGGGTAAAGTGCACCCAAAGTATAGAAAAATCACAAGATAAAGACAGGGTATCAAACTAAAGAATGTATGATATGGACAATCTGGATCTATATAGTTGCGGGGAAGAAGCGATAATCAGGTATGAGATGCAAGTGATGTGAGTCAAAGACCCCATCTCATACAAATCGAATAGGTGCGACGTCAACAATCAGCGGATCATGATCAAGATATGGCTTCAGGCGCTGACCGTTAACTCAAAAGGTGTCAGTTGACAACTAGATATATCTATGATTAAATTATCATGCACCTTTCTGACCAAGTACGGGCCCTTACATTTGCTTTGTAACTTTCTTGGAAATAATCTCAACCTATCATCAAATAGCCATACTCTCTTATTTGGCTCAAACTGTTTATGTCTGATATGAGAATCATGCCCTATCTTCACTCTCTCCTTATATTGTAGGCTACTCGAAAAGGATGTATCTCTCAACTCCTCCAGGGCTGCCAACTCTACTTTCCTCTGGTCTCCTACACTCTTGGGATCCAATAACAACTTAGTAACTGCCCAAAGTGACTTATGCTTGATCTCCACAGGCAAGTGTCATGGATTTCCATAAACAAGACAAAAGGGAAATGTACATAAAGGTATCCTGAAGGATGTCATGTAGGGCCACAAGACTGAATCCAAAACTTGTGACCAATCCTTTCGGTCTGAGCGGACAACCTTCTGTAATATCATATTGATCTTCTTGTTTGATACTTCAGCAAGACCATTGGTTTGAGGGTGATATGGAGTGGCAACACGATGGTCAATGCTGAACTCGTTAGTAAGGGCCCTTACCTTGTCATTGATAAAGTGGGTCCCCTCTTCAGATATCAAAACTCTAGGTACCCTGAACTGTGAAATGATATTTTTCCTCAATAATCTGCTCACGGTCTTAGCATATGCAGCTCGAGCGAGGATGGCCTCAACTCAACGACTCACATAATAGACAGCAAGCAGAAGTACTCGAATCGCTGATTCTTAGGGAATGGACCCATGAAATCGATGCCCCATGCATCAAAAACGTCACAGAAGTGAATGGGATGCATCGGTGTCATATCACATTGTCCACAAGTACCCATCCTTTGATAGTCAGTATACCTCTTCACGAATTCATCAGAATCCTTGAAGAGGGTAGGCCACCGTAGGTCATATTGGAGCACTTTCTGTGTTGTCCTCCCAAAATGATCTCCTCATGCCTCAAGCTTGTGGCAATATGTGAGGACGCTATAGTGCTCCTCCTGAGGAATGCACCAATGCCAAACACTATCCCTCCCTTCATGATAAAGGGTGGGATCCTCCCAATGGTACGACTTGGCCTTTGCAAGGATGGTCTTAAGTCGATGTCTGGGCCAATCCTGTGGAACTTTCTTGTCAACAAGATAGTTCACAAAGTCAGCGTACCATGGAAGCGAGGTGATGTCAAGGATCACCTCGTCTGGGAAGGTCTCTGCGATAGGTGCAATTTGATCAGAATCCTCAAGGTTCTCTAAACATGAGAGGTGATCTGCCACCACATTCTTGATTCCAGGCTTATCCTTAATCTCAATAACAAACTCCTGGAGTAGAAGGATCCATATGGTCAATCGTGCTTTGGCATCCTACTTTATCATGAGGTATCAGATGGCAGTGTGATCTGTAAAAATAGTCACTCTAGATCCAAGAATATATGATCCGAACTTATCCAAAGCAAAGACTATGGCTAACATCTCTTTCTAAATAACAGTATAGATTCGTTGAGCGGCATCAAAAGTCCAGCTAGCTTAGTGAATGTCATATGACAATCTGTCCTTCCTCTATCCTAAAACAACTCCTTTGGCAAAATTAGAAGCATCTGTCATGATCTCAAATGGTAAAGACTAATCTGGCGGGTGAAGGATAGGAGACTCGACAAAAAGTCCTTTGAGAGTCTCAAATGATGCTAGACACTTATCATCTGTAATGAACTCGGTGTCTTTCATCAGCAGATCAGTAAGAGGTCGAGCAATACGACTGAAATCCTGAATAAATCATCGGTAGAAACCAACATGCCTCAGAAAAGATCGTAATTGTCGTAAACTGGACGGTGGATTGAGTTTCATGATGATATCCTCCTTGGCCAGATCGACATCCATGCCCCTGTTGGAGATGATATAACCAAGGATCGTCCCCCGAGTCATCATGAAATGACTCTTCTGCCAAGATAATACTAGGTTGACCTCAATGCAATGTTGAAGTACACGGTCTAGGCATTCAAGACAAGCATCAATCCCATCATCGTAGATCGAAAAATCATCCATCGAGACCTATAAATAGTCACCCACCATGTCCAAGAATATGGAAAGCATGTACCTTTGGAATGTAGTCAGGGCATTACATAAACCAAAAAAGTATCCATCTGAAAGCATACATCCCAAATGGACAGATGAATGGTGTTTTATCATGATCTTTGGATGCTATGTCCACCTGATTATATCTAGAGTACCTGTCTAGGAAACAATAGTGACTCTTCCCAGTTAGCCTCTCGATAATCTTATCAATAAATGGCAGCAGGAAATGATCCTTCTTGGTGGCATGATTCAATCGTCAGTAGTTCACACAGACCCTCCAAGAAGTGTGTACCCAGGTATCTATCTCCTCTCCAGACTTGCTTAAAACTATGGTGATACCCATCTTAGCACAAGCAATGGACTAACGCACTTGGAGTCAGAGATGGGGTAGATAAATCAGTGCCCCACCACTTCATCATGACCACATCTCAAAGATCGGGTTCAACTATCATTGGAACTCACGCGATGGCTTGGCGTCCTCTTCGAATAGATGTGGTAGGAGCACAGAGCCAAACTTATCCCTTGAGATCATCTACACTCCATCTAATGGCCTTGTGGTTTCTTTTAAGAACCTCCATCAAACAAGATTCATGGTATCCAGTCAAATCCGCTGAGATAATGACTGGGAAAATCTCTGGCTCGCCCACTATACTTCATACTTTGCGGCAAGGTCTTCAGTTATGGACATGTGGGAGATGGAAAATATGGCTTCTGAAATTTCTGAGTGAAGGCTACCAGATCTGCATGAGAGAACTCTCACTGCATTTTTAAATCTGACGAAGATGACCCTACTGGTGTATCTATCATCTATACGAGGTTCGCTCTCTGCCCTAACTGTCAGCTCTGTAGGAATCAAACATGGCAAATAATTATAAAAGTCATCCTAATCAATGTATGAATCTGAGGGATCTAAATAGGAAGAACATGAAATATACTCTACTTCGCTATCCTGACCACGATCATCAGCCTCAAATGTACCAGGTGCCAAGTGTGTGCTCTCCCAACTCTCGTCTGCCAAAATATGTAAGTATGTAATATCTGAAGGTGTGATAGGGGATTGTATTTCTATGTCTGAACATAGTGCTGCATCGTCTGTGATCCCAAAGTCGTACTCCTAGTGGACGTCTCACTCTGCATCAAGCATCTGCTCTAAATCCCTCAACTGCTCTGAGCGAGCAGAATCTCTCACTTTGATCTCATCGATGGTCTCTATTTTTACACTTTAGACCTTGATGCGAAAGTATACCTTCCCATTATCATGGTCAGATACCTCCTTGGATGTGGCTAAGAATGAGCATCCTAGTATGATGGGGGTATCGGTCACAGACTTAGGGATCTCCTTGTCCAATACAACAAAGTCCACGGAGAATTTCCGTCCCTGAATTTTGACAATGCGTCCTTCAATAACCCCTTCAGCCTCTTAGCAGATCTATAAGCAAACTAAATTACTATCCTACTCTGTCGAAGAGGGACAAACTCAAATTGGTTGAGTAAGGCTGTCAGAAGAAGGTTAATAGAAGAGTCATTGTCTAACAGGGTACGATCGAACCGTTGCTCATGGATATGGCATCTAACATATGGAGCCCATGCATTAATTCTCTTGGTTAGCAATCGGTTCTGAATGACAAAGCAAGTGGCACGAGTAAGAACATGGATCTTTTCATTGTGGTTCCTCCTCTTCCTGTGGATGGTGGTCTTCTCTCTCAAGTTCTTCTGGAATAGATGGATGTGCTCTAGTGCCTCCTATATAGTAAACTGTATCTGAAATCAATCAATCATCTATTGGTTTAACTCTAATTGGTGAATCTTTTTGGTATTTTCATTTTTGGTCCCCTTTCCTAAGTGGAGTGCTTGAGGGAAGGGGACAGAGGGACCCTCTCCAGAGAGATGAGTTGATAATAGGTTCCTTAGCATGTAGTAAACTAGGATCAAACATAAACCTTTCCTTTATTCATATTTTTATTCTTTTCTATTTTTTGTATTTTTCTGTCATGAGATACAAAACGAGGTAACATAACTGAAGGAGATATGGTGGCATCAGTACCACCTACAACATCTGGAATCACGATGACATCCGTACTGTCGGTTGGATCAACATCCTTAGTAGCTTCAGCACCACCGTCATCATCAACATGAGCGGTATCAGCACCATTACCATACTTGTCTGGCACTCCAGAATCTTCATGGGATGGTCCCTTAGACGAGGTGCCGCCGGTTGGCATCCTACCGCTCCTAAGTGTCAAGAAATCAACATCAAATACATAGGAAGAAATATAAACTGTACCTGCTCAGATTTCTTCTTCTGATTGTTCGAGTTAGGTTCAATCTGAGTGGGTATGGCAGCCTTTCCCTTGATAATCTTCCACATATCCTACAAGAGCTAATCCATCTCTCGCCGGAAGGATGCCTGCTGGTCAGAAAGTAGGAGGGCGAGGTCATCAAGGGTTGGGTTCTCATACACAGGTGCATGAGAATCTGACGGGTTGCCTCGCTAGAAATGAGGCTAAGAATGATGCTAGTGCTTCTGGTAGTGAGGAGACTGTTGGGAATAATGTTGAGGCTAATGTGGCTACCTCCACTGTTGTCCCAGAGGATAGGGATGAGGACCATGCTGCTAGTACTGTTGTTGGGAGTGATGGGGTTGCTATTGCTGCTAGTTGCTCTGGCCATCTTGAGCTGGAGGCTGCTACTGGGACAAGGTGACTCCAATGAACCATCTGAATCCGAGATGGTCACGACGAATCCCGAGCTGAGGTTGGTACTAGGAGTACCAGATCACGTTGACTTCCATCAACGACTCCTACTCAAGGTGTGGCGGGGGAGGAGCTGCCAAGGGCTGATCCGACTGGTAGACCACCATCTGCATGTCCGGAGATGGGGATGGCTATTGGAACTGCTAGAGATGCTGCTGAACTGGCTCTACTTGGATGTGGTGAACCTGGCAGTACGAGGCAGATGGTTGCTGCTTGCTGCTCCCTGGATCAACTCGGGACCTGAGACGGGGCTAAGAAGCTATCTGTGCCTCCTTGAGATACATGATCTGAGTCTTCAGGTCACTCACTATCTGTGCCAACTGATCAATCTGGTTTAGGCCCTGGCACTGCTTCTTCTCTATGATCTTGCTGTGGTCACGCTTCTCGTGATGATTCCCATATAAATAGATGAGGACTCAACCTATGTTGTTGCTGACGAATTAGAAGGACCTGCATCGAGCCATGCAATCCTCTGATATGAGATTGCTTGCAGGAGGGGCTTCCCCTGAGTATAGACCCTAGTCTGGGACATCACCATGTAGTTTTCTACCATCTCCTCATAGATGGCCCCGACTTGGTCTTTTTCCTTGGCAAAATAGGACCCTCCATACGTGTCGTTCACTAGCCCCTGCAGCTTCGGTATCATACCGTAAAAGAAGCTCTGAACAAGGTTGGGCTTGGATATCTCATGATATGGACACCGATCAATGAGCTCTCTGAAGCGATCCCAAGCCTCATGAAACTGCTCATTTGGGATCATGGTCAAGTTTTTGATCATGACTCATGTTGCATTAGTCCAGCCCAGTGGATAGTACTTGTTCAAGTACTCGATCTGGAGCTTCTCTCAGGTGGTGACTTACCTCCGCAAATGCTTCAGTCAGTAGGCTACTCTGTCAACTAAGGAGAATGGTAAGGAAATCATCTTGATCGTATCCTCATCTACGAATCGATCATGGACAGGATTGTAAATCATCTCAAAGTCCTACAGATGGAGGTGTGGCTCCTCGATGGCTAGCCTATGGAACTTGGGCACAACTGGATGGTCTGGAGGCGAAGCTTGAAGTCGTCAAGGATCTCTGGTAGCTGGATCCAACGGTGGTTGAGGGTTGCACGTGGGTTGTGCAACTTCCTCATCGTGTGTGGTCTTGCCGACTCCTGCTGATCCTTGGGTCGTCGGACTCCACCACCCTCCTAGCATGGTATCTCTCCCCCAATGGGTCTTTGCATCTGCTCGGCCTGCTTGCATCTGCGTCAGCTCTTATCTCACCTCGACCATAAATGCTCCCTGGTCCTGAACGTCTCTACAGGGTCTATAGGGATGCTAATAGTGTGTTGTTGATCGCAGCTTGATCCAAATAAACGTTTATCTCCGTGGCTGCTCATCGGTGCATCCATCACTACTGGCCATGTTCGCGATCTCTGTAAAGGCAAAAGACCTTAACTCAGGTGCTGTCAAATGAACATACATGTGTGCTAGTCTCTGCTCTTTAACTCAGGACTGGTAGAAGGGGGTCGATGGGGAACATGGTGGTAACAAACTCGGGTTCGGAGAGCGGGTCTGAGCTTTCCGAAGCTGCCCTAGATAGATGGAGAGGAGTGCTCGAAAGTGGTGCTATCAAAGGCAGCATAAGGGACCTCCTTCCCATTATCTTGATCTGGGGATTTATGAAGATGAGATCTGGAATGCAACCAAGATAAGAAATCAAACTTCAAGTTCACCTACTCAACACTCGAGCTGATGATTATGAAAGATCGGTCATTAATATTATCATTTTTATTTAAGTGATCAATCAATCTATCAGAGAGATTAAACGCGCTATTAGGAACCCAATGCTCCCAGGAAACTGGCCCAATCTCATAGCCAGTTTTTCCCAGTCGGTATATATTACTAACCGTTTACCGGCTACCCGATCTATCCACTCTACTAAGGAAGTCACTGACCGATTATCGGCTACCCGATGAAGTCCTCAATGGAGAACATTAACCGCAAGACCACTAGTCTGAAAGGAGTTTAGGTACAGCTCTACCTAGTGCATGGGTCAACTCTAGCTGCAAATAAATCAACCAATGAGGGGGTGACTCTCCCCAAAATAAGAATTTTTACACGAGGTGTGTTTTAGGGTCAAGTTTGCATTAACATTCCTAATTTTATTTAGTTATCACTTTTTGGTATTTTTCTAAATAATACAATGCCTAATGAATTTTCTAATTTCCTTGGTTATTTTGAGTCCAATAAAATAGAGGGAGGAAGTCGGAAAAAGTCGATGCGTGATCAAACACAATGATGCATGTAGAGATAGAAATGCATACACGACTCCAGCACTCTACATGCAGGGTGATCCACGCATAAAATTAAAGACATGATATAAACTATCTATATGATGCACGAGGAAATCGACCTTACATGAGCAACTTCTATTATGTGAAGCACAAGAGTTAGATAATCAAATATAAGACTGGAGTATGATCTTGGGAATCACTCAGTGCCTGCCATAACGGGTCCTACTAGTGGTGTATGTGACTCCTCACATCGTGTGGTCTAGTATCCAATTAAGTCAACTTTTTTAATTTTATTTTAGCTAAGTCCAATTATGATCTATAGGTATAGATAAGCAAGTAGATTTGAGGCCTTAGATAATTACGTCACAATCAAACGGAAGTCCTAAGTCTAGGGGCTAAATCCTCATGAATCAAATAGAAAGTAAAGCGATAAAACAAAACTGCGAAAACTACGGTGAGGTCCCCCGAGTACATTGGTACTCGACGAAATAGACCTCAAAGTCTAAGTGTCCAACTAGAGTGTCCAAAGTCTAATTATTACAATAATAAATTGGTTCTGCAAAAATAACTATCCATCTACTATAACCTAAGTCTTCCTACTCCTCTACTCCTCCTCGAATGATGGCTCCTTTAATAAAAAGACGAAACGTCCCTCGGACGGTTCCTCGCATGAAAAGTTAAACAAAAGAGATGTCAAAAACAGTTATAACAAATAGATAAACGATGGGTAAAAATGAAAAGAGACTACAAAGTCGTGCTCCCCGACGGCGATGCCATTCTGATGACGCATCTAGTGATTAGGGCTAAGTAAGCAAATAATACAATGTCATTGTTACCCCAATCACTAGGCACGGTCGACGAGAAAATAAACCACTCAATAAATCAAGCAATCAAAGAATGTAAGCGGTTCATTATTTTTATTTATCTGCTATAGCTACTACGGTCGAAAACAAGGAAACGATTAAAGAACTAAATATTTAAATTTCAGAAATAAAATAATTTTAGTAGCTTTTTTTAGTTTTTCAAATTTTTAGTTTTTAAATAAAGGCAAGAAAGTACAAAATAAAGAAAACAAGCACAATAATATTATTGGATTTTCAATAAGATAAAAAATACTTAGAAAATAAAACTAAAAAAATTGGGTTTTCTTACTTTGAAGGTGTTTTGGTAAGTTTTATGGGTTTTTTGTGATTTTATAAAAATCAAACAAGGGTAGAAACTCTAAGCAATGCACAGTCAGGCCCAAATTGTAAATTAAAATTATTTAAATTGTCCCAAAGTCATGATTAGAAATTTAGATAAAATAGACAGAAAAAGCTACAAATAGAAAGTGAAATTACATTTTTTGGAATTTTCGTTGATTTTATATGATATTTATAAGATTTTAGTTATTTTATAATTTTTAGGGTTTTTATAGGGAATTTTCAAATAAAATTAAAATTGAAGGTAAGGCAATCAAAAAAGGCACAAATATAATTTTTTGTAGAATTTTTAAACTATTTTTCGAATTTTTATCATTTTCATAAAAGCAAACAAGGCTATCTTTGGGGATTTTTGAACTTTTTAAATTAGAAAATGCAACTAAATCAATCCAAAAAAATCACAATAAAAACTACATACTAGCAGGAACTAACAGTAATTTTTAGAATTAATTTAATAATTATTAAGTCCAATTAAGAGCATGTAATTAGTCACAATTCACAGGGACCTATTTGCAATTACTTTAAGTTTCTGGACCAAATAGAGAACACGGTTCGAAAGTTTTTGGTCGATTTTGCAATTATCCCAAATAATTCACGCACATGCTCAATATTGAATGCAATTTCTAAAAAGTTAACATTCATTCCCTAACAATAGAGAAATCCAATGCAAAAAATTTAAATGTACACAAAATACACATGAGCACACATGTGCTTCAGATTCAGAGGGACTAAAATGCATATATCACAAACTACGAGGTCCAAACTATAAATGTACTTAACTACAACATTTATTTAATGGACTTAAGAGAAATAGAAAATATGGGGGATAAAATACAAAATATACCCTTGGCGAGGATACGTGGCATATGCTGGAGATAGCTCTGAGGTACAGCTCTGATCTGATGCTTGGGAGGATCTTACGGTTGTAGGGGATGTAGATGGCGTGCATGGCATATGCGTCAGAGGTTCTGATCCAACAACCAAAAGGCGAGCAGTGTCTGGAGGCTCAGATTAGATATGACAAGAGGGGACCCATCCGATGGTGGGAGAAGGGTCAGCAAGAACAGGACCCTGGGCGAACTTCAACCGAGCATCGGAGGGGATCTGACGCTCTAATAAATGATCGTAGAGGTCTGGCTACTAAGTGAAGCTGGCTTGCGGCAAATTGTGCTCGGAAGGAGGGAATAATGATTGGATGTATGTGACAGTGAAGGGGCTCCTAGAGGTGCTCCGCCTGAGCAGCTGAGGATCCTAAGTGGTCTCCTTGCGCACATATGAACCTGCAAAGGGTAATGGGGACTGGGGGCTATGCTCCGGTACTAGTCATTGTAGCTGGAGATGAAAGAAGCGAAGGGGAATGGGGTACAACCTCCAACAAAGGAGGGAGATGGAGGCCCAGACCTCAATCTGGCTGACGGGGATCCGACCAGCTGGTCAGAGCAGAGGTGACGGGGACGACGCAAAACGGATAAGATTAATCGAACAAGGCACTGCAACAAGAAAGATAAATACCTGAAACTTCAGATGTGTTCTTGAGCTTCAGACGAAGGTGGTCCGTGAGGTCTGATGAATACCCATTCATCACTCTTTATTCTTATATTTTAGCTACAAAAACCTTCGCAACTGCATGTATATTCATGTAAATACAAATAATTATCACAAGCATGCATTATGTAAAAAGTTATAATTAGCATGTTTTTATGCAAAAATAAAAGAATAAAGAGTAAAAATAAAAAAGAGGGAAATATTTATAATAAATATTGAGCAGCCTAATCCCAAGGGAGGGCTCAGCATGGGCCTGACCGCATAAATACCCAAGTAGAGAGAGATAAGGGAGCTCATGTGTGTAAATAGACCTATAAATTAATAAAAATATTTTCCTCCCAGAAATAGAATAAAATTGATTTGTATACATTGTATATATGTATAATTATAAAAATCAACACAAAAATAGAAAAATTAAAAAGAAACTAAGAAGAGCCACTTGTGTATACATCCACCATGTACATACAACCACTCCTATATTTATTTCACCCTATAAATAAATAAATTAAAATTCCAAAACTTTTGTAAATATTCTATTTATTATGGTATAAATAAATAAAATAAAAACAACAAAAATAAAAACAAAATAAAAAAACAAAATTAAAAACCAAAAATAATATTGTAAATATACCATGTATATTTGTACATATCTATTTATTTAACCATTGTATATGAATAATAAAAATAAAATAAAAATACCCTTTTATTCCTTATTTTATATTATAAATAAATAAAATATAAAATAGGAATAAAAATGTACAAAAATAACTAATTAAAAATCAAAATTAAAAATTCAATACTGTATATATACCTATGTATAGTACTATATTGTAAATACCCTATTTTTATTTTGAAAAATTAATTAAAAATAACCAAAAAATAGAAAAAATTAAAACAAAAATATTTCATGTTTTAAGTTTTTAGTAATTCAGCCATTTGCTATTTTTTATCGAATTTTTAAACATTTTCCACATGGCTGCACTTGATTGGTCCACGGGGAATGTTGACCTCCGGTCAACTTCCCCCTTGGACCACCTTTTCCAGCGGATCTCGCTTCTGACCCGATTTCGCCCACTTTTCTAGCGATGATCCGACTAACCCATACCTAAACCCCGGGTCCGTTTCGTTCCTGCCACATCCGACACCCTCGCCGGCGTGCCCGCCTCGGGGTCCGCGCTTCACGCTGCCCTACCCGATCGAATCTTGACGGACCCTTGGCAGTATAAAATCCGAGCTCCGCCACCTTTTTCCGACATCTTTGGCTCCCCATTCCTTCATCCCAGGACCTCCACAGCCACCCTCGAGGTGACAGCTCCCGGTTGGCCGTGTCGTAGAGAGGAGAGAGTGATCGGACTACTGATCCGGCGAGCAAGCGCCGCCGTGCTCCGCCCACAGCAGGAGCTCGAGCCTCGGGCCTCGACGACCCGCGAGGCAACGACCTAGAGCTGCCTAAGCTCACCCACAGTCGAATCCTTCACCCAGGTAGCCGTAGATTCGCTTCCTGTTCGTTAATTTCAATTTTCGCCCAAATCCGGTCGTCGCCGACGACCTTTGATTCCGACCACCTTAGCTGTAGTCTCGATCATCGGAATCCCCTATCACGTTCGCCCTTCCCTCGCACACCTTCTCCGCCCATCCATTCAACCCAGCTCGCACAGGAGCTGGGATCTGGAGCTCCTCCACCGTCGCATCGCCGGAGCTCGACCACCTCGCCTCACCGATCACCGTCGCCCCTTCTCACAGGGTCGAGGCACTTTTCCCTCGACCCGCGAGTCTTCTGGTGCTCTTTTGCAGGTACAAAGAGGACTGTCTGAGGTCCTCTAACTCAAGCCCAGAAGCTTCCCCTCCGCCGGAGTCGACCGAGCTCCTCGGAGCTCTTTTGCTCCATCGGAGACCGCTATTCAACGCGGAAGGCCAGCACGCATCTTCTCCGATCTTCAGTAGCCTTCGAAGGGGAGTCCAGCGCCTGCACGAGTCCGGCGAAGCTCGCCGGTCGCCAGTTCTTCCAGGACCCTCGTGAGCCGTCAGATCATCCTCACGCTCCAGATTAGATCCCAGCCATCCCTTGGAGGAGCTTCGTCACCGTCCGATTCTTCTGAGGACCGATCTGAGCCGCACAATCAGATGAGGAGGCGCCAGTGATTCAGAGTCGTCCGATCTCCACGCGTCGTCTCATCAGTCGTCGATTCACCAAGGGTTTCGCCATAGCGTGCCAACACCGTTAGATCTGCCACGTGGTGGAGCCTCCACCGTCCGATCTCAGCCGAGGGTTCTACATTCGTGCGCCGCGCATCCTCCACCGACCGATCAGACACGTGGCGCACATCCAGACCTCGAGATTTAATAAGAGGTAAAGTTCTCTTAGGCCTCTCTAGTTTTCGCATTTACTATCTAGTCCTGTAAATATTTTAAAACGTTTATTTCAGTAGGGTAATTTGCATAGTGGACCTCGTCTTTTATGGTATTTGCTTTTATACCCCTGTGTGTTGTGGACACGTGCGTCGACACGTGATTTTTGTGGGATATTTGCGACGTTAATTAATGAATGAAAACTTTTAGAGAATTACATTTATACCCCTGTGCGTGGATTTTTAGAACATGTGTTGAAATTCGTGGGTATTTTGCACAAAGGCCCCTGGACTTTTAGTACGTGTTACTAATTAGTCCAAGAACCTTATTTTTCTTGCAAATAGGTCCCTGAGTGCCCCAGGTCACGCGCCTTGCACGTAGATCCTTGGTAATTTTGCACCGGACCCCCTGGAACTTGTTTTAATTGCATTTAGGTCCCTGTGTACTATGCCCTTGTGTTTGATTTTAATAAAATAGCAAACTCACTCCAAATTCATTGAAAATTGGATACATGGCTCCTGCCATGGTGTAACATTTTCTACAATTTTTGGGGATATTTTTGATTTCATTTACTATTTTTAAAAATTCAAAAACATGCATTTTCTTTACTGTCTGATTTAAAAATTCACAAAAAAATATTAAAACTCATCTAAAAATTATAAAAAAATTCTCTACTGTGTGTTTTGTCTTTCTTGATTTTCTGTCCAAATTTGGTCATTTTTCATCATATAAAACTCATAAAAATTGAAGAACACCTAAAAACTTGTAAAAATTCTAATAATTATTTTAAAAATTAAAAAAAATAATTCCAGTGCCCAAAGTTTCCTTAAACGTTCTAGTTTATAGGAAAATTGACTCCAGGAGCTAAATAGGCCTTTTTGTATTTTAAATTGGCCTTTTACTCCTGACTGGACAGTACCTCCAGTTCTTTGCCTTATTTTATTTTTAGAAAATTAAATAAACGTCAGAAAAATCCCAAAAATTCACAAAAAAATAGTAAAAAACATAAAACACACAAAAACATTTTTATTTGAATTTTTGGTTCATTTTTGATGCATTAAATAATTGCTTGAAGTTGGTCATTTTACTTGTTTGCCTTATTTTCTTAAATAATTTAAAATCCAAAAAAATATAAAACCTAAAAACCCACCAAAAATAGTTTCTTTTTATTTTTATTCTTTTTGACTACTTCGTAGGCCCAAGACCATCATGTGCTCCCTGAGTCCGACCCTGGTCGCTATACCAGGCTAATCTAATAGCCAGGATCGCTATCGCTTTTATTTGATTTTTATTTCTGTCTGGTGGTCTGCTTTACATTTTCTTGATTGACTGAGAGGCTCTTGAGCGACTGAGGTTGCAACGACCTTTGTTTATATTTTTCCATCCTTAGTTGCTCGGGTATTTCGTGTCATCAGAATGGCGCCGTTGCTGGGGAGCATGGCTTAGTAGTCGATTTATTTTTTCCGCGGTTTTCTTTTCGCGGCTTTTTGTATAGATTTTTGCTTATATATTTTTCTGACACTGTTTATACGATAATCTGGTCTGACACTTTGTCTGTTTCTTGCGACAGCCCGAGGACCGAGGCGGCGACTCTCGAGTAGTCGGCGCAACCGTGGGAATCGGAGGCGGCTCCCTTCTGCACGGAGCTGCAGGAGAGCATGAGGAGCATCTTAGTGTATAGTAGTTTAGATTTATTTCAGCACATTCTATTTGAACTGTAATAACACAAGGATAGCAGGACTTGGACTCTCGGGTCTGTTTCGCTGAGCACTGGTGTGCTTGGGGGGCCCTTTAGTTATCTTAGACTTTTTCGCGGCTTTTTCGCGGTTTCAGATTTTTTTCGCTGCCTTTTACGGTTTTACGTGGTTTTTATCGAGCCCCTAGCTTTAGGACTTTCTGATTGATTGTGCCGTACTCAGTAGGATCCACACACCTAATAGATTGCTCGTACCTATAGATCGTTAGTTGGACCTACTAATAAAAGATTAATAAAAATAGCTGACTCACTTGACTTAGAGCCTACGCGCCGCGAGCCTGCCGCGTTAAGCGCTACTCCTGAACTCGACCTGTCGAGAAGAGGAGGGGTGGGTCTAGACCGGACTCTTTGGATCGAGGGCGAGTGACCAGCTAGACGGTGCTTTCGAGTAGAAGTTGCCTGCTTAGGACTCGGTTTTCCGCTGCACCATATAGGTAGTTTTATTTCTGCCTTTAAATTCTGTGCGGATCATATTGCATGTAGAGTGCTGGAGACAGGTACGCATTTATATCTTTGCATGCATCATTGATTTTCGCGCATCGACTTTTTTGTCTTCTCCCCCCTATTTTTGACTTAATAACCAGGAGAACCGAAAAATTCGTTAGGCGTTTTTGCTTGCATTAAAAATATCTAAAAAAAGAAAAAACCATAAAATTGGGACTGCTAAAACTATCGACCCTAAAAGACACCTGACTTAAAATTTTGTCTTGGGGAGAGCAACCCCCTCATTGCTTGGTTTGCTTGTGCGAGAGAGTGACCCGTACACTAAGTAAAGCCCTACGGTACTCATCCCGACTGATTACCGACTCTTCTGTGCGGGACAGTCAGTTGGGAGAGTATCGGGTATCCCAGTAGGTCACGTAATCGCTCTGCTATTTTGATTGTTCACCAAAATAAAAATTGACAAGATAAATTGACCGAACCTTTACGGTCTTCAGCTCGCGTTGCGTTGGTGAACTGGGGGTTTTCTTGTATCATAGTTTTTCCAGATTTCATCCACACTACTCGCCAGATCACGATGATGGGCAGGAGGTCTCTTAGGCAGCCTCTGGCTGCATCGCTTTTTAGCACTCCCGACCCTTCATCTAGGTCGGTTCGTGAGAGCTCAGACCCGCTCTCCGAACCCGAGTACGATTCCGCCATGTTCCCCCTCGACCACCCTTCTTCTTCTGAGACCGAGATACCAGTGCCAGAGGAGAGACAGACAGATGATTTATCGGCACCTGAGTTCGGTTGTTTTGATTTTTCAGAGACGATGGCCGGCAGTTCTGATGATCGCGCTGGAGGTCCACGAGAAGATCGGCATTTCGTTTTGGACTAAGGTGCGATCAACTCCACCCTGATCGCCTCACTTCATTCAGTTCAGCAGCAGTTGACGGATCAGGGAGCGTTCATGATCGAGATGAGGAGAGAGCTAGAGCAGTTGAGAGCCGACCTTGAGAACCGCGGAGGAGGAGGACCCGACGATGCGGCAGCCGCCGCAGCAGCCGCAGCAGCCGCTGCAGGAGGAGCAGGACCACCTAGGACGATGCGGGAGAACCACAATCCCGGATCGACTCTGACGCACCGTTGGGTGGTGCTTCCAGCCATCATGGGGGACTTCAAGTTCCCCCCGAACACCTTGCAGCTCCTTCCCCGGTTTCACGGTTTGGCTACTGAGGAGCCTCATCTCCACCTGCAGGAGTTTGAGATAATTTGCAGTACTGTCCACGATCGTCAGGTGGACCAGGATACTATCAGGATGATTGCCTTCCCCTTTTCCTTGGCAGACAGAGCAGCCGCCTGGCTGAAGCACCTGGGGAAGTTTGTCTACACTTGGGAGCAGCTCTGTGCCGAGTACTTGCACAAGTACTATCCACTCGGGCGGACCAATGCCGCGAGAGCCCTGATCAGTAACTTCTCCATGCTCCCCAACGAGCAGTTCCATGAGGCATGGGAGAGGTTTCGAGAGCTGACCGACAGATGCCCGCACCACGACATTTTCAAGCCGAACCTTGTTCAGAGATTCTTCAGCGGGCTGACACCAGAGCTTCAGGGCTTAGTGAACGCTTCTTGTGGCGGGTCTTACTTCGCCAAGGATCACGACCTGGTCTGGGCCATATACGAGGAGATGGCCGAGAACTATATGGTGATGTCCCAGACCCGCTTGTACACTCAGGGCAGACCCCAGCAGCCAGGACTTGTGCAGTATCAGAGGATAGCACAGGTCGACGTCGGTCCTTCCAGTTCGTCTGCAATAGCAGCAGCACAGGCAGAGTCCACAGCTGTGGACATGGGCATCATTAGCGAGAAGTTGGATCGGATGAAGCTGATTGAGAAGAAGCAGTGCCAGGGCATCACTCAGATGGAGCAGATGGCACAGACTCTGAGCGACATGAAGACCCAGCTCTTGTGTCTCCAGGAGGCACAGACGGCTTCCCAGCCCCGTCTTCAGTCGCGAGGCGATCACGGCAGCAGCAGCAGCTTGTTCCAGCTCTCCAGCTCACACCAGCAGCCTAGACAGGTTCACCTTGTACAGGCGGAGCCGTACCAGCAGCCGCAACCCACCTACCAGTCACCACCATCTTCAGACTTGCAGATGGTGGTATACGAGCCAGATCAGCCTCTGGCAGTACTCCCGCCAGCCCAGTACGATGCAGAGCCGTTGATGGATGTCAACGGGATTTGGTATGACCGCCCTCAACCCGGTATCCGACTAGACCATCCCGGATTCCGGTGGGGGAACGGAGGTACCCAGCCCCAGCAGCAGCCGTCAGGACAGGGTGGCCAATACAGCCATCAGAGAGACCACCAGCCGCAGCAGCAGCCCCCAGTGTACCCACCACCACAGCAGCAGCAGTCGTCCTATGGCCCTCGTCCCTATCAGTAGAAACAGTCTTGGAGGCGAGATCAGCCTCACCAGCAGCAGCAGCAGCATCACCCATACCCCTCTCAACACCAACAGCAGATCCAGCAGCCTCACTACCAGAGAGGCTACCCGTCGGGGTCCCTTGAGAACCCTGTCTTGGATGACATAGCCCGCCTCCTCACGGATCAGCAGACTACCTTCAGACGGGAGATGGACGAGTTCCGCCAGGAGATGCAGGACATTGTGAGAGGGAAGGCCGTCATCCCTGCCCAGATAGAGCCGAACCCCAACAGCCTGAAGCGGAAATCTGAGCAGGTAGCTTGTACTGAGTATACCACTCCTAGTGATACATTTGGTGATATGACTAGATATCTGTTTGATACTGATTTTGTCACACTTAGGAGCGGTAGGATGCCAGCAGGCGGCGACTCGTCTGAGCTACATCATAAGGATCCACCTAGAGCGCCCGACGAGGAGGATGACGACGGTGGTACTGATGCCACCAAGGATGCTGATTCCACTGGCGGTACTGAGGCCGTCGTTTCACCAGTTCGAGGAGGTGGTACTGAGGCCACCCACGATGCCGAGCCAGAGCGCGGTATTGAGGCCGCGAGTTTTACAGCCGAGCCAACTGATGGTGATACTGAGGCCACCCATACTTCTGAGAGACATGTTGTTTCTCCATCTTCTGCACATGTATCTCGGAACATTTCTGTGAATAAAGGAAAAGGTTTATTTTCTTCTGGTCCCACTGTGGTGCATGATGTATGTGTGGATCCGGTCGTCGAACCGTCTAGACCTTTTCCTAGTCCTTCATCTGAGAAGGACCCAGTGATCCCCTTCCCTAGAGCCCTTCAGATGGGGAAGGGGAAGAAAACAGAAAATCCCAAAAAGAAAGATCAGGAAGAGTTTAGCCAGCAGATGATAGATCATTTTCACATATAGCTGACTCTTCAGGAGGCTTTGCAGCACATTCCCCTTCTTCAGCGTTCATTGAAGACAGGACCACAGTCAGGAGGAAGAGGAGGAACCATCACTCTGAGATCCATGTGCTGACGAAAGCCACGTGTTTCGCGATCCAGAACCGTCTGCTGGCCAAGAGGCCCGATTCAGGAGCCCCTTATGTCAGATGCCATATCAGTGAGCAGAGGTTCGACCGGACTCTATTAGATAGCGGATCGTCTATCAACCTCCTTCCGGCAGCCCTTCTCGATCGCTTCGAGTTGGGCACTCTTAGACAGAGCAGGACAGTCCTTCAGTTTGCTGATAGATCTGTCAAGAGGCCGAAGGGGTTGTTGCGAGACGTTGTCGTCACTATTCAGGGCCAGCAATTCCCCGTGGACTTCGTAGTGTTGGACATGGAGATCCCTGATTCAGTGACCGATACCCCCATCATTCTAGGTCGCCCGTTCTTGGCCACAGCCAAGGTGGTGACCGACCATGATAGCGGGAAGGTATACTTTCACGTAGAGGGCGAAAGTGTACAAATAGAGACGGTCGAGGACAGCAGAGCCAGAGAGAGAGATCATGCTCAGAGACCACTTCAGATACAGAGCAGCTGACAGATGCAGGGCTAGACATCCACCAGGACTGTGACTTTGTGATTCCAGACGATGAGGCAGTTTGAGCAGACCCAACAGCACAGGCCATCCTCTCATTTTCAGACACCGCTGATGCAGAGATGACAGCAGAGGAGAGCTTGGATAGCACATTCTTGGTTCAGGATACTTTAGAGGCAGCAGAGAAGGTTCTCGACCGCGACACGGATGTTCGTGATGATGGTGGTACTGATGCCACCTTGTGTGATGCAGATCCCTCGGAGTCAGAGTATGAGTGGGCGAACTGTGATGATTACATGCCAGACCTGATTTCCACTGAGCCTACAGCTGAGGAGGTAGATGCCGAGCAGATCAGAGACAGTTCAGTTGAGCAACCTTCTTCAGATCCAGTTTGCGAGAGTACATTCTCATTCTCCTGGGCAGATTTGGCCGCATACACGTGACTTCTTTCAAAGCCAGATTTGCCAGCACCCAGTTGTCCAGAGCTGAAGCCACTTCCTTCGTCGTTGAAGTATAGATTCCTTGCGGGTGAGCATGAGATGTACCCAGTCATTATCTCAGCCGATTTGACTGGAGAGCAGGAATCCCGTCTGATGGGGGGTCTTGAAAAGAACCGCAAGGCAATAGGATGGAGCGTAGCAGATCTCCAGGGGATTAGTCCAGCCATGTGTTCCCACCATATCTATCTCAAGGATGAGGCGAAGCCGTCGCGTGAGTTCCAGCAGTGGCTGAACCCAAATCTGAGAGAGGTTGTCATGAAGGAAATTTCGAAATGGTGGAGCACCGATTTTATCTATCCCATCTCCGACTCCAAGTGGGTCAGCCCTTTGCATGTGGTGCCCAAGAAGACGGGCATCACTACAGTGATTAGCGGGTCTGGAGAGGAGATTGCTACACGAGTACCCACTTCTTGGCGGGTTTGTGTTGACTACAGGAGACTCAACCAGGCCACCAAGAAGGATCATTTCCCCCTGCCCTTTATTGATCAGATTATTGAGAGACTGGCAGGGAAGAGCCATTATTGTTTTCTGGATGGGTACTCGGGCTACAACCAGGTGGCCATCGCTCCTGAGGATCAGGAGAAGACCGCCTTTACCTGTCCCTTCGGCACATACGCCTTCCGACGCATGCCATTCGGGCTATGCAATGCCCCTGCGACTTTTCAGAGATGCATGCTGTCGATCTTTTCGGACATGGTAGGGGAGTGCTTAGAGGTCTTCATGGATGATTTCTCTGTTTACGGCGACGGATTCGACTCCTGTCTTGACTGCCTAGACCGAGTACTTCAACGATGTATTGAGGTTCGCTTGGTTCTTTCTTGGGAGAAGAGTCACTTTATGGTGACTCAAGGGATGGTGCTTGGCCACATCATCTCCAATAGGGGCATGGAGGTTGATCCGGCCAAGGTTGATGTCATTAGAAAACTCATACCACCGTCCAATTTGTGGCAGTTACGGTCTTTCCTGGGGTACGTCGGTTTCTATCGGCGATTCATTCGTGATTTCAGTAAGGTTGCCCGGCCGTTGACTGACTTGCTTACGAAAGACACTGAGTTCCTTGTCGATGACAAGTGTCTTTCGTCGTTTGAGACTCTCAAGCATTGTATTGTTGAGGCTCCTGTCCTCCAGCCACCAGATTGGTCTCTCCCATTCGAGATCATGACGGACGCCTCCGATTTTGCCGTGAGGGTTGTGCTGGGACAGAGGAGGGATGGAGTCCCATTTGCTATCCATTATGCTAGCCGCACCTTGGATTCCGCCCAGCGGAATTATACAGTCACAGAGAAGGAGATGCTAGCAGTAGTGTTCGCCCTAGATAAGTTCAGATCTTACATCATTGGATCTAGAGTGACTTTGTATACTGATCATACCGCCATCCGATACCTCATGGCAAAGAAGGATGCCAAGTCCAGACTGACTCGATGGATCCTTCTACTCCAGGAGTTTGACATTGAGATCAAGGATAAGCCTGGAGTCAAGAATGTGGTGGCGGATCATCTCTCCCGTTTAGAGCAACCTGAGGAGTCTGAGCAGATAGATCCCATTTGTGAGACCTTCCCAGATGAGGCGATCCTCGCTATCGCCTCACTCCCGTGGTATGCCGATATTGTGAACTTTCTTGTTGCTAAGAAGGTCCCACAAGGTTGACCCAGACAGAGGCTTGAGACTTTCCTCGCGAAGGCCAAGTCCTACCACTGGGAGGATCCCATCCTTTACCACGAAGGAGGGGATAGCGTCTGGCGGAGGTGCATTCCTCAGGACGAGCACCATAGCGTCCTCACTTACTGCCACAAGCTTGAGGCAGGAGGACATCACTCTGGGAGGAGAACGGCACAGAAAGTGCTCCAATCCGGCTTGTGGTGGCCTACCCTCTTCAAGGACTCTGATGAGTTCGTGAAGAGGTGTACTGACTGTCAGAGGATGGGCACTTGTGGACAGCGTGATATGATGCCGATGCAGCCCATACACTTCTGTGAGGTTTTTGACGCATGGGGCATCGATTTCATGGGTCCATTCCCTAAGAGTCAGGGATTTGAGTACATTCTGTTGGCCATAGACTATGTTAGTCGTTGGGTTGAGGCTATCCCCGCCCGAGCCGCTGATGCCAGGACAGTTTGCAGATTTTTGAGGAAGCACATCATCACGCGGTTCGGGGTACCTCGAGTATTGATTTCAGATGGGGGGTCTCATTTCATCAACGACCAGGTGAAGGCACTTGCTAGTGAGTTCGACATAGACCATCGAGTTGCCACTCCATACCATCCACAGACGAATGGTCTAGCCGAGGTCTCGAACAGGGAGATCAAGACTATTTTGCAGAATGTCATCCGCCCTGACCGAAAGGACTGGTCACAGCTTTTGGACTCGGTCTTGTGGGCATATAGGACGTCTTTCAAGACACCATTGGGCACATCTCCCTTTTGCCTAGTTTATGGCAAGCCGTGCCATTTGCCTATTGAGTTGAGGCACAAGTCACTTTGGGCAGTCACAGATATACTTTTGGATCCAGATAGTGTAGGAGACCAGAGGAGGGCAGAGTTAGCAGCCCTGGAGGAGCTTCGTGATACCGCCTTCTCAAACAGCCTACAGTATAAGGAGAGAGTGAAAGAGTGGCATGATTCTCATATTAACCACAAGCATTTTGAGCCTGGACAGAGAGTATGGCTGTTTGATGCTAGGCTTCGTCTATTTCCAAGGAATCTAAAGAGCAAATAGAAGGGACCTTATCTTGTGAGAAAGGTACATGACAACGGTAGCATTGATATATCCGAGTTGTTTTCTGAGAGTACCTTTCGAGTGAATGGCCAGTGGCTCAAGCCATTTCTAGATCATGAGCCGCGGGTCGTTGATGTTTCCCCTATTCACTTTGTGTGAGATGTGGTCTCTTGACTCACATCTATTGCATCTCACGCCTGATTATCACTGATCTTCCGACCTGTATAGATCCAGTTGTCCATATCACTCTATTCTTTAGTCACACATCCCTTTCCTCATCTTATGATTATGCTATACTTAGAGTGTACTTTACCCTAAGTATAGGGGGGATGTAGGACCTGCGGGTATTCTTTTCATTCTTTCTACCCCTGTTTTGTTGCCTATACTTAGGGATATTTTATCCTAAGTATAGGGGGGGCAGACTCTGTACATTCTTCACTCGGATTTCCCTTCATGTACAGCTTGCTATACTTAGGATTATTTGATCCTAAGTATAGGGGGGAACCACCAAGTTCTCCTCATTCATTCATCTCTATACCCAGCCATTCCTTTTCACTTCCCTTTACTAAGCACGAGTTATGTCTTCTTCATCGCTCTTGATCACTCTGAGGACATCGTTCGAGCTAAGTATAGGGGGGTGTGTATATATTTCATATATACTTTAGCCATAACTCGTACTTTGTGTGAGTGTGTTAATAAATAAAATGGCTAAAAACCTTAAAAACCACAAAAATTAAAAAATTTTCCTGTAAATAATCATTCTTTTATTGCACATACATAGCTAGTGTACAAAATTATTTTTGTAAAAATGTTTTCAAAAATCTTTTGTGTAAAGTTTGTGTAAATATTTTCTTATCAAAATTATGTATATAGTACAAAATTTTTCCAAAATGTTTTGAAAATCAAAAGTTTGAAAAAATCTTGTGTAAATGTGTGTATATATTTTTGCAAAACTTGCATTTCATGCATTCATCCATTCATGGTTTCAAAACATTTTGCAAAAATTTTGCACGATTGTAAATATTTGTAAATAGCATCTTTGTAAATATTTGTATAGTTTTTCCTGGACGATAGTTGACATTTAAACTAGCCTGGAATTAAATTGGGAAATGGAGCTTGATTAAGATCTTAATCCACCTAATTCTAAGAGGAACCTTATAGGGCTTAGGGTTAAGGCTTTTCAGGTCCATTGGGACTTAATTCTTTGAGTCCACTAGGCTATGAGCATATGTCATCTTGATGAGCCTAAGTAGAGCACTTAACAACACACGCATGACTCTTAGAGACAATGGCTTGACTTGCACCAGAACTTTACACATAGCTCTCCACGGATGAGGTGGTGAGGAGGCAGTTTCCTTTGACTTGGGGTAGCATATGAGGGTAGTACTTCTAGGCGGAACCTCTCTTCTTCTTCTAGTGAAGGAAGTGCGTCTCAACTTGGTCTAGTGGTAATGAAGGCTAAAGACAGAAGTCGTGGGTTGCAATAAAGCTTCAAAAGAGGGATAGTCTACTGGCTCAAGAGGAAAATTTCTTGTATATATGCTGCACCATGTAGATATGTTGTACAGATGCACTTGAAAAAAAATGCAAAAAGAACTCCAAAAAAGTGGTGGGTCAGATTGAAAATTTAATAACCCCACCGGAGTGTATATAGTCAAATAAAGCAAAAGCTTATGGTATCCATGTTACATCTCATGAAGCTTGCAGCGGGAGACTTAGCTACACTGGTTGAGCTCCCAAAATTCTATACCTCTTATTCCCCTCTTCTTGAGCCGGTTGCACTTGAACTTAGAAGGGAATACCCCGCTTCTCGAGGAAAGAGTTGCTAGACCGAGGCATTAGAGTTACCAGGTTGGGGGAGGTTGTTTCTTTGTTACTTCTGAGGTGGGGAGCTACATATCACTTACATTGCATGGAAAGATTCATGGTCATTAGAGTTTGTGTATGTAGACTTGTTCTGATCTGGTTTATTGAGGAGTCTTGTCCATAGATTGGTGGAACTTAGAGGCTGTTGAGTTTTAAGCTTAAGTCCAAATAAGGTTCCGACACATTAATAATCCAAAAGATCTGATCGAGCTCCATAATTCAATTTAATGAAGGAAAGTTAATATTCAACCTTGATCCATGTACATTTTTCCTCTTTTTTCTTTTTCTTTCTTTCTTTTTCACTTCTTTTTCAAATAAGTGTTTGCAAAGGGACTAGCAAAAGTTAAGTATAGGGGGGTGATGAATACCCATTCATCACTCTTTATTCTTATATTTTAGCTACAAAAAACTTTGCAACTGCATGTATATTCATGTAAATACAAATAATTATCACAAGCATGCATTATGTAAAAAGTTATAATTAGCATGTTTTTGTGCAAAAATAAAAGAATAAAGAGTAAAAATAAAAAAGAGGGAAATATTTAGAATAAATATTGAGCAACCTAATCCCAAGGGAGGGCTCAGCATGGGCCAGACCGCATAAATACCCAAGTAGAGAGAGATAAGGGAGCTCATGTGTGTAAATAGACCTATAAATTAATAAAAATATTTTCCTCTCAAAAATAGAATAAAAGTGGTTTGTATATATTGTATATATGTATAATTATAAAAATCAACACAAAAATAGAAAAATTAAAAAGAAACTAAAAAGAGCCACTTGTGTATACATCCACCATGTACATACAACCACTCCTATATTTATTTCACCCTATAAATAAATAAATTAAAATTCCAAAACTTTTGTAAATATTCTATTTATTATTGTATAAATAAATAAAATAAAAAAACACAAAAATAAAAACAAAATTAAAAAACAAAATTAAAAACCAAAAATAATATTGTAAATATACCATGTATATTTGTACATCTCTATTTATTTAACCATTGTATATGAATAATAAAAATAAAATAAAAATACCCTTTTATTCCTAATTTTATACTATAAATAAATAAAATATAAAATAGGAATAAAAATGTACAAAAATAACTAATTAAAAACAAAAAAAATTCAATACTGTATATATACCTATGTATAGTACTATATTGTAAATACCCTATTTTAATTTTGAAAAATTAATTAAAAATCACCAAAAAATAGAAAAAATTAAAATAAAAATATTTCATGTTTTAAGTTTTTAGTAATTCAGCCATTTGCTATTTTTTATCGAATTTTTAAACGTTTTCCACATGGCTGCACCTGATTGGTCCACGGGGCATGTTGACCTCCGGTCAACTTCCCCCTTGGACCACCTTTTCCAGCGGATCTCGCTTCTGACCCGATTTCGCCCACTTTTCTAGCGATGATCCGACTAACCCATACCTAAACCCCGGGTCTGTTTCATTCCTGCCACACCCGACACCCTCGCCGGCGTGCCCGCCTCGGGGTCCGCGCTTCATGCTGCCCTACCCGATCGAATCTTGCCGGACCCTTGGCAGTATAAAATCCGAGCTCCGCCACCTTTTTCCGGCATCTTTGGCTCCCCATTCCTTCATCCCAGGACCTCCACAGCCACCCTCGAGGTGACAGCTCCCGGTTGGCCGTGTCGTAGAGAGGAGAGAGTCACCGGACCACTGATCCGGCGAGCAAGCGCCGCCGTGCTCCGCCCACAGCAGGAGCTTGAGCCTTGGGCCTCGATGACCCGCGAGGCGACGACCTAGAGCTGCCTAAGCTCACCCACAGTCGAATCCTTCACCTAGGTAGCCGTAGTTTCCCTTCCTGTTCGTTAATTTCAATTTTCGCCCAAATCCGGTCGTCACCGACGACCTTTGATTCCAACCACCTTAGTTGTAGTCTCGATCATCGGAATCCCCTATCACGTTCGCCCTTCCCTCGCACACCTTCTCTGCCCATCCATTCAACCCAGCTCGCACAGGAGCTGGGATCTCAAGCTCCTCCGTCGTCGCATCGCCGGAGCTTGACCACCTCGCCTCACCGATCACCGTCGCCCCTTCTCATAGGGTCGAGGCACTTTGCCCTCGACCCGCGAGTCTTCTGGCTCTTTTGCAGGTACAAAGAGGACTGTCTGAGGTCCTCTAACTCAAGCCCAGAAGCTTCCCCTCCGCCGGAGTCGACCGAGCTCCTCGGAGCTCCGTCGCTCCATCGGAGACCACCATTCAACGCGGAAGGCCAGCACGCATCTTCTCCGATCTTCAGTAGCCTTCGAAGAGGAGTCCAGCGCCTGCACGAGTCCGGCGAAGCTCGCCGGTCGCCAGTTCTTCCAGGACCCTCGTGAGCCGTCAGATCATCCTCACGCTCCAAATTAGATCCCAGCCATCCCTTGGAGGAGCTTCGTCACCGTCCGATTCTTCTAAGGACCGATCTGAGCCGCACAATCAGATGAGGAGGCGCCAGTGATTCAGAGCCGTCCGATCTCCACGCGTCGTCTCATCAGCCGTCGATTCACCAAGGGTTTCACCACAGTGTGCCAGCACCGTTAGATCTGCCACGTGGTGGAGCCTCCACCGTCCGATCTCAGCCGAGGGTTCTACATTCGTGCATCGTGCATCCTCCACCGACCGATCAGACACGTGGCGCACATCCAGACCTCGAGATTTAATAAGGGGTAAAGTTCTCTTAGGCCCCTCTAGTTTTCGCATTTACTATCTAGTCCTATAAATATTTTAAAACGTTTATTTCAGTAGGGTAATTTGCATAGTGGACCTCGTCTTTTATGGTATTTGCTTTTATACCCCTGTGTGTTGTGGACACGTGCGTCGACACGTGATTTTTGTGGGATATTTGCATTGATGCCCTTGTAGTTCTGGGACGTTAATTAATGAATGAAAACTTTTAGAGAATTGCATTTATACCCCTGTGCGTGGATTTTTAGAACATGTGTTGAAATTCGTGGGTATTTTGCACAAAGGCCCCTGGACTTTTAGTACGTGTTACTAATTACTCTAGGAACCTTATTTTTCTTGCAAATAGGTCCCTGAGTGCCCCAGGTCACGCGCCTCGCACGTGGATCCTTAGGAATTTTGCACCGGACCCCCTGGAACTTGTTTTAATTGCATTTAGGTCCTTGTGAACTGTACCCTTGTGTTTGATTTTAATTTTTAATAAATAGCAAACTCACCTCCAAATTCAATGAAAATTGGATAAATGGCTCCTGCCATGGTGTAAAATTTTCTAGAATTTTTGGGGACATTTTTGATTTCATTTACTATTTTTAAAAATTCAAAAACATGCATTTTCTTTACTGTCTGATTTAAAAATTCACAAAAAATATTAAAACTCATCTAAAAATTATAAAAAAATTCTCTACTGTGTGTTTTGTCTTGCTTGATTTTCTGACCAAATTTGGTCATTTTTCATCATATAAAACTCATAAAAATTGAAAAACATCTAAAAACATATAAAATTCTAATAATTATTTTAAAAATCCAAAAACAATAATTCCATTGCCCAAATTTTCCTTCAACTTTCTAGTTTATAGGAAAATTGACTTCAGGAGCTAAATAGACCTTTTTGCATTTTAAATTGGCCTTTTACTCCTGACTGGATAGTACCTCCAGTTCTTTGCCATGTTTTATTTTTAGAAAATTAAATAAACATCAGAAAAATCCCAAAAATTCACAAAAAATAGTAAAAAACAGAAAACGGACAAAAACATTTTTATTTGAATTTTTGATTGATTTTTGATACATTAAATAATTTCTTAAAGTTGGTCGTTTTACTTGTTTGCCTTATTTTCTTAAATAATTCAAAATCCAAAAAAAATATAAAACCTAAAAACCCACCAAAAATAGTTTCTTTTTATTTTTATTCTTTTTGACTACTTCGTAGGTCGCAAGGCCATCACGTGCTCCCTGAGTCCGACCCTGGTCGCTATTCCAGGCTAATCTAATAGCCAGGACCGCTGTCGCTTTTATTTGATTTTTATTTCTGTCTGGTGGTCTGCTTTACATTTTCTTGATTGACCGAGAGGCTCTTGAGCGACTGAGGTCGCAACGACCTTTGTTTATATTTTTCCATCCTTAGTTGCTCGAGTATTTCGTGTCATCAAGGTCTTGGCCTCAACCAAGCAACGGTTGCCTGGGAGGGTGAGGATGCATGTGGCGAAGCTCGGACCACATCGTGAGCTACAAGTCTCTGGGTACCTCCGGGAGGTCCTAAGGCACTCCTCCAACAGTTGTCACTACGAGGAAGGTGGCTCGATGTCTTTAATGGTGTGAAAGACAAGCTGAGGTATTGTGGAGGCTGGAGGAGATTATTTATAGGCCACAAAGAGTCCAAAAAGATCGGAGGCATAAACGGAACCCTAAGTAGATACGACTGTGTCTAGGGATCTGTGAAGATCATGGAAGTCGGGGCTGCAATCGGGCGCAAAAACCAGGAGAAGAGGAGGTCAGGATCGAGCGTGAAAAGTCATAGAAAAAGCTCTGAAGAGAGGCATTCGACCCGACCCAGTCTGTAAGGGGACGTTGATTGGAGTCAACAATCCTAGCTGGACTAATCGGAATCAAGGATTTACAAAATTCAACAAAAATAGAATTAAAAATAGCAAATGAAATTAATATAAAAATGTATAAAATGAAAATGTTTATTATTTTATAAACTATTTTTCTGTGATTTTGAATTATTTTTATGAAAAATAAAATAATATATATACGTTATATAGTATTATATACGGGTATATTATACATATGCGTTATGCATAAGTATTTTTAATTTATTATTTTTACAAAAATACTTTTATTTTATTTTTTATTTACAACATAATTTTAGGAGTATAAATAATTTTTATTTTCTTTTTATAAATTATTTATAGGTATAAAATAAATAGTGAGTGTGGTGTGAACGAGTGTATTTTGTATAAAGTTGGATGATTTATTTTATTTTATTTTTCTAATTTTTGTTTTATTTTCAAATTATTTCCTATGCTATGTACAAGGTTGTAAAAGAATAATTTTATTTTATTTTATCAAAAACAAATAGATAAATATCATGTACATGTATAGAGGATATGTACAATACATAGTGAGCCCTATCTCTCTCTACTTATTTTACTTTGCGATCCTGTTAAGACTTGACCTTCTCTTGGGGTCTGGATCACTCTGTACTTATTCTAAAATACACCATTCTTTTTCTTTTCTCTTTATTATTTTATTTTATACAAAAATACAAGTTAATTATGCATTATTAACAAGGACATGCAAAATGCTAAGTTATTATATTTACAACTATTTACATGTGTTTTTGCTAAAAAGAAGAGATAAAATAAAAAAATAAAGAATGAGAATCGTAGATTCATCAATTTCTTACCATTATATATCCGGATCGCAATTCAGTTTATCTCCCCAACACCATACTACATATTAAGATTATGAAATTTTAGATAAAAAAAATATTAGATTATCAAAAAAGCATCACTGATATATAGTTGTGGAGGCTTTCGAACATGCTCACTATTGCTCATTGTATACAATAATATAAAATGACACAAGACAATGAACAACCTGACATATTACAATAATATATGTAAAACGATTGTGGAGTTTGCAAAGCTTTAGACATGCAACACAAAACAGAATGTGACTCCAAAATAATCCCACAGATCTTGGAATGAATATTAGAGAATGTATAGTGATTTCTTATCTCATTTTGTAAATGACATAAATATATAGTCCTATTCAAAGGCTTTAGAGAGTTTATAAATTTTACACCTAATAGAGCTAATGAAATCCGAATTAGGAATAATTCAACTTTAGTAATGTTCCTGGAAGATTCATTTCATTAATTAGATCAAAAAAGCGATCATTCAGAATTCAAAATGTTCTGGATTATAAAATGTGGTCCATCAGTTATTGACTAGAGATGAAAAGCGATCTATCAAGTCATAAAAAGTGATCGGTCGAATTTCAAAAAACGATCGATTAGTATTTAAGTTGTAATGAAAAGTGAATGACTAGATCACAAAAAAGCTATCTACCAAGTCAATAAAAATTAATGCTAGTACCAACTAAAAAAGCTCTTGAACCAACTTTCTTGGAGGCATGATATCTTTGAGGTTCTTTACATTACTATAAGAAGGATATCCTAAAAAACATAATTGGAAGTGGATCAAAGGAAAGGGGCTGAATTATGTACCTTAAAAAAGTTAACGTGAATGAAATCTATTTTACGAATGCAGGAACAATTTTTATGTAGAAACTTCATTGATAAAAACCATGACTTAGAACCTCGTTCTAAATTTCTTTCACATTCTTCTTGGAGTAACCTACTTTACTTTATACCTTGCTACAAGTAGTGTTCCTTTGTTGAATATGCTCTGGAAAGAGTTTATCCTTCCATGAAAAACCAACAATCTAAAAGAGGATGGTTAGATTATAAATAAATTTCGACTCATGCTGATAAACATAATTAATTTTTCTGAATGGCAAAGTGAATTGCAAGAATGTTAAAAGAAAAATCTATCCAGCTCTTTTGAAGATTAAAAATCAAATAAAATCTCAAAATGCTTTCTTGGTCTTGAAGACAGAGTAAACAATGAGTGCTTTGAGTCATAAATCAAGAATAAAAGAGTGAGAGCTTGGTCAGGTTGAGAAAATGTCATAGCAATGCTGATGTGAGTACTTAAGTGAATATGAATGTTAAAATGCGATGTTTACTTCTAAATAAGGTCATATGGTCGATATAAGCGAAGTTTGTACTAGTCAACTAGTTCGGAATTAGTCGACTACATAAAAGTAAATAGAAGATTGAAATGTCCAATGTTCATTAACTGTCTACAGTTGCCCTCAATTAGCTGAATAAGAAAAGAATTAGTCAATTGAAATGGAATTTGACCTTAATGGTAGGATCGATCAAGATCTTAACTTAGTTGACCATATGGCTAAATTGGTAGGATCAATCAAGATCTTAACTTAGTTGATCATATGGCTAAATCCACATGCCTAATTCCTTAGTCGATAAAGACTAACTTTAGGTGTCTTATGGATTTAAATTTAGGCTATTTTTACATGGATCCTATTGTAAATAAACTATAATAAAATTACAATATATCTAGCTCCGAGGATCATTATTCTCTTTGTAAAGCTCTTTGTATCCCATCTACCTCAAATAGCTTTAACATTGATAAAGGCATCCTGTAACGTATCAACATTGCATAGACATATATTTCATAATGTTTTGTCTTTTGAAGTCTATTCTTACATGATAATCATTGTTGCATAATATACATGTATAGCAGATAATGTTTAAGTCCATCAATATGCATTATCAAAGGTAGGATAATGCTTGAAGAACTAACAATCTTTCTCTTTTTGATAATAGCCAAAATATTGGAAAATAGTTTAAAGCATTTTCATGACTTAAAAACAAGTAGAAAAAACTTACAAAAATATATTAGATTTGAGCAAGATTTCCTCTACATGTGCAAACATAAATATTATATTCTTTGTAAAGCACAAGTATTAATTTTGAGCAATCTATGATTGTCTCTAGAAAGCATACTATCATGATCTAACATCACCATCTTTATCTCACTTTCTCTCCTCCGTTATCATTATCAAAATGACATCAAGGCGAGCAAAATAATAGAGGATCTGGAATCGTCTAGAACATAATGTATATATTTTCAATGAAGCCAAGCACAGCGGTTTATCAAACCAAATAAAACATAGTTGTAAACATAAGATTACCAACAGATTTCAAATACTATTACATGTTGAATAAAAAACAAGGAAAAAATATAATCAGATGTAGTGTTGATCTCATAAAATTATGTGAACCAAAATGATGGTCTGCGATGTGATCAAAAAGAGGAGGTCTGAATACATGAGGAAAAATAACGAGATCTTCAATATGTAAGTTGAAAAAATCTTATCATTGGAGTATAGACATTACCATGCTTACGAATGGCAGACAAGCATGAATAGTGCTAATTATCAAGTCAGTGATGATATTACCCTAGTTCAATCTTCGCTCGGTCATGAGTGCATAGAAAATGTATACCAAGCACTTCGAGATTGATATTCCATAGGTTTCAAATGTTGGGAACATTATCCGTTCCCAATTTAAAAAAAAGGATTGTTGGATAATTATCTCTTTGGAGTCCTATTCCAAATAGGACTAGGAGGGGAGAGAGGACGCAAGAGTAGTATAAATAAGGCTCCATGCATGGCATTGGGGATCATCCCAACACAAGCATCTCTCCCTCTCTTCTCTCTTACTTATTTCTCTCCAAGTAAGGAGAAAAGCCACCCACACAAGGTGTGAGGAGTAGTCCTTACAAGGCACTAAGAGCAACCCGCAAGGGTGTGAAGAGAAGTCCGCAGATGCGTGAGGTGCATCTGCGCGAGGAAGAATCACGCACGAGGAGAAGCAACAGTATCGTGTTCTCCAAGTACAAGGTGACAGTTATCTGATTTTATTCTTGTAACCGAGCCTCAAATTTGTTGGGCAACAAAACTGAGAAGATATTATGTCCTCTTATTTTTTGACCTAGTGGATATGTTGCAGGTAATCGTGCCCCGTGAATTTTTCCCCTTTCTCACACCGAGGAGGGTTTTCCCACGTAAAATTTCTCATTTCTTTATGGTTGTTTGATTGTCATGCTACGATTATTTTTCTTGGTTCCTGTATGGGGAACGTTCTTCTACTAGTCATCCTTTGCATGACAGGTTAAGAGAACCCCTTGGTTTCACAACTAGTGGTATCAGAGCTCGCGTTGTCAAGATGGGTAAGGATGATGAAGGCACGATGATCAAGCTGACAAGCACGAACTGGCAAATATGGAAGGCCAAGATGGAGGATATCTTATATTGTAAGGACCTCCATGATACAATGGAAGGAGAAATAGCCAAGCCCGAGGGCATGTCCGTAGGTGACTGGACAAAGCTGAACGGAAAGAAGTCAGTACTATCCAAAAGTGGATGGACGTATCAGTATTCCATCTTGTCACAGAAGAGACAGATGCAAAGAAACTGTGGGAGAAACTGGCAAAGCTCTATGAGCAGAAGATGGCCACCAATAAGGCGTTCTTGATTCGGAAGTTGGTGAATCTGAAGTACAAGAATGGGATGAAGGTTGCTGAGCACTTGAATGAGTTTCAGAGTCTCATCAATCAATTGAGTACCATGAAAATTGTGCTAGATGATGAATTGCAGGTGCCTCTTCTATTGGGCTCCTTACCAGACAGTTGGGAAACTTTGGTGATTATTGTGAGCAACTCCGCTACATATGGCAAGCTAACCATTCCTATGGTCAAGAGTAGTCTTCTGAATGAAGAAATCAGATGACGATCATCTGGAGAGTCCTCTTCTTCACATGTATATGCAGTTGAAAGAAGAGGCAGGCCAAGCAGCAGGGGAAAATCACGAGAGGGAACCAGCGAGAAGTCTAAGGACCAAGGAAAGTACCATCATTGCAACAAGACTGGTCACTGGAAGAGAGATTGTAGAATCTGGAAAAGAGAGCAAGTGGAAGCCAAAAAGAATCAGAAGAAAGATGAAGATGAGAACATTACTGCAGTAGTGTCTCATGACGACGAGGTTCAGTTGGTTCTCACTATTCAGGAGCAGTGTCTACGTGCAGGAGATGACTCTGAGTGGGTTGTTGACACAGCCGCCTCCTATCACGTGACTCCGCACAGGAAGTTCTTCACTTCTTATACAGAGGGAGATTTTGAGAGAGTCAAGATGGGTAACAACAGTTACTCCAAGATTGTTGGCATGGGCACTATCTCAGTTCAGACTGATATTGGATGTGTAATGACTCTGCAGGATGTTAGGCGCGTTCCTGACCTGCAGCTTAGCCTCATATTCGGATCTCAACTAAATAGGGAGGGCTACCATCTGAAGTTTGGAAACAGTAGGTGCAAGATCAGCAAGGGCTCTCTTATCATGACCAGATGCAGGTTGTGTTGTACTCTCTACAAGACTCAAGTGAATGTCATGGATGGCATCCTACATGCTAGTGAGGCTGACACATCGGATCTCTGGCGTCATCGGCTCGGACACATGAGCCAATAGGGCATACAACTTTTGAGCAGGAAGGAGTTGATACCATGTCACACTGACATAACACTATCACCTTGTGATTCATGCGAGATTGGAAAGAATAAGAGTGCACCTTTTAAGACTCGATCAAAGGTGAAGGAAGATGTTTTGCATTTGATTCACTCTGATGTATGTGGTCCGATGGACACAATATCTTTGGGAGGAAACAATCATTTTCTGACTTTCATTGATGATGCATCAAGGAAGGTGTGGGTTTATATGCTGAGGATGAAAGATCAAGTCTTTGATTGCTTCAGGAAATTTCATGCTATGGTGGAGCACGAGATAGGCAAAGTGTTGAAGTATCTGTGCACGGACAATGGAGGGGAGTACAACTCTCACGTCTTCTAGAGCTATTGTGTAGAGCACGGGATCAAGCATGAAAGGACAGAGCCCGGCACACCCCAACACAATGGTGTCGCTGAATGGATGAATAGGACCATTGTGGAGAGAGTTCGTTGCATGATGAAGACAGCGAAGATGCCCAAGACCTTTTGGGCTGAGGCGGTTCAGACCGCATGCTACTTGACTAATCGATCTCCATCTGTTTCCTTGAATTTTCAAGTCCATGAACGCATTTTGTTTGGTAAAGATCCCTCATATGCTCATATGAGCGTGTTTAGATCCCAAGCTTATGCATTTACCCTGAAGAAACAAAGGAAGAAGTTTGATGACAAGGCGGTGCCTTGCATTTTTGTTGGCTATGGAGATCAGGAGTTTGGATACCGATTTTGGGATCCAAAGAAGAAGACCATTACCAAGAATATAAATGTGATTTTCTATTAGAATCAGACTTTGACTGAGGACGACAGTGGTGATGTTGACTCGGATGGGATTTCTATGGATGATGACAACGATGAGGACTCAGATCCTTCTACAATAACAGGTACATATGGAGGATATGCACATCCATAACAGCATGACCTATATGCAGACGCTGCTGCTGCAGGTATAGGGGATCTCGAGCAGGGGGAACAACCTCATCAAGAAACAGATGCAACAGAGCCTCAGGTCAGGAGATCTGGAAGGGCACATCAACCATCATCCCGCTATCCTACTTCCCAATATGTGATGATGACTAATCTTGATAATCCATGCACTTTTGAGGAGGCATTAGAGAATAAGGAGAGAATTCATTGGCAAATTGTAATGAATGAAGAGATGCAGTCTCTGAAGAAAAATCTTACCTATGATTCAATATGAAATCATGAATAGTCATTGGTTCAATTGGTACATAATAGTTCATACTTTTTATCTTTTTATCTATAGAATAAGCTATAGAATAAGAATAACCCAAGAATGATCCAAAAGGGTTCAAAATTTCTTTTCCCGATCAGATGGATTTTTTAGATTTCTTTGAGTATCAAGATTTCACAAGAAATCTGTCATAAATTTTAAAGAATCCCCTATGTAAGGTAAGATTAAATAAGGTCGTTATCAGATGTTGGATTGATAATCAAATAATGATCTGGGGAATATGATCTTTACGTATTAATCATATACAATTATTGAGCTTCCTGCAGGCAAGAGAGCATTGAAGAACAAATGGATATACAAGTTGAAGATAGATGATGGTGGCAAGCTACTGAAGTACAAGGCTATATTGGTTGTGAAAGGATTCAGCCAGAAAGAGGACATGGACTATGATGAGATCTTCTCACCAGTTGTGAAGATGAATTCTGTGAGAGTGGTACTAGGCCTTGTTGCAAGCTTAGACCTTGAGATAGAGTAGAAGGATGTGAAGACAACCTTTCTTAACAGTGGTCTGAAGGAAGAATACTACATGGAGCAGCCACAGGGATACCAGGAGAAGGGTAAAGAGCACATGGTTTACAGGCTGAGGAAGAGTCTCTATGGATTAAATCAAGTCCCTAGACAGTGTTACTTGAAATTTGATGCCTTTATGACAAAGCAGAATTTCAAGAGGACTACAGCATATCCATGTGGTTATGTTCGACGTCTTCCCAATGGAAGGTTCATTATCTTGTTTATCTACGTGGATGACATGTCGACAGTTGGTCAAGATCCTGCGTTGATAGTAAAGCTCAAAAGGGAACTCTCTAAGAAATTTGAGATGGTGTATTTGGGCAAGACAAGCAACGTGTTTGGGATACAGATCACTCGTGACAGGAAGAAGCACAAGTTGTGGTTGTCACAAGAGAGGTATGTTGAATGCATTCTGGAGCGGTTCAACATGAAGAATGCGAAGCCTATCAGCACACCCCTTACCACTCATTTCAAGTTGACAAAAGAGACATGTCCGTCTACTTCTGAGGAGAAAGCTAAGATGACCAAGATTCCTTACCATTCTGTAGTTGGAAGCCTTATGTATGCCATGGTTTGCACCAGACTCGACATTGCTCATGCCGTGAGTGTAGTGAGCAGATTCATGTCGAATCTAGGGAAGGATCACTGGGAAGCTGTAAAATGGATTCTGAGATACTTGAGAGGGACCTCAAGTATGTGTTTGATTTTTGGGAGGATAGATCCTAAACTCCGTGGATACACAGATGCTGACATGGCGGGATATGTGTATCAAAGGAAATCGACTTTCGGGTACATTTTCACTTTCGCAGGGGGAGCGATCTCATGGCAGTCCAAGTTGCAGAAATGCATTGCGCTCTCAACGACTGAAGCCGAGTACATTGTAGCAGCAGAAGCAGAAAAAGAAGTGTTGTGGTTACAACGATTCCTTGGTGAACTTGGATGCGAAGACAGTAAGCCGATTGTCTTCTGTGATAGCCAGAGTGCCATTGATCTGAGCAAGAGCACGATGCATTATGCCCGCACAAAGCATATAGATGTATGATATCATTGGCTGAGAGATCTATTGACAAGAAGCATCTCATTCTGAAGAAGGTTCACACAGATGAAAATCCATCAGATATGGTGACGAAGGTTGTGACTCATGACAAGTTGCAGCTCTGTAGAGAGCTGAGCGGTGTCACCTCTCAGTGATCATCTTCTTTGGAGACACCTCCCCATTGGAAATGGAGGGGGAGGTTGTTGGGAATATTATTCATTCCCAATTTAAAAAAAAGGATTGTTGGATAATTACATCTTTGGAGTCCTATTCCAAATAGGACTAGGGAGAGAGAGAGGAGGCAAGAGTAGTATACATAAGACCCCATGCATGGCGTTGGGGATCATCCCAACACAAGCATCTCCCCATCTCTTCTCTCTTAGTTCTTTCTCTCCAAGTAAGGAGAGAAGCCATCCATGCAAGGAGTGAGGAGTAGTCCTCACAAGGCGCGAAGAGCAGCCCGCAGGGGCGTGAAGAGTAGTCGCAGAGGCATGAGGTCCATCCGCATGATGAAGAATCGCGAACAAGGAGAAGAAACGGTATGGTGTTCTCCCAGTACAAGGTAACAGTTATCTGATTCTATTCTTGTAACCGAGCCTCAGTTTTGTTGGGCAATAAAACTGAGAAGATATTGTGCCCTCTTATTTTTCGACCTAGTAGATTGTTGCGGGTCGTCGTACCCCGTGGGTTTTTCCCCATTCTCACATCGAGAAGGGTTTTCCCACATAAAATTTCTCATCTCTTTGTGGTTGCTTTATTATCGTGCTACGATTATTTTGCTTGATTCCTGTGTGGGGAACGGTCCACTGCTAGTCATCCTTTGCAGGACAGGTTAAGGGAACCCCTCGATTTCATCAAATGCTTAAACTCAAGAAATTCATTGGGTACAAGTAAATCAATAATAGCTATGATACAATGAATTTGTGCATACAAAAATTGAATGGTAGGAGAGAGTATCAACGATTCAGAGTGCAAGAAGTGAGGATAACAAAGGAACGTGAAAAAAATACAAAGAGATTTACATTGCTACAAGTAGTATAGATTAGAATCAAAATTTCGTATTACATCGTGATCAATAATTGATAAAAAAATAGGAGATTCACAAAAAAACTGCAGGTAGTTAGAATCAACTAATGGTAGAATCCCATTATACGAAAGGAGATGAAGGATTTTACATCCAAGCAAGAATTGTGCGATGTTTTATGTTGGATTGTACTTTTTCACGAGGATGGAGCCAGAAATTTTTTATCGAGGGGCCACAAAGTGACATTTATTTATATGTTGATTATAATATTACTAAGTAAACTGTGGAGTATAATTCAAGATAAAAATAACAATTTGATTAAATTTCTTAACCTTTTGTTATCGTGACACGTGTTCGGTATTTTTCTATCCATTTTTTGAAAAATAACTCTATTTTATTACAAATCTATAAAATCGCAAGATTGAACATCAGATTTGCATATCCATTAGGAATATGTATTTTTCAAGTATTTTAAGACCTTTTTTGCTTCTTTTGACTTACTTTCTTTATAGGTCAATTGGAACCTAGCACACAAATAAGTACTAAAAAGTATGTCTGATCGACTATCAATAAGATACACCAAAGAACCAAACATACCTCTGTATAATAATCACATCAATATCATGTCCCTTTTCATCTTTATCGAGCCAAGATTGAGTTCCCATTGGTGATGTCTTCCCTTTTGTATTCTCCATCATAAATATTTTAAAGATACTTAGTGTTCTTCATTTAACTTATGAAATTTTTTGTGGCATTTATTGAACCTGCAGCCTAGAAAAAAATGGAATTCTCTCATGAGACTCATTTCAAACCCCTCTTGCATCAACTTCGCAAAATCTATGCACAAATCTTCATTAGTAGCTCTCAAAATAATGTCATCAACATATATTTGAGCTATTAAAATATAATTTGAATCTATAATAAATAAAGTTGAGTCTTAATTTCAATATATCATACAGTATTCTTGATGCTTGTTTTAGTACATATAAAGCTTTATTCAATATATAAATAAACTGAGCTTTATCAACAAAACCAGGCGGTTATTTAACAAAAACTTCTTCTTTCATATAATCACTAAGAAAAGCACTTTTTTACATCCATTTGATAAAGTTCTATTTCTAATGTACAACATAAGCAAGTAGCATCCTGAATGATTCTAGTCTGGCTATAGGTGCATAAGTTTCATTGAAGTCTATAACTTCATGTTGGATGTAACCTTGTACAACTAGTGTAGCTTTATTGCTAATCATTTGACCTTACTCATTTGATTTGTTTCTATAAAACCATTTAGTCCAATTATTGAGGTGTCTTTTAATTTAGATTCAAGTTCTCAAACTTCATATCTTGTTAATTAATGAAGTTCTTCTTGCATTGATATTATCTAAGATTCATATTTCAGTGCATGTTTTATCTTATTAGGTTCTATTTGTGATCATAATCATCAAGTACAAAGTTAATATTAAGTTGAGATCTTATTTTAACTTTATATGATATTTCTTCAATTACTTGAGTTTTAGGGTATTCCTTGCTAAAGATCTATTTTTAGGTAGATGATGTGTATTAGTGTCTTTTATCTTGGTTATATCAACGAATGTTTGTTCTCCATCTTCTTCATCTTCAATAACATTTCTTGACTATATATTTCTTGTGGATTTTTATCGACTTTTATGTGCAGTGATTCTTCCACAATAAGTGTATTTTTTATTAAAAAATCTATATGCCTTACTACGGTTTGAGTAACGAATGAGTATGCGTTATTCGATTTTAGCATCAAACTTGTCTAAGTTATTGTTTGTGTTTAGGGTAAAACATTTGCTTCCAAAAATTTTTGAAGTGTCTTATCTTAGGAATTTTACCTTTGTAACGGTCATAGCTTGTCTTTTTAAGGATTGGTTGTAATAATACTCTATTTAATACATAGTGTGTAGTATTAGTAGCTTCTGCCCATAAGTACTTAGGTAGGACATATTCTATTAATAAATTCTAGCACATTCTTTTAAAGTTCTATTCTTTCTTTCTACAATTCCATTTTGTTGAGGTGGTCTTAGAAAAGAAAATTTGTCATTTATTCCATGTTCACAAACCTTAGTGAATTGTTCATTTCCAAGTTCTCTTCCATGATTTGTATGAATTTTATGATTTTTTTTATTATTCTCTTCTTGAACTAATTTTGAAAAGTTTGTAATTATATAGTTTGATCTTTTATTTTTAAGAAGATTGTTCAAGTGAACTTAGAGTAGTCATCAACTATTACAAGAAAATATCTACAAATACTGAGGCCTTCTACTCTTGTTGGTTCAAACAGATCTAAGTGAAGTAGTTCCATGAGTCTAGATGTCGAAACTAAGTTTCTTTCTCTTGAATGAGCTTTTGTGAAGTTTTCCTAGTGAGCAAGCATCGCAAGGTATTTTGAGGTTTATCTTATTGATAGGCAGTCCGCTTAACAAATTATTCTTTGTTTAAGTACTTATAGTGTAAGTGACTTCGTCTTCTATATGAAATATTAGTTTCATTATCTCTAGTGATCAAGCAATCATAAGAATTGTTAAACTCTACAACATAAAATTTTTTAACCCTTTTCAAATTAGTAAGGGTTCATTACTAGATTCATCAAGAATTTAGAAGCAGCTTAATGAAAAAAAGACATTAATCTTTGTCACAAACTTGACTAACAATAAGTAAGTTATGCTTTAAACTATTAACTAAAGATACATTATAAAAAATAGCATTAACCTTATAACTTTACCAATACCTATAATATGACCCTTGTGGTTGTTCCCAAAAGTGATCGAACTTCCTTTATGTTCCAAGATGGTAAACAGCTTCTTGTCTCATGTCGTATGCTTTGAACATCATGAATCCATGATCCATAAGACTTCTCCGTCTTGTTCCTACAATAGTTGAGATTGGTGTCATTCTTGATATGGTCATATTTATGGCTTTTAATCCAATTTGAGATAATGTGTACATCTATTTTTTGTAATCTACATTCTCTCCACCTACAAAAGAAGCTTTGAGAAGATCTTTTGATACCCATCTTTTGGATCCATGAGGGTTAGACTTTCTCTCTACAATTTGATTAAGCAATTTGTTGTGGGATGGTGAACTACCAATAAATCATATGCCATTTTTATCACGGGATTTTCCTTTATAACTAAGTAGTTTATATAAATTCTCCTTTCATTTAGTAAACCCAACAAGATCATTTACAAGCTTATCACAGTTTAATTTAAGAATACTAAATTCTTTTTTAAGACAAGTATTATTATCATTTAAGCAGGATGATTCTTCACTGAAAGTTTCTTTTTCGAGAACTAGCTTATTTATCTTTAACTAACTTTTGATTTTCTAACTTAGACATTTCTAATTCTGTAACAACTTCATGAAAATCATCTAAAATTTTAGTAATGTTTATTGAGTTACCTCATCTTCTATAGCCATCAATCCAATGCATGATGATTCTTCATCGCCTGAGTTTGAGTCAGAGTCTCTTGAGTCCAAATCACTCCATGTGGCTTGTAGTGCTCTCTTCTTATGAACCTTCTTGAACTTTTTGTTGGATCGCTCCTTATAGTTTCCCTTCTCTTACTTTAGAAGTGGACAATCTCTTCATGGATGTCCATTCTTCTTGCGCTCGTAGCACGTGGGTGCTTCTTCATTATCTCCTCTCTTTGACTTGAAGCTTTTCTTATTTCACATAACTTCTTAAACTTTATAGCAAGTAGGATAAGATATTTATTATTCATATCTTCATCGGGTGAGTCTTGTGAGCTGACCTTTAAAGCTAGACACTTCTTCTTGGCTTCCTCGATCCACTTCTTTGTCTTCTTCTTGAGTTTATAAGCCATCGAGTTCTATATGAGGTTGTCTGTCTCTATCTATAGATGTTACTTTATGTTCCCATTCCCTTAAGAGTGAATCGATAACTTTATTTTTAAGTTCTCTTTTGATGAAGTTCTTACCTATAGTCTTGAGATTGTACACAATGGTTGTGAACCTTATATCCATCTCCTTAATAGTTTCTCCTTCCTTCACTCAAAATTCTCATATTCCTTAGTCATCATCGTAATTTTAGAGATCTTGGTTTTCATGTACCTTCAAATGTGACCAGAAGTGTCTTATAAATCTCATCAGTTGTTTTGGACTGAGAGACATGATCGTACTCGTAAGGTGAATAATACAACACTTTCATTGCTTTAGCATTACTCTCCAAATCATTGATCTCAACATCTATAAATTCCTTTACCCTTGCTCCAGTGTCAGCTTTTCGAAGTACTTTGTCATGCATGTCCACATCTTGAAATCCATGGACTGCATGTAAATATCCATGTGGTTTTCCCATTATGAGTAGTTGGTACCATCAAAGTAGGGCAGCTTTGTAATAGAGTAAGAAGTTTCACTTGAGCTAGTGGATACATTGTCATGTACCATTTAGGACTTGCAAGTACGTTGTTACACCAATAAAATTTGAACCTGCTTTGATACTAAATGTGAGTCTGTCATAAAAGGAGGGTGAATTATGCAATAAACAATTACTCTAATAATAATATCTAATTAAAAATAAATCATAAAACTCATAGATAGAATAAAATCAAACCATAAAAACATTGTGATTTTATGTGTAAACCCAAGTGGAAGAAAGTCACGCTCCAGAACCATGTTTCAGGATTTCCCCTTCACTTTCTCAAAGAAGCATGTTTCCACTATTCCCACGCTACTTTAACCCGAGTGTAGCACAACCACTCATATAACTTGTAACCTTTCTTGAAAAACTCTCAAAGGAAGATTTTTATCTCTTTCTCATAGAAAGAAATCCACAATTCATATACTTATAAACAAAATACTAAACAGAAAATAGCTAAGCAATAAACTTGAAATGACAAGCTCGTGGACTTTCATATCAGAATATTCTCGAGAATGAAGATGATAGTCATAGAGACCACAAAAAACATTAGTAGAAAGAAAGGTTTGGATTGAAGAGAGCTCGAGAGCGTAGAAACCTTTTAGGAACTCAAATATTACATGAAATGATTGCTCTTTTTTCTTTTAATAGATGATGTTTCTCTTGGTTATGTGTCTCAAACAATGAGGCATAAGGTATCGTATATAGGGTTGGCCTCAAAAGAGCCTTTAGTATCTAAAAATAGAAAGTCCAATGTTTTGATTTCCAAAAGCCATGAAATGATCGATCATATAAACAAGTTGTTCATTCATGTCACAAGAGCGATCGATTAGATTTGATCATTGGTCTAAAATTCAAAAAGTGATCAATAATGGCCAAAAATATGTTCAATAAGGGTTGATCAATCATGAGAAACACGATGGTAGATAAAGGATGATCGATTTGGGATGTCAAGGTGATTAATCATAAGTCCAAAAAATTATTTTGTGAAATTGATAATTCTAGCTTAAGTTAGCTTGTTGATCAAGACTATGCAAAAAATATGAGACTTTTAGAATAAAATAAAACTATGTAATATATCACATCAGCATCTGAAGTCTTCATAATTTGAGCTTCTGAAATTGAATCTTTCTTTGATTATTTCATCAATCTGATTATGTACCTTGAGCCTTCAAGTAAAGTCTTTCAAAATCACTTAAGCTTTGAGTCAACTTCTGGCTTTTCTATACTTTTCATCAAAGATCTTCTACGAGCTTCTACCTGAAAAGTTAATCAAGCTACAAAACAAATATGCAACTGAGTCATTAGAAAATCTGTCACTAATAATTTCTATATCTAGATGTTTAAAAGGAAATGGTAGGAAACGGATCCAAATTTTTTGGAAATCCAAAAATATCCAATTGAAAATGCTCAAAGTAGTTTAAGCCCTTAAAATAGATGGATATTTATTTTTTGCGTCACTATACATTGATTATGTAATCACCCTAACATTATATCCAAGTATTAGCCAATCATGTTCATGATTTGAAATTGGATTAAGACTCGTACATTGATATATCAGTATCAAGATAATAATTGTTATTATCATGGATATTCTTAATATAAGGATATGTGAACATGATTCACATTATTGGTTATAGTGGATATGAATATAGATTCATATTTTCATGAATATGAATAATATACATATACTAAAGATATATGTGAATTCAATTCACATAATTCATACACATGTAAATTGAATTTACATTTTATTTTGGACTAATGAATTAGATTCATTTATCAGAAGAAAAATTTTATAACTCCAATAATAATATTTATAATTTAATTTACATTGATAGTAATGAAAAGTTAAATTTAAATATCAAGACCCTATTAGAATTGAAAAGAGAGAGAGCCATGGGGGGTCCTCTGTGGATGGCCACCATAATTTTGTTGGAGGCTAGCTCTTGGTTGACCAACACTTATTAAAGATTTCCTTTTTTTTATTTTGATGATAAAGTTGGCTAAATAGTTAGCCAACTTCATAAAGGAGTAGGAATTAATCATTGCCATCAAAATTGAAATCAAGGGATCATGTTGTGGTCATCCCCATGAAGAGTTGGTCTCTTCATGGATATCCACAACATGAATATAAGAGAGGCATAAACTCTTTCTCCCTTGGTTGAAAATCATTTCCAAAGAGAGTTACCACTGTCTTGAAGATTGAGAAGATAATTTATAAGAGAAGACTCTTTTTGCTCATCTCCATCCTCTCCAAGAATCAATATTTGTCCACCATATCTAGCTTCTCCTTCGTCTACGTTGGTTTGGCCAATAGTGAGAGAAGTCACCATTTTCCTCTTACTCTATGTATGTGTTGAAGGACTCAATTTCGTCCAGCAAAATTTGAAGTTAGAGATCATGTAAATCTCTATTTGCATAGACAACTTGGTGGAAAAAAATCTCTCAAATTCATGGGAAGAACCCCAAGTCATCATCGTGCCCACCAGAGCAAGCTCCATCAGATTTAACTTGATTCAAAAGGTATTTTCCTTTAGATACATGCTTCAAAGGTATTCCGTACTACCCTTGTGATTATATAAAATAGTTTAGAAAATAATTCGTATACGATGTTGTTTCATATTCGTGATCATTTTTTTATTATGTGATCGCGGTAGTGTTCATACAGTGAACAACTTTCTCTACGAAGTTGACTCATTATTTACATGTCCGAGATGTATGAGTTCATACGTCCCTTCATATATCTCTTAGTGTTAGTCATATGAAGTAAGTTCTGGGTTGTGGTTTGCTAACAATGAGGTTTGTGCTGGTCTCTAGTGTACGGAAAAAAATAGAGGTGGTTGTAGTTTCTTTCAATTACTAGAATTGAATGATTGATCTGATTAATTTCATGAGCATGTGCTCTAACTCATGTCCTACGCCATCAGAACCTTCACTGATGGGTAGTGGACTTAAGTAATTCATAGCTATTTATGTATGTGTGGTTGTTTGGCCTCATTTGTTAGAGTTGGTCCTAGTGATACCCACACACTTAAATGTAAAATTAATAGCAATAGTCTGGATGTTAAAAGTAGGTCCCGGTGAGCTAAAATTACGTCGATAGGCCACTCGTTTTGTTAGTTTTTGTGTGTATACTAGAGAGTCTGCATTCACCCTATATTTATTTTACGCTAGTGGTTAATGTCTTAATCATATTGAGCAATTTCTCATAACGTACCATTTTATGTCATCCCAACAAGTGTTCAAGTATCGCCACAATAGTAGTGTTTGAGTGCACATGAAGTTGTACTTTAGTTTTTTATACATGTATTTTGATTATAATTTGATGGTATCATGAGGTATTATTTATCTTTTAAGACATGGTCATATTTGTATGCGTTTATGGAATGGAAATGGAAAGAAAGAATGTAACATCTGCATTGAATTACTTTGCTTATTTTTCCTACTTGTTTTTGTATTTCTAATGTTAATCTGAAGTGTGTGAAAGTGGTTGTTGAGTAGTAAGGTCCTAGGGGCATTGAAATTTTGGACCTCATGGTACCTTAAAAAAATTACAATCTAACATTTTTTTGATCATCTTGAAATCTTTCAATTACTTAGAAAATTCCTTTATAATAGAAATAACTAGAAACTTATCCGAAGTTTTATTTAAGAATCTGATAAAATCCTTGAAAAAGAAGAAAACACACGTGTGGTTGCTCCGATTTGATTTTCCTTTAATCATATTAAATTGGAGAAAACCATTTTATATTTCTTATTTAGATTAACCTACGGTATCTCGATAGTTATTACTATCTCCAAGGCTTAATAAACATCAAATAATACATTTCTAAGGGCAAGGACGATGATGCCATGATGCAAGCATACTCCTTTTAAGCATTCACAACCCTTTGAACATTAGATATTTTTTATAGGAATAATGTGACAATTAATTTCTGAATCAAAATGAATCTTATCATTGTGGAACAGATTTTGTTCATTATTACCAACATTATAAATCTACCCTCATTGAATGATTTCGACATATTAGTAAGATATGATGTGATTTGAAAGAAATTCTAATACTTTATAATTCAAATTAAAGTCATTTAGTGAGACTGTGAAATACAATATGTCGATGGTAAGTGATTTAAAGCACCACATCCTAAATGTTAGTCGATTTTGAAAGTCAATACGAATAATATGCCACCAAATTCATTTATGTTAATCATTTGACAAATAGAATTAAATAAACATTTGAATTATGTGGCCAAAAACATTAATAGGAGACCAATGGTAAAAGTAACATGATAGTTGGTACAAAGAACCACATGTAAGATCTAATTAGAAATCATTATGGAAGCGTTTCTCTTAAAAGGATATCTCCTCGTAGATATGACACCCCCACAATATAGATTGTATGGGGGCTTGAAGTAGTCGTTTTAGTATCTATTTAGAAAAAAAACAACTAGCACTTCGCTGCAGATATAGAATTTATTTATATACTTGTTAGTGTGGAACTTTGATAATGATATTTAAAATTTTCAAATAAATTATCACAATATTTTTATTGCAATAATTTCACAATACCTTCATAAAAAGCTATAAAAATATATCTTTATATATACTTATTAAGGTATTGCTTTTAGATACTTTTATTGTCTTGTTTATTTCTCTTTTCTTAACATGTATGAGTTAGTACTCGATAATGTTTTGAAATTATTAAACACCAAGTTATTGAATTAAAAATATATTAGTAAGATTAGGTTATATTTAAGACATGTAAAGTTTGAATTTTTTTTTTTGAAATATAGAATTCTGCAATACTTGTAGAGAATAAAGATAAGTTGTAAAAATATTCCAATCTAAATGTAAAATAGAGTGCATGATCACTCACTAGATTTATCAAATTTCACGTTTATTTTCCATAAAGATCTTAAAAAACCTAATGCATAACTTGACTTATAAATTTAATTGTTTAATATAAAACAATATTTAGCCTGACTTGTGAATTTAATGCGTAACTTGACTTTTTTATAGTTGTGAGTATTAATAATTTAGTTAACCTATATTTATAATTTATAATCAGAACTTTTAATGTTATTTTTTCAATTGATAGAATTTTCTCGTAACGATTGATAATTTATATGAAATTCATTTTCATCAAAGATATTGTACATGTTTTTATTTGCACCGCATTAAAACATATTTAAGGTCGTCTAACAATCACATAAATAATATGCTAATATTATAACGCAGTTACATTCCTTTAATGTAGTTTCTAATGGAAATTTTATTTAGTTGACACTAGTCAGGTCACAATACATCATATAAGATCCTCCAGTATTTTTCTCCTGTATAACAAACAGCAGGTAAATAACGACCCATTTTATAACATCATAGCTTCTCCACAAATATTCTCATACGCGACACAAATCCTTTCCTACATCAAAAGAACACCACGATCGTATGTCCTATTATATATGCACTGATAATTGCCTTCTCACTCTCTCCATCAGCAGCAAAAAAGCGGTCTTGATTCGTCAACACAACATTCCATTTGGTTACCTGAATTGGTATTCCCGATCAGAGGCTGGAGCTCTTCACTCGCATGGGCATTCACCTGTTGATACTTCTGCACCTTTTCAACTCCCGGCAATTCTTCTGCTTCCCCATCACAATGCTCGTCGTCGAGAGAACTCGTTGTCGCCGCAGCATCCCGATCATCGGCAGGCTCTTCCCTGTGACTACCGAATCCCTCGATGCCTCTCGTCAGCTTACGTGCAAGCTCACGCTCGTCGTGTAGGAGCTGTCCCTTCTCCAGCAGCTGCAGCACCTTCTCTGACTTCCTCTTCGTGGCAAGGCCCCAGTTGAACCTGAATTATTTACATATCAATACATGTGTAATGCATCAAAATTCAACGTTTCGTCTAGAACTCGTATAACAATTCATCGCGTACCCCCTTTCATCGACGTATCCCAAGCAACCCAATCGCCGGATAGCACACTTATCGGCTTGAAACTCCTCGGCGACGCTCGCCGGCCCGTGCGTGAGAAGGTACTCGAGCAGGGCCAGGGCCTTGTAGGACTCCCTCCAACGCCTCTCATCAAATCTTGACAGCCTCCTATGCACAACATCCATGATCCTCCAGTAGTCGTCGACCTCGAAAGCCGCTCTAGACAGTGCCTTCATGGTCCGTGCGTCGGGACTCCGTGCGCTCTCGTCGGTGGCTTCCTCGGCCAATCTGCAAGGAGCAGACCATGACATTTGAACAGATTATAGGGGAGACCATTTTCTCAAGACAATTGAAACTAACTATACATTTCGGCAGGGGTGACGTCCGTGAGGGCGAGGCGCGCGAACCGGAGCTTCTCCTTGAGGTAGCCCGAGGTTTGCTTCTTGAATTCGAGGAAGAGAGGCGTGCCCATGTCAGTGGGTTGGATCGCCGGCATCTTCGGGAATTGAAGGAGGTATCTGGAGGAGGATTTTGTAGTGTGGAGAAGGAGATGGGCTTGTGCGTAAGCAGGGGCGAACTGCTCCACTAATAAAGAGCATCAATCCAACCGATCCGGTTCGGTAGATTTCTTAAGATATTTAAAAAGAGATCTCATTGTGACATAAGAAGGTGGAAGAAATGGTAGGAATAGAACAGGTCTTCTGGGTTGGGTGGAAGAAGTGCGTGCTGGGTTTGGATGGGTTCTCCTGTCTCTGTGTGAGAGCTGACGTTTTCAAATTTCGAATCTTGGCAAGTCTGTGAAAGGTTGCAGGTTTCTCTGAAGACGCATCAGATGTTCTCAATACTCAAGTGTCGATATCAGTTGTCCAGAATCATATGTACCTCCCATGCATCTAATCTGATTTTTTAGGGTTCTTTATTTCGAAATTTGAACTCGCAAATATTCTTGCTTTCTCACATGCCGCCCCCGAGAATGGATCCTCTCCTGCACGATAGAGCCTCTTTTATCGAGCAGCGCCGCTCGATCATAATTGAGCAGCTCACACGCAAGGGCCCACAATAACTCGGCTTTTGTGTGAACTGATCCATCATGATCAAATGACTTTGCTCGTACATCAAATTGTGATGTATGACAAAGGATCCACTCTATGCCGCCCCAGATAGAAGGGAACCTGTGAGGAGTTTCTTTTTTATTTTATCACTCTGACTCTTCTTAATTTCTGCATTATCATATATGCTCTTCGTTTTTTTGAAATATCAGTTGTGCACATATATTTTTACAAAATTCATAATTATGTCCTTTATTTAATATCAGTCAGGTCTCTACCTTACCTCAACAAAAGGGCAGAACTGTGAAATTTCTATGTGGCGGTAGACAAGAAAATCATAAGTAACATGAACTAAAATCCCGTCATGGAGAAACTATATACATGAAGATAGAAAAGTTCCTCATGGAGATTGGCGCAATCCAAAGGGATGGGTGTTGCCACTGCTGTCATATTGTGGCTACCTTCCTTGCTCATATGATACAGCCTTTCCACCTTATGATTTTTATTACTAATTATGCATCCAATAGTAATTTAAAGAGGGGGATCATTGATTTTTAAAATTAGAATAATTGTTCAAAGAGAAAATTTTTATTAAAGGAGAGAAATATGATTTCAAAATAAAATGTGAATGGAGCAATTTGTATTTTTTAAATGGGGAGAACGATTATTTTCAAGAAAACTTTTTAAATAAAGTCTTTTTGATATGTCAAAAATGGGGAGAAGAAGGGAAGATATTAGTCTCCAAGTTTATTTTTTTTTCTATCATAAAAAAAGAGAAGTATGTTAGTACCTTGTTTATATACTAATTATTATTATTTTGATGATAACAAACTTCTTAAGTGCAGATAATATTGCATATTTTATGACAACTTCGCTCGAAGTATGAGACAAAAAAGATCAACATTATAGAGAATGAAGAACATAAGCGAAACTACTTAGCTTCTCAAGTACCTAGTGTACAAGGATGGCAAAAGCATGTTCAATTGACAAGCTAAAAGCTATGGACAATGCAAAGAAGAAGAAAGAGGACTTTTATAATAAACATATGTAAAAAAGTCTCTCTCTCTCTCTCTCTCTCTATATATATATATATATATATATATATATATATATATATGGGTTAAATGAGGCTACACCCAGGTTCTAGCCAATTGGCTACTCCCACCCATATTTTTCCCTCATTTTTTTATTTCTTTGGAAAATAAAAATTTGTATATTCATCACTATATCCCTCTAACATTCTATTAAAATTTCGTCAGAAACAGAGACTCCTAAGCCCTTCATCCATACGTCATTTTTTTAACGGTCGCAGGATTTTTTAAATCGACCTTGTTTGGATGGAGGCCGTAGGAGTCTCTGTTTCTGATGAAATTTTAATAGAATGTGAGAGGGATATAATGATGAATTTACAAATTTTTATTTTCCAAAGAAATTAAAAAATGAGGGAAAAATAGTTGTGAGAGTAGCTAAGTTGGCTACAACTAGGGAGCATACTCCCTTTTCCCTATATATATATATATATATATATATATATATATATATGAGATACTTCAAATAGGTCATAATCCTTCCTGAATCCAGGAAAGTTGCCTCTTTTTAGTAGAAAATATGAGTATTTTTTGTAAAATAATTAAATAGTTTGCATGATAATGTATAGTTTTCATGGTAGTTTTAGCACAAAATACAATGTGTATTTTTGTATTTTACAATGTGCAATTTTGCATCGATGTGCCGTTATAATACAGAGTATTTATCTATTTTACATAACTACTGGTGTATTATACAAATTGGGGGCGGTCTTTCTGAAATGAGGAAGGACCATGTCCTATTGTAAGAGCCCCCTGTGTGTGTGTCCCATTAGAGATGGGATGAGCTCGCTTCATCTCCAGCACCTTCAGTAATAAAAATATAAGCTTCAGTAAGTAATATATATCCAAGATTCAGTGATATATATCGTGGCTTCAGTAAGTAATATCATACCTCTAGTAACTTACATAAAGTTACAAGTAAGTGCGAACTAAACTTATTGACTAAATTACGTACATTACTTACAATTGATTCAAAGTTACTGATGTGTCTACTATTACTAATATAAAGTGTTATTGATGCATTTAGTAATACTGATATAAAGTGTTACAGATGGTGATACAAAAGTTACTAATATGTTCAATTACTGATGGCAATACGAAAGTTGCCTAAGTTACTGGTCGTCAAATTAAGATTTAATGGACGTGATTAGGGGCTCATCCCATCTCTAACGGACATGGGGTCCATGAAATAAGCCTTATGTGTGTGTGTCATGTAAATATTTTAAGGTCTACCATATTGATCAATCAACTACCTCTAATCAATCATCCTATTTGACCTAGTCGATCATTGATCGACCAACCTACTTGACCTAGTCGATGACCCCTAATCGATCAAGCATTTTCAGAATCGATCATAATTTGAATTCAAACCTCTCAATGGCCATTAAATGATCAATCAACTTAAATACATGATCGATCAACTTAAGATGATTGATTACCTTAGCTATATGATCAATCATATTTGTCAAATTTGGTTGATTTCATGCCTAATTTGATTCCAATGAATTTTTTTCCTGGTGTCCCCCATCACTATAAATAGAGCCCAATACATATCAGTTCTTTCCTTCAGACTCTCTCAAAGCTTTCAAGATCACATCTTGAGAGCCATTCTTTTACACGATTTGTTTGTATTTCTTTATTCACATATAGTGTTCATCTATTTACCCCGTTATTCACATTGCATAATTATATTTGAGATTTTAGAGTTTGTTACAATCTTTACTTTAGTATTGTACTGTAACACTTGGTGTTTGGTCCAATATATATAAAAAACTTGGTGTTTGATCCAAGTTGTGGGACGTTTTTAACATGTAATCCAAAGCATTGCATTTGTATGAGTTGAGTTATCCACGGGAAAATAAATTGAGATAATAGAATAGTCGATTGACTAAATAAATCCAAAATCCTAAGTTAAGAGACTTCTTTTCTTGTACAACAACTTCCAATTTTGGAAAGGAACTTACCATCATCTATGAGGTCACATCAAAGGATAAAGAAGAATCTTGACATGGAGCTAGTGTTGACATTGATTGAAAGGATGAAGAAGATGAACATTCACATGGAAATGACAATGAGCCAAACCTTCTTACAATGAATTCTTTGAAGTGTTTCAAAAATTGTATTGCATTGTAGAGAAACTACTTAGTAGAAATGAAGTTTTAAAGGAAACTAGTAGAGAAGAAAAAGAATCTCACAACAAGGAAATTAATTCTTTAAAAGATCATATTACTATGTTAGAAAATGGTAATAAAATAGTTAAAAAGGATAATCTTACTGACTTCGCCTATGTAAAAGAAAATTTGGATAAACACTAGGCACTTTCGCACAAAACTCCACTAAATTTGGAGTAGGATACAATCCAACAAACCACCATCATGCATATATTTCTTCTATTTCAAAAGTAAAAAAGGTATGTATTCCCGAATTGAAAATAGATACCATATTGAATCCAGAGAAAAATAGATACAATAAAATTTTTATATAGACAAATGGAGAAAAATACAAGAAATGGCATCAAGAAAAAGCTACATGAGAATTCCAAATCATATATTGTAGTGTACAAGAAGACTACGAGTAACAAGAACTAAAGTCCTATCATGTAAAAACTATATGAAAAATGATAGAAAAGATCCTCATGGAACATGGCATAATCCCAATGAATTGGTGTTGCCACTGTTGTCATTTCACGGCTACATTTCTTGCTTATATAGTACAACATAACCATCTTATGATGTTTATTACTAGTTATATGTTCAATAGTATTTTAAAAAGGGGGACATTAATTTTAAAATTAAAAATAATTTTTCAAAGGAAAAATTTTATTAAAGGAGAGGGATATGGTTTCAAAATAAAACTGATGGAGCATTTTGAATTTTTAAAAGTAGGAGAAATTTTGTTTTCTGGAAAAACTTTTTAATCAAATATTTTTGATATGTCAAAAGAGAAGAAGAAGTGTAGATATTAATCTCTAAGTTTTATTTATTTATTATTATTAAAAAACAGAAGAATTTTAGTACCTTGTTTACATACTAATTATTATTATTTTGATGATGACAAACTTTGTAAGTACATTAATATTGTTGATTCAATGATAATTTCACTTCAAGTATGAGACGTAAAAGAGCAACATTATAAGAGAATGAAGAACAAAAGTAAAGCTACTTAGCTGCTCAAGTACATGTTGTACATGGATGGCAAAAGCATATTCAAAAATAAAGCTAAAAGCAGTGGACGATGTAAAGAAGAAGAAAGAAGACTTTTCTAATAAGCATGTGCAAAAAAATCTGAACATATATGCATGTTTTATCATGTAAGAATTTTAGGTCCAAGCTTTATTAATTGATATACCTTTTTAATCTGATCGATCCTCCTGTTTGATATTGGGAGAGGGAGGCCTTCTTTCTTTAATTATTCCCACGATTTCTCTTGAAGAGGGTTCAGACCAAGGAAGTCCATCATCATTGGTCGACCAATCTACTTGATCAAATCGATCACCTCTAATCAACCAATCACTTTCCATGATCGATCATAATTTGAATTCAAGCCACTCAGCAGCTATGAAATGATTGATAATCTTGAATACATGATTGATCAACATGAGATAATCGATCACCTTATGTAATCAATCATATTTGTCAAATATAGTTGATTTCTTTCCAGATTTATTTCTAATGGCTATACTTTAAATCGATGTCCCCTACCATTATAAATAGATCCCCAAACCTCTGGTGTAGATTCGCATCTCAATACATTCCCTCTAGCCTCTCTCAAAGCTTTACTCGAAGTATACTAGGGATGAGCATTAGGCTGGGCCGGCCCGGCCCAGCTCGAAGCCCAGCCCAAAAAGCCCGGCCCGGCCCAAGCCCAAACGAACATTGGGCCGGGCTTGGGCCTGATTTTTCGGTCCGAAAGAGGGCTCGAACCCTTCCCATATCCTACACGTATGGAAACTCTCACCTGTCATGCACACTCTATTCATGTATCCTATCTTCATACAATGTTTATAAATCAGTAAAGTCATGCGTGGGACATATGAGTTGATGATCATTGTATTTTATTTCAGAATTAATTTTTCTTAATTAGTCTATGTCTTGGATTATGGTGGTTATTCTTGAGTTTGTAGCATTTATTTTTTCTATTATAATATTTTCTATTATTGAACCTTTACCCAATACGAGCATTATACCCTTTTTTAACATGTAGTGCCTGGTGCACATGTTGTTGTTAATTGTGTAAACTTAGTTCACTCTTTCAATTTCTGTAATGAGAAATGTTTATGGTATATAACATTGAGTGGACTTGTATAAAATGAGAAATCATCTCCAGTAGAATTGAGTTTTAGTTGTTTCACAAGTATTATGGCCTATGTTTTAAACAATTTTAGCTCGTCTAACTTGAATTGAGATTGACTTTAAACACAAACTCAAAGTTAATAATATATAACGGGTTTACATGGGCTGGCCCGGCCCATAGGAATTGGGTCGGGCCTGGGCTTGGGCCGAACCAAAAAAAATTTTGTGGGCCTAGGCCCGGCCCAAGGCCCGAAGTTTTTAAGTGGGCTTGGGCATGGACCCTTCAGGGCCCGACCCAGCCCAACCCATGCTCATCCCTAAAGTATACTCTCTCGCTCTCTACTTCCATATCACATCTTGAGAGCCATTAGTTTGCACGCTCGGCTTGCATTTCATTATTCAATTATAACATGCATCTATTTATCTCATTATTCTTAGTGTATAATTAACATTTTACTACTGTACTTCAACACTTGATATTTGATCCAAAGTTTACAAAGAACTTGATGTTTGATCCAAGTTGTGGAAGTCTTTAGTGTGTGATTCAATGCATTCATAAGCAGTTGAGTTATATGTAGAGAAATAACTCGACCAATCGGAAATCCTAGAATATCCATGGAAGAGTTGATTGATTCAATCAATAGGAAATCCAAAGCCAGTGGACTTGGGTCGTTGTTTTTATCCAGAGAAGGTTCCATGCTAAAATACTTATTTCTTGTGGTTGTTATTGTTTTGTGAATTATTTATTATATATATATGATCATTATTATTTATGACATTTATTTATTATCCTTAACATTTTATTTAGCGATATAGAGGAACTCACACAGAACCTTGTTGAGCATAACAGAAACCATGTGAAAAGCATATGCAAGAATATGATGCACGCTTGAAGGATTCCATTGTAACCTAAGAAATTAGCACCATCAACAATAGAGCACCATCAATCAAGAATAAATGTCTCGAAAACTAGCTCGTAAACATGGCTATTGAGACTTAGGTGCGAAGCCAAAACGCGAAACTAGGAGTGCATACAAGAAAACTCCAATAGCACATGTAACAACAAGAGAACTTACCTCAAGGGATAAGGGACACTACCCTAGACCCTTGCTCGAAGGAGAAAGGTTGGGAGAGGGGAAGGAATGGCATGGAGTTTCGTTGGACTGGTGTAGGAGAATGATCACACTAAGGTATAGGAAGCAGTGCCTGAGACAATAGTTTCGAGTGATAAGGACTTTATCGTGATCCCTATACCTCAAACAAACAAGATGCTTGGTGAAAATTTACAACGGAGGTATAACATCTGTTCTCGAGGAGGATCTAGGAAAACACTTGTAGTTATTTGGTATTCTATGAGAAAATAAAGGGAACTGAGATTGATTTGGATCATGTTTTGAGGAGAATACGAGAAAATTCTTGAATCCATTTTCCTAAAATCGTCTTTTAGGATAATTACTTTCTCGTATTGAATTAGGGATTTCTTAATCCTATGTACTTTCTTCTTTCTAAATCAATCGTTTGTCGCCCAAGGATGTAGCACAATTACGGGTAAACCTTGTAAATATTTGTCTTGATGCTGATTGATAGTTTGTGAGTGTTCTGCTTCAGTGATTCGCAACAGGATATAATTCTCTTGTCTTGAAATAAGGTCCCTTGGGAATGAGATATTTGTTAGACTTTGTCGCGTGAAGACTGATTGGTGGCGTATATTCATGAATCAGCCTCATCGGTCCAAATGCTAATTTCATATAATCCTCACTATAACCCTAACCTGAGTTATTGCATAAGAGAGTATTTGGAGGTAGTCGTTCGTCGTACTCCCACATATCGTTTGAGAAAAAGAAGAGAAGAAAGCCTATTATTAACGGTTGATGTAGGTGCATTGCCCGACCACTACATCGAGTGTTTCTTTTTTCTAAATTGATCTATACTTGTTTTGTTGATCAGTCAGATGCATATGTGTGTGTGCGCGTGAGCATGCGCGTGTGCGTGTGTGTGTGTGGGGGGGGAGTGATCTTGTAAGAGCAAAAAACTATGAGAGCATGCGAGCGATGATTATGGATCTAGATTCCGTCTTCTCTCTCCTAGTCTTCTCTTTCCTGGTTGAATCTAGTGGTACAGAATCAATACTTTCATACTCACAATTTTTTACTCTCACATGATTACTCCTCTATATGTGTGTGCCCACGCGCGTCTAAGTCTAAACTAATATAATAACAAATGATCGTTCCATGCTGTCATTGTAGAATCCTCGTAGAAACAACAAAGAAGATGAATAAAAATAGGCTGTACTAAAATAACAAGAGGGAAAGAGAGGGAAAGGAGTCGAGAGGATCACTTCCACTTCCCGAAGGTCCTTCATTCCCAGAACAACATGCGGCCCTCTTCCTCTTCCAACAACGACACATCCATGCTCTCTCTTTCCATCTCCGTTGATCGTGGCAAAGAAAGCACCAGTTTGCCTGCGATTCCTCCGCCGTCTCGGCTGCAAATTAGGTGATCCATGATTATCCTTCAGCTCGCCATTCATTTGCTGGCAAAGTGATTGAGAATATTTTTTACGAAAATCCCACCCTTTCAAATGAGGAGAATGTTTCAGAAGGAACTCTAAACTCTCTGTTTTCATGGAAATTTATCTGCGGTGGTTCTGTTTATCATATCACTCAATGTATATAGAACCCAACCGCACAGATGGATAGATTGTGTTTTAGATTATATAATAAACATCTGAGAATCAAGAATTGAACATCTAATTCGTTTTTTGCAGGTGAACATTTCTTGTATAAGTAGGTGCACGTATAGTGACTATTGACTGAAATAAAGATGGCAAGTCGCAAGCGTCACAAGAGTTCAACAGTTAAATACGAGGGAGCAGCTGGCCCAGTTTGCATGGCCGGTGTCCTTCGCGTGTTTGATTTCCACCAACGGTTCCGAATACGCAAAATGCTCACCGAGCGCAGGCATGGGGAGGGAAGGCGTCCTTCCGGTTAGCGCCTTACCTGCTCCTCATGATTTACAGTTGAGAAGTAAGAAGAATAAGTAGGCCATCTAGATTTTCTCCTCTGTGTTTATAGGAGGGAGAAATCAGGTGATACAGAAAAATATACCAGCACCAACTTCTCAAGAACACGACATTGTGAATGCAGAGAGCCCCTCTGTAAGTAAGTTGCTGATATGCGCCTCTTCAATGAAGCCGAAAAAAAATGCCATCAAGTCATCATCATCATCATCATCATCATCATCATCATCATCATCATCATCATCATTATTATGGTATAAATTTCACCTTTGGGCAACTGATTGCGGATTAATGACACAGATAGAAGACAACTCCATATCAACAGCCAGCACATCATGTGAATCACCAAAGGAATCGCCAAATGAGCATAATAAAAAGGAAGGAATCGGCAATTATCATCGCAATTGATGCGTACAAGTTCCATTCATCACCATCCACCCATCGACATCGATTCGATGCAAAAGACTGGAGGCGACTTTTCTTCCAATAAGAATTCGATATTGCCAGTCTCATCGAAGAACTCCACACATTATGCGCACTTTGATGCATGTGGATCACCGTGCAAGGAAATGCATAAAGAGCATGACCATTTAAATCAATTCAGCTCTTGGCCACATAAATCACTTCTTGAAGAAAAGCTTAACGAGGCAAAACTTGCATTGCTAAAGCAGCTCAACTTGAGCACCGGTGATGCTCAAGATGGTCGTGCGGTAAACAAGGCGAAAGAGTTCTTGGGTGCACTGGAGTTGCTTAATACCAATAAGGACATATTTTTAAAAATTCTCCAGGATCCAACCTCTCTTTCAGCAACAGATCTGCAAGACATCAGCTGTCCAATTCAAGGTTCGCTCCTAGCCAAATCCGACTTGTTCACGAGATCAGAATCATTTAGCAGGACCTCCTGTGCTCCCACCGACAAATCATCTCTCGGGCATGAAAGAAAACATGAACACGGCATGGAACATGACACTCCTGAACGAATCGGCTGCGCTGCGGACATTCTTGGGGTCAAATACAACTCTGTTTCTGAGTTTCAATTGGACAATTGACACAATCCAGGAGAGAAGAGACCAGGTAGAAAAGCCCAGCATCACTTCACGAACATAAAGGCAAGAAAAAAAGACATAATCAAGGAGAGCAAGGATGAGATGCATCGAATATCGATGGACGGGATCCTTCATAAGCTCCCTATGGCCAGAAGGTATCCCAAGATGCCACAATAGATCGAAAGCTAGGTACAGGTTTTAGGAGGTCGCATTCTCTTAACGAGTCATTAGACAAGTATGCCCAATTGTCCCAGAGTAACACAAGCCACGAAACCGACAAGAAGACCTCTTGGAATATGCAGTTGGTAGGCGAAGATAATGTCCATGTTGTAAAGAAATCTTCGAAAAACTCTCAAAGGGTTCAATCTCTCCCAGATATTGCATCATATCTCCCACTTACGGATGCTCAATATAGTGAAATGGAGAGCAAGTTTCGTATAATCCCCAATCATTTGCCTGTTAATATTGCAATGTCAAATTCCTCAGATGTTAAGAATATTGGGCCAGGACACAATCAGAATGAAGAACCAAGAATTCTGTTTGAAGATCCAAATGTGGAATCGGAGACCTCTGCTGAAGGTATGTTCTAACAGAATCTATTTCCGTGACCTTCTCGTAGATCATGAAAATGTTATGCATATCTAACAATGATTTAATGTCTGGTTGTTAGAATTCAACGAGTTAGAATCTCAGATTATCGACTTCGACAACGAGGATGGCTTCAACACTGATATTCTTCGTGGGAGCATCAAAGATAAAGAAAAATTCAACTACGTGAAGGACATGCTTAGTAAATCTGATCTTCGAAACAGTAACTTCCGAAGTTGGCATCCGTCCCACCTTCCAATGGATCCTTCGCTGTTTATGAAGCTTGAAGAATCGATGATCGAAAATGGAGACAGCTTCAATCCATGATGAGAAACTATTTCCCCATAAACAAAGGGATCAAAACCTTCCGCGCCCCACGCAGGGTTTACAAGTTTGAAAAAGTCAAGCACAAGAAGAATGCAGAAAGGTGAGCAATCAACTGAAAGTCCGAGAGACACAGCTGAACTCCAAAGCTGGCTACCTCGCATCACCCGGAGGATATTCTAGTTAAAGCCCTCAGTCAGCCTTCAAGAGACGTCTTTCTGGCATGTGCCCCCCATTCCCGAAGGTCCTGTTCGGTGAGTCGGCACCCCCCGAGCCCATTCAAAAATGAAGTAGATGGTTTTCCCGCGAACTCTAGTCAGAACGAGAACAAACAAGCTTAGTAATTAGGCAGACCCCTCCGAAACTCGCTCTTCTCCTTAGTTCCTTTTCCTAAGCTCGTTTGTAAAATATGGGTTTTGGAATCTAGGTGTATATTGTATATAATGTAAATATTCATTCTTTTTTCATTTTTCTACTTGCTTTTTTTTAATTACTAAAAACTCTAAAAAAATCAGTGTTGCGTTGTATTTTATTTCTAGTATTTTATTGTATTTTTTATTGTAAATATAATTTATTAAAAATACAAAAAAAATCAAAAGTAAAAAACATGTACATATGGTTTGTTTAATTTTGTAAATTCTCCACTCTTTTTCTTCTCTCCATTTTATTGTATTCTACTAGTCTACTTTATTATACTATTTATTTATTATTTATTTAATTTCCATTCTCTATGATAACCACCCGCTCAACTCTGTTATTTCACCATTTTTTCTAACTTCTAATTCAACTCCACCATCTTATTAACCTCCCATCTGCCATTTTAATAACTTCTAATAGTTTTCTCTTTATATACATCACATCTAACTCATTTTGCACTTGATCCATCTTTATCTGAGGAGAGCCTAATTCCCAGAGTTAAATCGGTAGCAACAACATAACCACAATCGAGCGACGACATCCCTCTCTCCGATAAGATCCATTGACGTTCCGGCTAACATCGCAGTCGCCTTTGTGTGTCGCTCGAGCTCATCGCTCGTCGACGATTCGAACGAGGACCGTGCTTCTCATGAACACACCATAGGTGACCGCTTCCATTTTAAGTAATTTCCCTTTTTATTATTTGTCATTGTTTTTATTTTTGCATTTTTTAAATCACCTCACATTCACCTCCCCTGCCCCATTTGTTCTACTTCATCATATTACCACCATCATCACATCTAATTTTTAAATCATTGGTTATTATCTGTTTAAGAAAACAAAAAATATTAAAAAAATTAAATTAAATTAAAAAATAAAAACACAGCACAGGAAAAAAATTCAAAAAAAATAAAAAAAGGGAAGCAGCAGACCGCAGCCCACCGCCCCCCTTCCCGTCACTACCACCAACAGCGGTGCCACCGCCGCCTACGACCACCCCCTTGGCCGTTCAACCAGAGCGGCAACCACAGCGTGCCGCCCAACTGCGCAGCAGCGCCCCCCCAAGTGCACAGAGCCCTCTGCCCGCAGGTCCCAACGTGCGCCGCCGTCCGTGCGCGGCTCTCCTCCAGTCCGTCGACGCCCTACCCGTCCGCCAACCTCTACAACTCCGCTCGCAACCCTCATCGCCATAGCGTGCGGACACCTCCGTCCCTCGGCCGTCCGCCTACTCTGCTCTCACCCACCTACGGCTCCCCGTCTCCACCGCATCACGCCTAACCATCACCATCTGCTCGCTGGTCCTTACGTTGTCGGTCGCGCTCCTCCTCCTCGACATCGAGCGCGGCCCGCCGCCGCCTTCTCCAGGATCGTGCCCTAACCATCTATTCGAAGACGAAGGTCTTTGATTTTATTTCTTTTATTTGTAAGAATTGCTTAATTCCCCATACAATTTTTATTATTCCAGAAGAGGTCTTTGATTTTATTTCTTTTATTTGTAAGAATTGCTTAATTCCCCATACAATTTTTATTATTCCAGAAGTGCCATGTGCACAGTTTGCTTTATAAGATTTTGCTTTTTTAGTATTGCATTGACGCCCTTGTATTATCACGTTAATTTGGACATCTTTTTCGCATCATTTTATTTAATGAAAAATATCATGTTGTTGAACAACTTATTCTCTAACACTATGATATTTATTTATATTTTTATAAGCTCTAGATAATTAACTAAAATTGTTTAAGTGAAAAGTTCATATTTTACCCAATCTGAGCTCTTAAATTCATATTTCACTCAGGTTTCTTTCAAAATACCACAAAATCAGGAATGATGCCTTGGAGTGTGTTTTAATTACTATCCAAATTTCATCCAAATTGGAGTTGTTATGTGCCTTAAATAAATTGTAGAGTGATTTTCGTAATTGATTTTTAAATAAATCCACGCACATCTAATTTCCAAAATTTCAATCCTCCTGGATTGCTTCTATAAATATCTTTTTGAGGTAATTCACACTCTGACCAACTTGGTAATGTGGATTTATTAGGAATTAATTACTCACGGTCACTCTGTTTCCATTGAAAAATCCATAAAAATCATATTTTGTCAAAAAAATCCAAAAAATATTGTACACTAATTGCATCATGTCTTATTTCCAGTAAATTTTTAATAATTTTTGCATTATGTTTGAGTGAAAAATTACGTAAAATCTCATAAAAGTGTGTAATTTTCATTGTTGCATTTTAACTCCTAAAATTCCGAAAAATATTTTTGGCATTCATCATTGAATTAAGTTTCAAAGAAAAATATAATTTGGTTAAATTGGACTTATTTCATATTAAAATTAATTAGGTAAGTTGTGTGCTTTCTTAGTATCTTAATTCACCCGTATATTGCATTTCACATTATTTTTGCATTAAAAATTACAAAAAAAATCGCATTGAAAATCTAGACCTAAATGTTTGATTTAATCTGAAGTTGTTCCTTTACCTCCTGTGTTTGACCCCGGACTTGCCCGGGATATAAATTAAAGGTGAGTCCTCTTCACAAAGATCCTTGTTTCGATTCAGATTGATTCGCTAAGTACACATTACAATGAGTGCAAATTACACCACATGCTCAGCGGACCGATCAGATGGTGTCGTTGTCGAGGAGGCAAACGGCTTAGGGATTAATTTGAAAAATTATATTTAGGTTTTCACTCACTCGGGTAGTCTGGTCCCCGACCATTTGTAATTAATCCACTTTCTCTCAGTTATTTCATTACACATTTTTGTATATACTGTGTTATTCATCTCTCTAATATAAATTTTTTTCTTGCGAGGATTTGGTGGACTTGGAGTGCATCGGAGGTCGATGGACGTGACGCGCACCGACTGTTTAAGAGTAAGAAAATCCAATTTATTTTTAGAGAATTTTTGTAATTACTGTGTTGTAATAATTTAGGTAATTCCCTCTTTACAATGGCTCTTGTTTAAGAGCTCGCACGTGTAAAAAAGACTTGGACTTTATTTTGTGGTGTTTCGAGACCTTTTTGACTCTCCGGTGAGGGTGGGGCTCGACTTGAGTGGTGAAATTAAGGTTAGGCACATGGTAGTGTAAATCAAATTTGTTTGTGGCCATCATAGTTTAGGTCAGACATATCTTAGAAGATCCACTTATCTGATAAGATTCATAATGAGACGCATATAGACACGTACTACTTAGTTCAAATTAAATCAATTCTTTCTCGCTAATAGTATATCTTTATATATGTTTTCTCGATCTACATGCATTTAGTGTAACGTTAAAAATTCAATTTGCATAACGCATGGAGAGTGTTGGGAGTCACTGTAAGTATACTTTCTTCTGAGAATGCATCATCGTTTCACGTTTGCATTCTTATTTCTGATTCCTTTCTTGTTTTACAACTTAAGATTAAAAAGGAAATTGGGACTAAATGGTAGATGTGCCTTGTTATGCTCAGACAAATTTCAAGTGATAACCTTACTCTAAAATTGGGACTGAATTGAGCAGATCGATTAAAAAATTGGAATAAAAAGAACCTTATTCACAAGCGCATAAAGCCCTCATTATTTGAATTTACTTGCAAGTGAGAGAGAGAGAGAGAGATAACCCTAGGATAGAGCCAAGCCATGATTTTCGTATAGAATACATGTTCTTTATTTTTAGGCGATTAGCTACTTTTCAGTGAGGATCTATGGGTAGCCGGTAAATGATCCGGATTTCCTTAGCAGAATGGGAGGTTTATAGGATACCTTAGTCCTTAGGGAACGGGTAGTTGTGTTATATCGTCCATACTTACTCCTATACTAGCTAAAAGTAGGCCCAACTAGTCGTAAGAACTGGACCAGTCTGTAGGAAAATACGGGCACCTAATAGCTTGTTAATCTTTCGAAGATTGTATTTATCACCAATTAAAATTGACCAGATAAATCGACCGAACATTTACGGCCATCACGTGTAGAGTTGGTGAAATTGAGGGTTTGAATTGTGTTTGTATTGTGTGAGTTTACTCATCACATTTACATGCAACGTAGAACTAGTGCCTCATTGAATATCATCTTCTAATCGATTATGTTGACATCGAAGATGACTAATTGGGGGGATATTTATTCGGACTTTACGAATCTCTAGTTGAAATCCAAGAAATACGTCTTCAAAGGTCCAAGTGCAACTTGGACCAACTTGGACTCATGACCCTCTTGAGCCAAGGATCACTCACTCTCGGGATGGTTACTCTCAAACCATTCCCTTGCTCTCTTCCCATTTCACCGAGGAAGACTTCGCCTCGGTGAGAATACTTGATTCATAAATCATCTTCTAATGATGAACACATTGTTGATTCAGGATCTAAAGAAGATTCAAGTAAAATGCCTCCAAAGAAGAAAGAAGAGGAAGAAGAACACCCTAAAGACCCGATGAGAATGGTACTTGCCAGATTAGTTGCATCTGAGCAACAACATGCACTACTCAGAGCCCAGTTAGGACAGCTTAATGTTGGGGACGAACCACCAATGGATGCGACGTATAACCCCAAACAATATAAAATTCAGAACTACTTGAGTCCGGTCAAGCCTGAAGTTGATTATGTTTGAACCTGCAGTTTCTGAACTTGCTGTCACACTTTGATGGGAATGCTTGTGAGGATTTATATGCATTCCTAAGGGACTTTGAGCTCGTCTGGGATAACCTCAGACATCCTGGGGTTAACTAGGATTATATTAGGCTCACAGCCATTTCATTTGCCTTTGGTGGCAAAGCCGACGGCTGGGCGAAAAATCTTGGAGTTACAATCACCACTTATGCCCAGTTCAAGGACCTATTTCTGAAGAAGTTCTACCCCTTGAGTAGGACTAACACGATGAGGACACGCATTACGAGTTTTTCCCAATTACCCCGTGAATCCTTTTGTAATGCTTGGGAAGATTCAAGGACATCCTGCAGAAGTGTCACTATCATGGATTAGATGATAATATCTTGGTCCAGTCGTTCTTCACTGGTCTCAACCCTGAGATGCAGGGTTTTAATGAGCGTTTCCTATGGAGGAAGTTATACATCACGAGGATTGAATACCGTCAAGAAGGTATTCAAGCAGATGGCTGAAACTAGCCGCTCATAGATGGCCGGCAGGGCCTATACATCGTCCCCCAACTCACTCTCATTTGGAGGGGGAAAATAAGTTCTAGTCGACCTCTCTCAGGACGTGATCCGTAGCATGGGACTCCTTGTGGACAAGCTTATAGTAGTTGAGAAGATTGACAGGAGGATTGAAAGAGTTAGACCAAAGCATCTCCAAACTTCCAAAACAGATGGAGTTGACTGAGAAGGTATCTAAGATAAGGATACCCACCGTGACTGCACCCTCCATTCCCGTATACCGAGTTCACCATGTTCAGGAGCAGTTGGTGTCAGGACAATCCCAGCCATGGGAGCAGGACCAGTCTTATGCCCACTCTTTCCAGCAGCCACCTCCATTAGCAGATATAGTTCAGAAGGAGCCTCCATCGATTTGGGAGGTAAATAGAGTATGGTATACTCAGGACCCTGACAAGAAGGGAAGTACAGGGGACCGAAAGACCTACCAATGTCCCCAGACCTTTCACAACACCACATTCATCTCTGTACCATCTCCTTCACAGCAGAGCCCTGGACTCTAGCCACCTCAGCAGCAGTGATAGCAGTACAAAAATACGGCCGACAGGGCCATTACCAGGCAGGCCAACATGGCCCGCAATCGCAGCAGATACCCCAACACCAGCAGCAACAGCAGAGGCAGTACCCTAGCCAGCAGGGCCAGTCTTCCCGTTCTTCTTCCCAGTCTTATCCCCTTCCTTCTTCGTCTGGTCCCGTGGACATACAACATCAGGTACTAGATGTGCTTTATTACTATAGGAACGAAATTCATGACTTATGGGTGGATGTCAACCGCTTGTCCAGATGGTGAGACGAGCAGACTGCACCCTCTACCTCAATCCCAACCCAAGTTCAAGCTCTAACCCCAATAGCCTGAACCGATCTAGTTCTCAGCAGCACTTTGGTCAGGTATACTATTCAACATCTCCTAGATCTGAACATGCGATTCCTTCATGTGACGAGGCTAATCACATGTCACTCAAGAGCGGATTGACCGTGACCGTACCTGATCAGGCGAAGGACACGAGGAGGGGCATCTCTGGGGCTCTACCTGAGGAGTCTTCAGAGGATGAGGAGGAAAGGCAACATATTCCAGATCCCCATCATCACCATTCGAGGATATCTACTCTGGGAGCTAGAAGAGAAGGAGAGCGCGTATGCAGCATCGATAGTATGGATATACTTCCGAGTCTACGGAGGACCTTGCATCTCCGATTGCGGCGGATACCACTTCGTCTTCTATTCCATAACCTATAATAGATAGTTTTGATTTCGATTCCATGTTGCACAAAAACGATTCATGTATGAAAAACTCTGTTTCTGTTAATTCCAAGAATGATCTTCAGTTCATGATTCAGACTCTTCATATTCTGTTTTCCTAGCTTCAGACTCACAAATCCCTTTCCCTCATGCTCTTATGGCAGGAAAGTGCATCAAAAAGATTCAGAAAGATAACCCTAATATGACACGATTTTGTAAAGAAAATATCATAGTAAAGGTGACATTTGATTAGTATGTGGCTAACCAACCTGCATTCCAAAAATACCTCAAGGTGAGATGCACACCTACTAGGGTTAGCATGAATAAAGACAACCAAAATATAAATACATACGTCTTATTAGTATTCACAACATATTGTCTCAATAAACATACATTACCAAGGAAAAATAGAGATATGGGTGCTCACTATGTGGAGAGTCGTATTGACGACATCGCGTTTGCACGCACACTCTTAGATAATGGTTCTTCAATCAACTTACTTCCCTTAGCATTATATCAGAAACCGGAGTTGGGACCACTTCGCAAATCCAGATCTTTACTCCAGTTCACAGATCGTTCAGTGAAGAGACCCAAGGGAGAAGTGAAGAACGTCCTTATCTCGATTGAATGGCGGAACTATCAAGTTAACTTCAGTCTTGGACATGGAGACCCCCACTCATTTGAGAAAATCTCATATCATTCTCGGGGGGCCTTCCTTAGGACCGCAGGCACAACTTTCGAATATGATACGAGAATGTTGAAGTTTCGTTCTCCAGGCAGAGAAATGAACCTTGAGATGAAGCAAACTAAGTGTCAACGACCCGATTCAGAGAGTAGCATAGAGTACTCATCTTCAGAGGCATATTGCAGAATGATTAGCACTGTTGGGATTTAGAGACAGGTTCCTTCAGGGCAGAGCGAGATCCTTTCATCTACAAAGGATATAGTGGATGACATAATTTGCCAGGTGTTGCATGATCTTGTTAGAGATGCATCTACATATTCCTGTGATGACATAGAGTTCCATCCCCTTCGGAACGATCATGGGACATAAATGACGAGTCAGATGTAGCTTTGGCCGAATTACCACGTTTCTTTGGTGATCTGACCCTCGATACTTCTGAGTTGGTGACGAGTACTACGTGGCTTAGTCCACCTTCATGCAATATGGAACCAGATTCAGATTTAGTTCAGCCAGATTTGATTGATGATACCACATTGCCGGAACTGAAATCACTACCTCCTACACTCAAGTACACCTTTCTTGCGGGGTCCAAAGAGAGATATCATGTTATCATTAGCTTAGACTTGACTTTAGAACAAGAGTCTAGGTTGTTAGAGGTCTTAGAGAGGAACCGCAAAGCAGTAGGCTAGATAGTGTCGGATCTCGTGGGGATCAACCTCGCTCTCTGCTCGCATCACATTTTTACTGAGGATAATGTGAAACCATCTCATGAGTTCCATAGGAGACTTAACCTCAATCTACGTGAAGTAGTGAAAAAAGAGATTGCAAAATGGTGCAAGGCAGGAATTATATACCCTATTTCTGACTCCAAGTGGGTGGCCCTGCTTCATATTGTCTCAAAGAAACCGGGAATTCATATGGTCACTAATGAGAAGGGGGTAGATACCGCGACACGAATACCCACATCGCGGTGCGTCTGTATCGATTATAGGTGCCTAAATGCTGCGACCAAGAAAGGACACTTTCCTTTGCCTTTTATTGATCAGATCTTGGAGAGACTTGCCGGGAAAGAGTTCTTCTGTTTTTTTGACGGGTACTCAGGCTACAACCAGGTAGCTATAGCCCTTGAGGACTAGGAAAATACCACATTCACATGTCCATTCGGCACTTATGCTTTCAGGCGCATGCATTCGGGCTCTGCAATACCCCAGGCACTTTTCAGCGGTGCATGATCGCCGTATTTTCCAAGATGGTGGGATACTCCCTAGAAGTATTCATGGATGACTTATCGGTTCATGTTGATTCCTTCTATACATGTTTAGCGTACTTGGACCGAGTCCTTAAGAGGTGTAGAGAGGTGAATCTGGTACTCTCCTGCGAGAAGAGTCACTTTATGGTGACGGAGGCTATCGTGTTGGGGCATGTCATCTCCAAAAGGGGAATGGATACCAAGGTGGAGGTGATCAAGAAACTCGATCCACCTACGAACGTGAAGTCAGTGCGGTCATTCCTAGGGCATGTTGGATTCTATAAGAGATTTATTCAGGATTTTTCAAAGATCGCCCGCCCACTGACTGAGTTCTTAGGAAAAGACACAGAGTTCATTATAGATCACAGGTTTCTGGAGGCCTTTGAGCTCTTGAAGAGGAAGATTTGTGCCTCGCCTATCCTACAAGCTCCTGACCGGTCTCTCTCCTTTGAGATCATGACTGACGCTTCAGATTTCGCTATAGGAGTTGTGTTAGGACAACGACAGGAGGGGATCCCTTTTGCGATCCACTACACGAGCAAAGTATTAGACCCTACACAAAAGAATTAACCGTAACTGAAAAGGAAATGGTCGTTGTAGTATGGGCCCTCAAGAAGTTCAGGTCGCATATTTTGGGCTCTAAGGTGACAATCTACGATCACACAATTATTCGAAACTTAATGGAAAAGATGGATGCGAAGGCTCGTCTTCTTAGGTGGATTTACCTCCTCCAGGAGTTTGATTTGGAGATAAAAGATAAACCTGGAGTGAAGAATGTTGTGGCTGATCGCCATTCTCTGATTCAACTTAAGAATTCTCCTGATTATGAGTGAATTAGAGAGACCTTCCCAGACGAGTCAATTTGTGTTATTGACTCACTCCCTTGGTATGCCAACATGGTAAACTATCTTGTCTCCAAGCAAGTTCCCCATGGTTAGACTAGGAGCAACATTGACCGACTGAAGTCGGATTCGAGGAGATACCATTGGGATGATCCTCGAAAGGAACTTACCATCATCTATGAGGTCACATCAAAGGATAAAGAAGAATCTTGACATGGAGCTAGTGTTGACATTGATTGAAAGGATGAAGAAGATGAACATTCACATGGAAATGACAATGAGCCAAACCTTCTTACAATGAATTCTTTGAAGTGTTTCAAAAATTGTATTGCATTGTAGAGAAACTACTTAGTAGAAATGAAGTTTTAAAGGAAACTAGTAGAGAAGAAAAAGAATCTCACAACAAGGAAATTAATTCTTTAAAAGATCATATTACTATGTTAGAAAATGGTAATAAAATAGTTAAAAAGGATAATCTTACTGACTTCGCCTATGTAAAAGAAAATTTGGATAAACACTAGGCACTTTCGCACAAAACTCCACTAAATTTGGAGTAGGATACAATCCAACAAACCACCATCATGCATATATTTCTTCTATTTCAAAAGTAAAAAAGGTATGTATTCCCGAATTGAAAATAGATACCATATTGAATCCAGAGAAAAATAAATACAATAAAATTTTTATATAGGCAAATGGAGAAAAATACAAGAAATGGCATCAAGAAAAAGCTACATGAGAATTCCAAATCATATATTGTAGTGTACAAGAAGACTACGAGTAACAAGAACTAAAGTCCTATCATGTAAAAACTATATGAAAAATGATAGAAAAGATCCTCATGGAACATGGCATAATCCCAATGAATCGGTGTTGCCACTGTTGTCATTTCACGGCTACATATTTTGCTTATATAGTACAACATAACCATCTTATGATGTTTATTACTTGTTATATGTTCAATAGTATTTTAAAAAGGGGGACATTAATTTTAAAATTAAAAATAATTTTTCAAAGGAAAAATTTTATTAAAGGAGAGGGATATGGTTTCAAAATAAAACTGATGGAGCATTTTGAATTTTTAAAAGTAGGAGAAATTTTGTTTTCTGGAAAAATTTTTTAATCAAATATTTTTGATATGTCCAAAGAGAAGAAGAAGTGTAGATATTAATCTCTAAGTTTTATTTAAAAACAGAAGAATTTTAGTACCTTGTTTACATACTAATTATTATTATTTTGATGATGACAAACTTTGTAAGTACATTAATATTGTTGATTCTATGATAATTTCACTTCAAGTATGAGACGTAAAAGAGCAACATTATAAGAGAATGAAGAACAAAAGTAAAGCTACTTAGCTGCTCAAGTACATGTTGTACATGGATGGCAAAAGCATATTCAAAAATAAAGCTAAAAGCAGTGGACGATGTAAAGAAGAAGAAAGAAGACTTTTCTAATAAGCATGTGCAAAAAAATCTGAACATATATGCATGTTTTATCATGTAAGCATTTTAGGTCCAAGCTTTATTAATTGATATACCTTTTTAATCTGATCGATCCTCCTGTTTGATATTGGGAGAGGGAGGCCTTCTTTCTTTAATTATTCCCACGATTTCTCTTGAAGAGGGTTCAGACCAAGGAAGTCCATCATCATTGGTCGACCAATCTACTTGATCAAATCGATCACCTCTAATCAACCAATCACTTTCCATGATCGATCATAATTTGAATTCAAGCCACTCAGCAGCTATGAAATGATTGATCATCTTGAATACATGATTGATCAACATGAGATAATCGATCACCTTATGTAATCAATCATATTTGTCAAATATAGTTGATTTCTTTCCAGATTTATTTCTAATGGCTATACTTTAAATCGATGTCCCCTACCATTATAAATAGATCCCCAAACCTCTGGTGTAGATTCGCATCTCAATACATTCCCTCTAGCCTCTCTCAAAGCTTTACTCGAAGTATACTAGGGATGAGCATTGGGCTGGGCCGGCCCGGCCCAGCTCGAAGCCCAGCCCAAAAAGCCCGGCCCGGCCCAAGCCCAAACGAACATTGGGCCGGGCTTGGGCCTGATTTTTCGGTCCGAAAGAGGGCTCGAACCCTTCCCATATCCTACACGTATGGAAACTCTCACCTGTCATGCACACTCTATTCATGTATCCTATCTTCATACAATGTTTATAAATCAGTAAAGTCATGCGTGGGACATATGAGTTGATGATCATTGTATTTTATTTCAGAATTATTTTTTCTTAATTAGTCTATGTCTTGGATTATGGTGGTTATTCTTGAGTTTGTAGCATTTATTTTTTCTATTATAATATTTTCTATTATTAAACCTTTACCCAATACGAGCATTATACCCTTTTTTTAACATGTAGTGCCTGGTGCACATGTTGTTGTTAATTGTGTAAACTTGGTTCACTCTTTCAATTTCTGTAATGAGAAATGTTTATGGTATATAACATTGAGTGGACTTGTATAAAATGAGAAATCATCTCCGGTAGAATTGAGTTTTAGTTGTTTCACAAGTATTATGGCCTATGTTTTAAACAATTTTAGCTCGTCTAACTTGAATTGAGATTGACTTTAAACACAAACTCAAAGTTAATAATATATAACGGGTTTACATGGGCCGGCCCGGCCCATAGGAATTGGGTCGGGCCTGGGCTTGGGCCGAACCAAAAAAAAAATTTGTGGGCCTAGGCCCGGCCCAAGGCCCAAAGTTTTTAAGTGGGCTTGGGCATGGACCCTTCAGGGCCCGACCCAGCCCAACCCATGCTCATCCCTAAAGTATACTCTCTCGCTCTCTACTTCCATATCACATCTTGAGAGCCATTAGTTTGCACGCTCGGCTTGCATTTCATTATTCAATTATAACATGCATCTATTTATCTCATTATTCTTAGTGTATAATTAACACTTTACTACTGTACTTCAACACTTGATGTTTGATCCAAAGTTTACAAAGAACTTGATGTTTGATCCAAGTTGTGGAAGTCTTTAGTGTGTGATTCAATGCATTCATAAGCAGTTGAGTTATATGTAGAGAAATAACTTGACCAATCGGAAATCCTAGAATATCCATGGAAGAGTTGATTGATTCAATCAATAGGAAATCCAAAGCTAGTGGACTTGGGTCGTTGTTTTTATCCAGAGAAGGTTCCATGCTAAAATACTTATTTCTTGTGGTTGTTATTGTTTTGTGAATTATTTGTTATATATATATGATCATTATTATTTATGACATTTATTTATTATCCTTAACATTTTATTTAGCGATATAGAGGAACTCACACAGAACCTTGTTGAGCATAACAGAAACCGTGTGAAAAGCATATGCAAGAATATGATGCACGCTTGAAGGATTCCATTGTAACCTAAGAAATTAGCACCATCAACAATAGAGCACCATCAATCAAGAATAAATGTCTCGAAAACTAGCTCGTAAACATGGCTATTGAGACTTAGGTGCGAAGCCAAAACGCGAAACTAGGAGTGCATACAAGAAAACTCCAATAGCACATGTAACAACAAGAGAACTTACCTCAAGGGATAAGGGACACTACCCTAGACCCTTGCTCGAAGGAGAAAGGTTGGGAGAGGGGAAGGAATGGCATGGAGTTTCGTTGGACTGGTGTAGGAGAATGATCACACTAAGGTATAGGAAGCAGTGCCTGAGACAATAGTTTCGAGTGATAAGGACTTTATCGTGATCCCTATACCTCAAACAAACAAGACGCTTGGTGAAAATTTACAACGGAGGTATAACATCTGTTCTCGAGGAGGATCTAGGAAAACACTTGTAGTTATTTGGTATTCTATGAGAAAATAAAGGGAACTGAGATTGATTTGGATCATGTTTTGAGGAGAATACGAGAAAATTCTTGAATCCATTTTCCTAAAATCGTCTTTTAGGATAATTACTTTCTCGTATTGAATTAGGGATTTCTTAATCCTATGTACTTTCTTCTTTCTAAATCAATCGTTGTCGCCCAAGGATGTAGCACAATTACGAATAAACCTTGTAAATATTTGTCTTGATGCTGATTGATAGTTTGTGAGTGTTCTGCTTCAGTGATTCGCAACAGGATATAATTCTCTTGTCTTGAAATAAGGTCCCTTGGGAATGAGATATTTGTTAGACTTTGTCGCGTGAAGACTGATTGGTGGCGTATATTCATGAATCAGCCTCATCGGTCCAAATGCTAATTTCATATAATCCTCACTATAACCCTAACCTGAGTTATTGCATAAGAGAGTATTTGGAGGTAGTCGTTCGTCGTACTCCCACATATCGTTTGAGAAAAAGAAGAGAAGAAAGCCTATTATTAACGGTTGATGTAGGTGCATTGCCCGACCACTACATCGAGTGTTTCTTTTTTCTAAATTGATCTATACTTGTTTTGTTGATCAGTCAGATGCATATGTGTGTGTGCGCGTGAGCATGCGCGTGTGCGTGTGTGTGTGGGGGGGGGGAGTGATCTTGTAAGAGCAAAAAACTATGAGAGCATGCGAGCGATGATTATGGATCTAGATTCCGTCTTCTCTCTCCTAGTCTTCTCTTTCCTGGTTGAATCTAGTGGTACAGAATCAATACTTTCATACTCACAATTTTTTACTCTCACATGATTACTCCTCTATATGTGTGTGCCCACGCGCGTCTAAGTCTAAACTAATATAATAACAAATGATCGTTCCATGCTGTCATTGTAGAATCCTCGTAGAAACAACAAAGAAGATGAATAAAAATAGGCTGTACTAAAATAACAAGAGGGAAAGAGAGGGAAAGGAGTCGAGAGGATCACTTCCACTTCCCGAAGGTCCTTCATTCCCAGAACAACATGCGGCCCTCTTCCTCTTCCAACAACAACACATCCATGCTCTCTCTTTCCATCTCCGTTGATCGTGGCAAAGAAAGCACCAGTTTGCCTGCGATTCCTCCGCCGTCTCGGCTGCAAATTAGGTGATCCATGATTATCCTTCAGCTCGCCATTCATTTGCTGGCAAAGTGATTGAGAATATTTTTTACGAAAATCCCACCCTTTCAAATGAGGAGAATGTTTCAGAAGGAACTCTAAACTCTCTGTTTTCATGGAAATTTATCTGCGGTGGTTCTGTTTATCATATCACTCAATGTATATAGAACCCAACCGCACAGATGGATAGATTGTGTTTTAGATTATATAATAAACATCTGAGAATCAAGAATTGAACATCTAATTCGTTTTTTGCAGGTGAACATTTCTTGTATAAGTAGGTGCACGTATAGTGACTATTGACTGAAATAAAGATGGCAAGTCGCAAGCGTCACAAGAGTTCAACAGTTAAATACGAGGGAGCAGCTGGCCCAGTTTGCATGGCCGGTGTCCTTCGCGTGTTTGATTTCCACCAACGGTTCCGAATACGCAAAATGCTCACCGAGCGCAGGCATGGGGAGGGAAGGCGTCCTTCCGGTTAGCGCCTTACCTGCTCCTCATGATTTACAGTTGAGAAGTAAGAAGAATAAGTAGGCCATCTAGATTTTCTCCTCTGTGTTTATAGGAGGGAGAAATCAGGTGATACAGAAAAATATACCAGCACCAACTTCTCAAGAACACGACATTGTGAATGCAGAGAGCCCCTCTGTAAGTAAGTTGCTGATATGCGCCTCTTCAATGAAGCCGAAAAAAAATGCCATCAAGTCATCATCATCATCATCATCATCATCATCATCATCATCATCATCATCATCATCATCATCATCATTATTATGGTATAAATTTCACCTTTGGGCAACTGATTGCGGATTAATGACACAGATAGAAGACAACTCCATATCAACAGCCAGCACATCATGTGAATCACCAAAGGAATCGCCAAATGAGCATAATAAAAAGGAAGGAATCGGCAATTATCATCGCAATTGATGCGTACAAGTTCCATTCATCACCATCCACCCATCGACATCGATTCGATGCAAAAGACTGGAGGCGACTTTTCTTCCAATAAGAATTCGATATTGCCAGTCTCATCGAAGAACTCCACACATTATGCGCACTTTGATGCATGTGGATCACCGTGCAAGGAAATGCATAAAGAGCATGACCATTTAAATCAATTCAGCTCTTGGCCACATAAATCACTTCTTGAAGAAAAGCTTAACGAGGCAAAACTTGCATTGCTAAAGCAGCTCAACTTGAGCACCGGTGATGCTCAAGATGGTCGTGCGGTAAACAAGGCGAAAGAGTTCTTGGGTGCACTGGAGTTGCTTAATACCAATAAGGACATATTTTTAAAAATTCTCCAGGATCCAACCTCTCTTTCAGCAACAGATCTGCAAGACATCAGCTGTCCAATTCAAGGTTCGCTCCTAGCCAAATCCGACTTGTTCACGAGATCAGAATCATTTAGCAGGACCTCCTGTGCTCCCACCGACAAATCATCTCTCGGGCATGAAAGAAAACATGAACACGGCATGGAACATGACACTCCTGAACGAATCGGCTGCGCTGCGGACATTCTTGGGGTCAAATACAACTCTGTTTCTGAGTTTCAATTGGACAATTGACACAATCCAGGAGAGAAGAGACCAGGTAGAAAAGCCCAGCATCACTTCACGAACATAAAGGCAAGAAAAAAAGACATAATCAAGGAGAGCAAGGATGAGATGCATCGAATATCGATGGACGGGATCCTTCATAAGCTCCCTATGGCCAGAAGGTATCCCAAGATGCCACAATAGATCGAAAGCTAGGTACAGGTTTTAGGAGGTCGCATTCTCTTAACGAGTCATTAGACAAGTATGCCCAATTGTCCCAGAGTAACACAAGCCACGAAACCGACAAGAAGACCTCTTGGAATATGCAGTTGGTAGGCGAAGATAATGTCCATGTTGTAAAGAAATCTTCGAAAAACTCTCAAAGGGTTCAATCTCTCCCAGATATTGCATCATATCTCCCACTTACGGATGCTCAATATAGTGAAATGGAGAGCAAGTTTCGTATAATCCCCAATCATTTGCCTGTTAATATTGCAATGTCAAATTCCTCAGATGTTAAGAATATTGGGCCAGGACACAATCAGAATGAAGAACCAAGAATTCTGTTTGAAGATCCAAATGTGGAATCGGAGACCTCTGCTGAAGGTATGTTCTAACAGAATCTATTTCCGTGACCTTCTCGTAGATCATGAAAATGTTATGCATATCTAACAATGATTTAATGTCTGGTTGTTAGAATTCAACGAGTTAGAATCTCAGATTATCGACTTCGACAACGAGGATGGCTTCAACACTGATATTCTTCGTGGGAGCATCAAAGATAAAGAAAAATTCAACTACGTGAAGGACATGCTTAGTAAATCTGATCTTCGAAACAGTAACTTCCGAAGTTGGCATCCGTCCCACCTTCCAATGGATCCTTCGCTGTTTATGAAGCTTGAAGAATCGATGATCGAAAATGGAGACAGCTTCAATCCATGATGAGAAACTATTTCCCCATAAACAAAGGGATCAAAACCTTCCGCGCCCCACGCAGGGTTTACAAGTTTGAAAAAGTCAAGCACAAGAAGAATGCAGAAAGGTGAGCAATCAACTGAAAGTCCGAGAGACACAGCTGAACTCCAAAGCTGGCTACCTCGCATCACCCGGAGGATATTCTAGTTAAAGCCCTCAGTCAGCCTTCAAGAGACGTCTTTCTGGCATGTGCCCCCCATTCCCGAAGGTCCTGTTCGGTGAGTCGGCACCCCCCGAGCCCATTCAAAAATGAAGTAGATGGTTTTCCCGCGAACTCTAGTCAGAACGAGAACAAACAAGCTTAGTAATTAGGCAGACCCCTCCGAAACTCGCTCTTCTCCTTAGTTCCTTTTCCTAAGCTCGTTTGTAAAATATGGGTTTTGGAATCTAGGTGTATATTGTATATAATGTAAATATTCATTCTTTTTTCATTTTTCTACTTGCTTTTTTTTAATTACTAAAAACTCTAAAAAAATCAGTGTTGCGTTGTATTTTATTTCTAGTATTTTATTGTATTTTTTATTGTAAATATAATTTATTAAAAATACAAAAAAAATCAAAAGTAAAAAACATGTACATATGGTTTGTTTAATTTTGTAAATTCTCCACTCTTTTTCTTCTCTCCATTTTATTGTATTCTACTAGTCTACTTTATTATACTATTTATTTATTATTTATTTAATTTCCATTCTCTATGATAACCACCCGCTCAACTCTGTTATTTCACCATTTTTTCTAACTTCTAATTCAACTCCACCATCTTATTAACCTCCCATCTGCCATTTTAAGAACTTCTAATAGTTTTCTCTTTATATACATCACATCTAACTCATTTTGCACTTGATCCATCTTTATCTGAGGAGAGCCTAATTCCCAGAGTTAAATCGGTAGCAACGACATAACCACAATCGAGCGACGACATCCCTCTCTCCGATAAGATCCATTGACGTTCCGGCTAACATCGCAGTCGCCTTTGTGTGTCGCTCGAGCTCATCGCTCGTCGACGATTCGAACGAGGACCGTGCTTCTCATGAACACACCATAGGTGACCGCTTCCATTTTAAGTAATTTCCCTTTTTATTATTTGTCATTGTTTTTATTTTTGCATTTTTTAAATCACCTCACATTCACCTCCCCTGCCCCATTTGTTCTACTTCATCATATTACCACCATCATCACATCTAATTTTTACATCATTGGTTATTCTCTGTTTAAGAAAAAAAATATTAAAAAAATTAAATTAAATTAAAAAATAAAAACACAGCACAGGAAAAAAATTCAAAAAAAAATAAAAAAAGGGAAGCAGCAGACCGCAGCCCACCGCCCCCCTTCCCGTCACTACCACCAACAGCGGTGCCACCGCCGCCTACGACCACCCCCTTGGCCGTTCAACCAGAGCGGCAACCACAGCGTGCCGCCCAACTGCGCAGCAGCGCCCCCCTCCAAGTGCACAGAGCCCTCTGCCCGCAGGTCCCAACGTGCGCCGCCGTCCGTGCGCGGCTCTCCTCCAGTCCGTCGACGCCCTACCCGTCCGCCGACCTCCACAACTCCGCTCGCAACCCTCATCGCCATAGCGTGCGGACACCTCCGTCCCTCGGCCGTCCGCCTACTCTGCTCTCACCCACCTACGGCGCCCCGTCTCCACCGCATCACGCCTAACCATCACCATCTGCTCGCTGGTCCTTACGTTGTCGGTCGCGCTCCTCCTCCTCGACATCGAGCGCGGCCCGCCGCCGCCTTCTCCAGGATCGTGCCCTAACCATCTATTCGAAGACGAAGGTCTTTGATTTTATTTCTTTTATTTGTAAGAATTGCTTAATTCCCCATACAATTTTTATTATTCCAGAAGAGGTCTTTGATTTTATTTCTTTTATTTGTAAGAATTGCTTAATTCCCCATACAATTTTTATTATTCCAGAAGTGCCATGTGCACCGTTTGCTTTATAAGATTTTGCTTTTTTAGTATTGCATTGACACCCTTGTATTATCACGTTAATTTGGACATCTTTTTCGCATCATTTTATTTAATGAAAAATATCATGTTGTTGAACAACTTATTCTCTAACACTATGATATTTATTTATATTTTTATAAGCTCTAGATAATTAACTAAAATTGTTTAAGTGAAAAGTTCATATTTTACCCAATCTGAGCTCTTAAACCCAATCTGAGCTCTTAAATTCATGTTTCACTCAGGTTTCTTTCAAAATACCACAAAATCAGGAATGATGCCTTGGAGTGTGTTTTAATTACTATCCAAATTTCATCCAAATTGGAGTTGTTATGTGCCTTAAATAAATTGTAGAGTGATTTTCGTAATTGATTTTTAAATAAATCCACGCACATCTAATTTCCAAAATTTCAATCCTCCTGGATTGCTTCTATAAATATCTTTTTGAGGTAATTCACACTCTGACCAACTTGGTAATGTGGATTTATTAGGAATTAATTACTCACGATCACTCTGTTTCCATTGAAAAATCCATAAAAATCATATTTTGTCAAAAAAATCCAAAAAATATTGTACACTAATTGCATCATGTCTTATTTCCAGTAAATTTTTAATAATTTTTGCATTATGTTTGAGTGAAAAATATCGTAAAATCTCATAAAAGTGTGTAATTTTCATTGTTACATTTTAACTCCTAAAATTCCGAAAAATATGTTTGGCATTCATGATTGAATTAAGTTTCAAAAAAAAATATAATTTGGTTAAATTGGACTTATTTCATATTAAAATTAATTAGGTATGTTGTGTGCTTTCTTAGTATCTTAATTCACCCGTATATTGCATTTCACATTATTTTTGCATTAAAAATTACAAAAAAATCGCATTGAAAATCTAGACCTAAATGTTTGATTTAATCTGAAGTTGTTCCTTTACCTCCTGTGTTTGACCCCGGACTTGCCCGGGATATAAATTAAAGGTGAGTCCTCTTCACAAAGATCCTTGTTTCGATTCAGATTGATTCGCTAAGTACACATTACAATGAGTGCAAATTACACCACATGCTCAGCGAACCGATCAGATGGTGTCGTTGTCGAGGAGGCAAACGGCTTAGGGATTAATTTGAAAAATTATATTTAGATTTTCACTCACTCGGGTAGTCTGGTCCCCGACCATTTGTAATTAATCCACTTTCTCTCAGTTATTTCATTACACATTTTTGTATATATTGTGTTATTCATCTCTCTAATATAAATTTTTTTCTTGCGAGGATTTGGTGGACTTGGAGTACATCGGAGGTCGATGGACGTGACGCGCACCGACTGTTTAAGAGTAAGAAAATCCAATTTATTTTTAGAGAATTTTTGTAATTACTGTGTTGTAATAATTTAGGTAATTCCCTCTTTACAATGGCTCTTGTTTAAGAGCTCGCACGTGTAAAAAAGACTTGGACTTTATTTTGTGGTGTTTCGAGACCTTTTTGACTCTCCGGTGAGGGTGGGGCTCGACTTGAGTGGTGAAATTAAGGTTAGGCACATGGTAGTTTAAATCAAATTTGTTTGTGGCCATCATAGTTTAGGTCAGACATATCTTAGAAGATCCACTTATCTGATAAGATTCATAATGAGACGCATATAGACACGTACTACTTAGTTCAAATTAAATCAATTCTTTCTCGCTAATAGTATATCTTTATATATGTTTTCTCGATCTACATGCATTTAGTGTAACGTTAAAAATTCAATTTGCATAGCGCATGGAGAGTGTTGGGAGTCACTGTAAGTATACTTTCTTCTGAGAATGCATCATCGTTTCACGTTTGCATTCTTATTTCTGATTCCTTTCTTGTTTTACAACTTAAGATTAAAAAGGAAATTGGGACTAAATGGTAGATGTGCCTTGTTATGCTCAGACAAATTTCAAGTGATAACCTTACTCTAAAATTGGGACTGAATTGAGCAGATCGATTAAAAAATTGGAATAAAAAGAACCTTATTCACAGGCGCATAAATCCCTCATTATTTGAATTTACTAGCAAGTGAGAGAGAGTGACCCTAGGATAGAGCCAAGCCATGATTTTCGTATAGAATACATGTTCTTTATTTTTAGGCGATTAGCTACTTTTCAGTGAGGATCTATGGGTAGCCGGTAAATGATCCGGATTTCCTTAGCAGAATGGGAGGTTTATAGGATACCTTAGTCCTTAGGGAACGAGTAGTTGTGTTATATCGTCCATACTTACTCCTATACTAGCTAAAAGTAGGCCCACCTAGTCGTAAGAACTGGACCAGTCTGTAGGAAAATACGGGCACCTAATAGCTTGTTAATCTTTCGAAGATTGTATTTATCACCAATTAAAATTGATCAGATAAATCGACCGAACATTTACGGCCATCACGTGTAGAGTTGGGGAAATTGAGGGTTTGAATTGTGTTTGTATTGTGTGAGTTTACTCAGCACATTTACATGCAACGTAGAACTAGTGCCTCATTGAATATCATCTTCTAATCGATTCTGTTGACATCGAAGATGACTAATTGGGGGGATATTTATTCGGACTTTACGAATCTCTAGTTGAAATCCAAGAAGTACGTCTTCAAAGGTCCAAGTGCAACTTGGACCAACTTGGACTCATGACCCTCTTGAGCCAAGGATCACTCACTCTCGGGATGGTTACTCTCAAACCATTCCCTTTCTCTCTTCCCATTTCACCGAGGAAGACTTCGCCTCGGTGAGAATACCTTGATTCATAAATCATCTTCTAATGATGAACACATTGTTGATTCAGGATCTAAAGAAGATTCAAGTAAAATGCCTCCAAAGAAGAAAGAAGAGGAAGAAGAACACCCTAAAGACCCGATGAGAATGGTACTTGCCAGATTAGTTGCATCTGAGCAACAACATGCACTACTCAGAGCCCAGTTAGGATAGCTTAATGTTGGGGACGAACCACCAATGGATGCGACGTATAACCCCAAACAATATAAAATTCAGAACTACTTGAGTCCGGTCAAGCCTGAAGTTGATTATGTTTGAACCTGCAGTTTCTGAACTTGCTGTCACACTTTGATGGGAATGCTTCTGAGGATTTATATGCATTCCTAAGGGACTTTGAGCTCGTCTGGGATAACCTCAGACATCCTGGGGTTAACTAGGATTATATTAGGCTCACAGCCATTTCATTTGCCTTGGGTGGCAAAGCCGACGGCTGGGCGAAAAATCTTGGAGTTACAATCACCACTTATGCCCAGTTCAAGGACCTATTTCTGAAGAAGTTCTACCCCTTGAGTAGGACTAACACGATGAGGACACGCATTACGAGTTTTTCCCAATTACCCCGTGAATCCTTTTGTAATGCTTGGGAAGATTCAAGGACATCATGCAGAAGTGTCCCTATCATGGATTAGATGATAATATCTTGGTCCAGTCGTTCTTCACTGGTCTCAACCCTGAGATGCAGGGTTTTAATGAGCATTTCCTATGGAGGAAGTTATACATCACGAGGATTGAATACCGTCAAGAAGGTATTCAAGCAGATGGCTGAAACTAGCCGCTCACAGATGGCCGGCAGGGCCTATACATCGTCCCCCAACTCACTCTCATTTGGAGGGGGAAAATAAGTTCTAGTCGACCTCTCTCAGGACGTGATCCGTAGCATGGGACTCCTTGTGGACAAGCTTATAGTAGTCGAGAAGATTGACAGGAGGATTGAAAGAGTTAGACCAAAGCATCTCCAAACTTCCAAAACAGATGGAGGAGTTGACTGAGAAGGTATCTAAGATAAGATTACCCACCGTGACTGCACCCTCCATTCCCGTATACCGAGTTCACCATGTTCAGGAGCAGTTGGTGTCAGGACAATCCCAGCCATGGGAGCAGGACCAGTCTTATGCCCACTCTTTCCAGCAGCCACCTCCATTAGCAGATATAGTTCAGAAGGAGCCTCCATCGATTTGGGAGGTAAATAGAGTATGGTATACTCAGGACCCTGACAAGAAGGGAAGTACAGGGGACCGAAAGACCTACCAATGTCCCCAGACCTTTCACAACACCACATTCATCTCTGTACCATCTCCTTCACAGCAGAGCCCTGGACTCTAGCCACCTCAGCAGCAGTGATAGCAGTACAAAAATACGGCCGACAGGGCCATTACCAGGCAGGCCAACATGGCCCGCAATCGCAGCAGATACCCCAACACCAGCAGCAACAGCAGAGGCAGTACCCTAGCCAGCAGGGCCAGTCTTCTCGTTCTTCTTCCCAGTCTTATCCCCTTCCTTCTTCGTCTGGTCCTGTGGACATACAACAGCAGGTACTAGATGTGCTTTATTACTATAGGAACGAAATTCATGACTTATGGGTGGATGTCAACCGCTTGTCCAGATGGTGAGACGAGCAGACTGCGCCCTCTACCTCAATCCCAGCCCAAGTTTAAGCTCTAACCCCAATAGCCTGAACCGATCTAGTTCTCAGCAGCACTTTGGTCAGGTATACTATTCAACATCTCCTAGATCTGAACATGCGATTCCTTCATGTGACGAGGCTAATCACATGTCACTCAAGAGCGGATTGACCGTGACTGTACTTGATCAGGCGAAGGACACGAGGAGGGGCATCTCTGGGGCTCTACCTGAGGAGTCTTCAGAGGATGAGGAGGAAAGGCAACATATTCCATATCCCCATCATCACCATTCGAGGATATCTACTCTGGGAGCTAGAAGAGAAGGAGAGCGCGTATGCAGCATCGATAGTATGGATATACTTCCGAGTCTACGGAGGACCTTGCATCTCCGATTGCGGCGGATACCACTTCGTCTTCTATTCCATAACCTATAATAGATAGTTTTGATTTCGATTCCATGTTGCACAAAAACGATTCATGTATGAAAAACTCTGTTTCTGTTAATTCCAAGAATGATCTTCAGTTCATGATTCATACTCTTCATATTCTGTTTTCCTAGCTTCAGACTCACAAATCCCTATCCCTCATGCTCTTATGGCAGGAAAGTGCATCAAAAAGATTCAGAACGATAACCCTAATATGGCACGATTTTGTAAAGAAAATATCATAGTAAAGGTGACATTTGATGAGTATGTGGCTAACCAACCTGCATTCCAAAAATACCTCAAGGTGAGATGCACACCTACTAGGGTTAGCAGGAATAAAGACAACCAAAATATAAATACATACGTCTTATTAGTATTCACAACATATTATCTCAAAAAACATACATTACCAAGGAAAAATAGAGATATGGGTGCTCACTATGTGGAGAGTCATATTGACGACATCGCGTTTGCACGCACACTCTTAGATAATGGTTCTTCAATCAACTTACTTCCCTTAGCATTATATCAGAAACCGGAGTTGGGACCACTTCGCAAATCCAGATCTTTACTCCAGTTCACAGATCGTTCAGTGAAGAGACCCAAGGGAGAAGTGAAGAACGTCCTTATCTCGATTGAATGGCGGAACTATCAGGTTAACTTCAGTCTTGGACATGGAGACCCCCACTCATTTGAGAAAATCTCATATCATTCTCGGGGGGCCTTCCTTAGGATCGCATGCACAACTTTCGAATATGATACGAGAATGATGAAGTTTCGTTCTCCAGGCAGAGAAATGAACCTTGAGATGAAGCAAACTAAGTGTCAACGACCCGATTCAGAGAGTAGCATAGAGTACTCATCTTCAGAGGCATATTGCAGAATGATTAGCACTGTTGGGATTTAGAGACAGGTTCCTTCAGGGCAGAGCGAGATCCTTTCATCTGCAAAGGATATAGTGGATGACATAATTTGCCAGGTGTTGCCTGATCTTGTTAGAGATGCATCTACATATTCCTGTGATGACATAGAGTTCCATCCCCTTCGGAACGATCATGGGACATAAATGACGAGTCAGATGTAGCTTTGGCCGAATTACCACGTTTCTTTGGTGATCTGACACTCGATACTTCTGAGTTGGTGACGAGTACTACGTGGCTTAGTCCACCTTCATGCAATATGGAACCAGATTCAGATTTAGTTCAGCCAGATTTGATTGATGATACCACATTGCTGGAACTGAAATCACTACCTCCTACACTCAAGTACACCTTTCTTGCGGGGTCCAAAGAGAGATATCATGTTATCATTAGCTTAGACTTGACTTTAGAACAAGAGTCTAGGTTGTTAGAGGTCTTAGAGAGGAACCGCAAAGCAGTAGGCTAGATAGTGTCGGATCTCGTGGGGATCAACCTCGCTCTCTGCTCGCATCACATTTTTACTGAGGATAATGTGAAACCATCTCATGAGTTCCATAGGAGACTTAACCTCAACCTACGTGAAGTAGTGAAAAAAGAGATTGCAAAATGGTGCAAGGCATGAATTATATACCCTATTTCTGACTCCAAGTGGGTGGCCCTGCTTCATATTGTCCCAAAGAAGTCGGGAAATCATATGGTCACTAATGAGAAGGGGGTAGATACCGCGACACGAATACCCACATCGTGGTGCGTCTGTATCGATTATAGGTGCCTAAATGCTGCGACCAAGAAAGGACACTTTCCTTTGCCTTTTATTGATCAGATCTTGGAGAGACTTGCCGGGAAAGAGTTCTTCTGTTTTTTTGACGGATACTCAGGCTACAACCAGGTAGCTATAGCCCTTGAGGACTAGGAAAATACCACATTCACATGTCCATTCGGCACTTATGCTTTCAGGCGCATGCATTCGGGCTCTGCAATACCCCAGGTACTTTTCAGCGGTGCATGATCGCCATATTTTCCAAGATGGTGGGATACTCCCTAGAAGTATTCATGGATGACTTATCGGTTCATGTTGATTCCTTCTATACATGTTTAGCGTACTTGGACCGAGTCCTTAAGAGGTGTAGAGAGGTGAATCTGGTACTCTCCTACGAGAAGAGTCACTTTATGGTGACGGAGGCTATCGTGTTGGGGCATGTCATCTCCAAAAGGGGAATGGAGGTTGACCCTACCAAGGTGGAGGTGATCAAGAAACTCGATCCACCTACGAACGTGAAGTCAGTGCGGTCATTCCTAGGGCATGTTGGATTCTATAAGAGATTTATTCAGGATTTTTCAAAGATCGCCCGCCCACTGACTGAGTTCTTAGGAAAAGACACAGAGTTCATTATAGATCACAGGTTTCTGGAGGCCTTTGAGCTCTTGAAGAGGAAGATTTGTGCCTCGCCTATCCTACAAGCTCCTGACCGGTCTCTCTCCTTTGAGATCATGACTGATGCTTCAGATTTCGCTATAGGAGTTGTGTTAGGACAACGACAGGAGGGGATCCCTTTTGCGATCCACTACACGAGCAAAGTATTAGACCCTACACAAAAGAATTAACCGTAACTGAAAAGGAAATGGTCGTTGTAGTATGGGCCCTCAAGAAGTTCAGGTCGCATATTTTGGGCTCTAAGGTGACAATCTACGATCACACAATTATTCGAAACTTAATGGAAAAGATGGATGCGAAGGCTCGTCTTCTTAGGTGGATTTACCTCCTCCAGGAGTTTGATTTGGAGATAAAAGATAAACCTGGAGTGAAGAATGTTGTGGCTGATCGTCATTCTCTGATTCAACTTAAGAATTCTCCTGATTATGAGTGAATTAGAGAGACCTTCCCAGACGAGTCAATTTGTGTTATTGACTCACTCCCTTGGTATGCCAACATGGTAAACTATCTTGTCTCCAAGCAAGTTCCCCATGGTTAGACTAGGAGCAACATTGACCGACTGAAGTCGGATTCGAGGAGATACCATTGGGATGATCCTTTTCTTTTCTTCAAAGGGCTGGATTGTGTTTGGAGAAGGTGTATTCCTCAGGAGGAGTACCAGAGTGTCCTCACATATTTTCATTCACTTGAGGTTGGAGGACACCATTCGGGAAAGAGAACTGCTCACAAGGTACTTTAATGTGGATTGTACTAGCCAACCCTATTTAGAGATGCTATTGATTTTGTATAGTCGTGCACGATTTGTCAAAGGATGGGAGGGACAGTTGGACAGAGAGATGAGATGCCCATGCAACCGATGATTACTTGTGATATTTTTGATGCAAGGGACATAGATTTTATGGGTCCCTTTCCCAACAGCCAAGGACATGAGTACATATTATTGGCGATTGACTATTTATCTAGGTGGGTGGAGGGTATCCCAACCCGAACCGCAGACAGCAAGACTGTTGATGAACAAAAAATCTTGCTAGTCAGGTTAAATAATAATTAAGGTCGTTGCGACCCGCATAACAAGGCTAAGTCAATCAAGAAAACAGACCACCAAACAGGGAAATCAAACAATCAAAATGTGGCAAGCGGTCTTGCTATTTATTTTTACCTGGTATAACTACCAGGGTCGAACACAAGGAGCACGTGATGCTGACGCTACGAGGTAGTCAAGAATTCAGAAAAAGTAAAGAAGTTGTGGTTTTTAATTTTTTTAATTTTTTTACGATTTTTTATTATAAGAAAAAGACTAAAAGGGAAGCACAAATCAACACTCAACCAATTATTCAATAGCCCAAAAATACTCAACAATGCAGAATAAAAATGTTTTTGTGTTTTTAAAACATTCTGATGTTTTTACGAATTTTCTTAGATTTTTCTGATTTTTAATCAATTTTCTAAAAATCAAACAAGGCTAAAAATGACAAAGTGTACAGCTAGAATATAAAGGCAAATTAAAATTACTTAAAATGCTCTAAAATTCGAGCAGCAATTTTATGTGAAACAACAAGCAAAAATCTAACTACAAAAGAATAAAACACATTTTTTGAATTTTATTAATTTTTAATTATTTTTGAAGTTTTTTAGTATTTTTCAATTTTTTTGAGTTTTATAAATGAGAATGAGATGAAACTTGGAAAGAAATTAAAACACAACAAAACACACAAGCACGAATTTTTTTAGAATTTTCAAGACTTTTTAATATTTTTAGTTGATTTTATAAAACAGATAGTGGCACTTTTTAGGGTTTTAACATTTTTAAAAATACTAAACGAAGACAAAACAAACCCAAAAATTCATCAAAATTCCTACCTATGGCAGGAGCCATTTATCAAAATGTCGTGAATTTTGAACAATATTTGCAATTTATTAAATTAAAAATAAAACACACAATGCACAGGGACCAAATTGCAATTATTGAAAAGGTTCTAGCCAAACAATAATACTTGTAAACAATATTGGGCTTGGTTGTAAAAATTCTAAGTCTGCATGTGGTCAGCACGTGAACCATACACACAGGGGCATAAATGCGAATTTCATTAATAAAGATTCATTCATGAACAACAATGAAGTCCACGATGAAACAAGCAAGTAATCCCAAAGTCATATGGGGGAACCACATGCTACACTGAAATGCGAATATTGAAAACACAAGGTTCAAGATGCAAAATATCCAAGATAAAAACAACTACTGAAAATATTTACAGGACTAATAAGTAAATGAAAAACAAGGCAGGGCCTAAGTGTAATTTACCCTTCTTTATTAGCGATCCAACGGTCGATAGCTTCCACTTATGATCGGACGACTGAGCGTTGGGGATACCTATTTGACAATGGACGGTTGCAGGAAGATACTCAGATGGATCGAACGGTCGAGACTCCCGGATGATGGACGGCAACGATTAGAACTGGAGGGAACCTCGATCCAACGACAGAGACGGATCCTGGAAGAACGACGAAGAACTCGCCTCCAGCGAGCTTCGATCGGCTGATATGTATGGCAGAGACGTCCTCCGAGGCTGCTAGGATAGGGGAAATGCTTCTGGCGAAGGTCCACAGTGATGATGATGCTACGATGGGGTTGAGACCATTGAAAATGGCCCGACGAAGCTTGGGTACCTAGAGCTGTTGTGCCAGGATATCTTGACCTTCGGATGAGGTCCCTTGAGCTCTAAACCTTCACAGAAATGTTATTTGGTCAAGGGCAAAGTGCCTCGACCCGTCAGTACGTGAAATGGGTGGCCATGAGGTGAGGTGTGGCCCTCCGGCAAAGCGACGACGGAGGAGGTCCTAGGGGCTTGTTCCTAGGGTGAACGAGGTGAATGGATGGGCGTAGAAGGTGGGGAGAAGTCTAACGAAGGTGCTACGATCGTCGGGATAGCAAATGGGGGGGTCCGATCAGGGTGAATAGAGCTAAGCAAATCAGTTGGACCCAAGCTCAAAAATCTGGAAATAGAAGCGAGCAAGAAGAAATCAAAGTTACCTAGTGAATGGGGTCGTCTGGGCTGAAGGTCAGGGACCTCTGGGGGTCTTCGCCTCGATGGGTCGACGGGTCCATAGGCTGGGGCTCACCTAGCGTCGGAGCACGGCGGAGTATCGTCGGATCTAAGGCTACAGGGCTCGATTCCTCTCTACAACGACCTCTAACGCACCTTGTCACTCGTGGATAGAGGTGGAGATCATCAGAGACGAGGGGGCGACCAAAGATGGGGAAGAAGAGGAGGTTGCAGGAGGTTTTATACGTTGCGGGGTCTGAGAAGTGTGGAGCGAGGGCACGCGAACCGAGGGACGGATCCCTAGGAATTTTGATGGGCGTGGATCATGGATCCTCCCTCTTTAATCGGAGTTGCAAATGGGGGGAGATGGTGAATGGATCGGGTCGAGAAAATTGGAAGAAAATCGGGTGAAACCGGATCCATGCAAAACGGAGCCCAGTGGGGGCAGTTGACCGAGGTAAACAATCCTATTTGACACAATCAAGGGCTACGGAGGAAAACGACAAAATAGACTACAGAACAAAAATAGCTGAAAAATCAGAAATAAATAGATTAAAAATAATAAATGATTCTAAATTGAAAAATAAATAAAATGAAAAATGTTTATTATTTTTCAAGGAATTTTTCTGTGATTTTAATTTATTTTTTAAAAAAATAATTTATAGTATATAGAGTATATTATATTATATACATGTATAAAATACCTAAGTATTTTGTACAATTATTTTTATTTTCTTATTTTTATACAAATATCCCAATTTTATATTTCACTTATTTACCACATAATATTTGGAGTATAAAATATTATTTTATTTTTATTGGTTATTTACAAGTATAAAATAAATAGGTAGTGATACATATATACATGTATTATATACAAGGTGAGAGAGAATTTTATTTTGTTTTATTTTATTTTCTAATTTTGTTTTGATTTTAGAAATATATATGGGGATAAAAACACCTTTTTATTTTTATTTTTGTAAAAATAAATTATATACACATAGGTGGTAAATATGTACAAGGTAGAGTGGCCCTATCTCTCTCTACTTATTTTATTTGACGATCAGGCCCAAGCTGGACCCTCTCTTGGGTTCAGGTCACTCAATATTTATTATAAATATTCCTTCTTTTTCTTTGATTCTTTATTCTTTTATTTTTATACAAATACATGCTAATTATTAAGTATTAACAAATACATGCTTATTGATAATTTATTGTATTTACAACTATATACATGATGCTTTGCCAAGATATTTAGCTAAAATAAAAGAATAAAGAGTGATGAATGGGGATTCATCCACTGTTTGTAAGTTTGCGAGAGACCATATTATTGCTAGGTTCAGGGTGGCAAAAGTTTTGATATCTGATGGGGGTAGCCACTTTGTGAACCGAGATATAAGATCTTTAGCTAAGGACTATGGATTTGAGCATAGAGTTACTAATCCTTACCACCCACAGTCCAATGACATGGCAGAGGTTTCAAACAGAGAGGTGAAGAGTATTTTGCAGAAATTGGTTCGTTCCGATAGGAAGAACTGATCTTAGCTTTTGGACCAAGTTCTGTGGGCCTATTGGACAGCCTACAAGACACCGTTGGGTACTTCACCATTTAAAATGATCTATGGCAAGCCATGTCATTTGCTCGCAGAGTTGATCCATAAATCCGAGTGGGCAATTAACCAGATTAATTGAAGTTTTCACCTAGGCAAGATTTGTCGAGACTTTAACTTGAACGAGCTCGTGGAAATCCGAAACAAGGCATATGACAACAGTTTGATTTATAAGGACAAAGTAAAGATATGGCATGATCAACATATTAGGTGCAAAGACTTTGTTCCTGGACAAAAGGTATGGTTGTTTAATTCCAGATTGAAGATGTTCCATGGGAAGCTCAAATCTAAATGGATGGGTCCCTTTATTGTAAAGAAAGTGCACAGGAATGGAAATGTAGAGATAGCTGACCTCACAGATGGTGCACAATCTCATGTGGTGAATGGACAAATATTGAAACATTTTGTAGATTCAAAAGAGCAGTTAGTCCAAAGTCGAGTTCATCAACTTCATGCAGAGTGAGCACATAACAGATACATCATATTACTCTTCATGAAGATGGAGCATCAAGATTCAACAGCTTAGAATATTCATTTCTCTTATACATTCTTCCTTCTATGTATATTCGCCAGATCACATCGATTCTCACACTTACTCCTATCCTATACTTAGGCTAACCAGAGCCCAAGTATGGGGGGAACGATGCCCGCCACATGTATATACTCATCCATTTCTCCTCTTGACTTCATCCGCCCCATTTTTTATCTTCTTCTACACTTAGGTTGCCAGAGCCTAAGTATAGGGGGGTGGATCGACTTCTATACTTTTTGTTATTTTAGCTATCTACGCTTAGCACGAGCTATGTCTTTTTCCCGCTTCTTGTGCTATGAGGACATATCACATGCTAAGTATAGGGGAGTGTGTATATATTACATATATATACTTTACCCATAGTTTGTACTTTCACGTATTTTTGTATATATTATATAAGAATTTTGGGATGGGTAAAATTTGTAAAAAAAAAACTTTTTCAAAAAAAATCTTAAAAAAATTAAAAAAACTCTCTTCTTTCCTTATCTGATTTAGAAAAAGTATGTCTTTTAAAAAAAATTGAAAAAAAAAGAAAAAAACTTTTAAAAAAGCATATTTCTTCTTTTCCTATGTTTTTCCAAAAAAAGGTACACAAAAAACCTAACTAATGAGTTGGTTTAGTCCCTGACACATTCACATTCACACAGGACTAGTGAAGTTCAAGAACACTTGATTTATGAAATCTTGAGATTTTGAGTTAATCAGCCTTAGTCATTAGGGCCTTTGACTTAATTATTCACATTTCCCTAATTTGAAAGATTTGTGTGTTGTATTATGTGCTTAGTCTCTACCTTAAGGATATGATCAACATCTCACATACACGACTGTAGTTATGATGATATGAGTTGAAATTTCACTTAAGGAACTAGGATGAGGGATTTGAGTTTGGACTTGATTTGATGATGCTCGAGGATGGGATAAAGTCAATGAAGGCTTCATGAAACCTAAGTGTCAGCACCTTTAGCCAGTGTGAGAACATAGTTATTGTACTATCTCTATATAATTACCTATGTGCCAGGGTGTAATGAAATCTAAAAAATTATTGATCAGTGTGCACCAACTCTTGGCAGAAGCAGTGGAGCTAGCCTAAAAGCAAAGAAAAAGAAATATCAATGTTGAAGTAAAAGCTCTCACCATACAAAGTCAAATATCAAATAGCTTCCACCAAAGGCGAGCGCTCCCAACCATTTCAAAGTGTCCATTTGGGCAACCTCTATTAGGACCAGGAGTCGGGCGAGCACTAAAAAGGGCTCTGCATCGTAAATGCTACAAGTTTGGGTGTAGAAGGTATATTAGATACTAAAAAAGGCACACCCCGATGTACTCCCAAGAAAACAAGTGCAGATAACTCCAACTTCTCTTGACGGACACAATGATCAACAACCCAAAAAAAATAAATGTGTTGAGTTAATAAGACACTCGAGAGGATCCTTGTTCCAATGAGAAGGAGAGAAGGAATGACACAATCCTATGCCCTCCATCAACTGCCCTCCCATATACACTTTTACGACTGACAACTAAAGAGATGGTAGATTGGATGCAAGAAATAGTTTATTCCCTAGTGTTGAGGATCGGGTTCTTATGAGAGTCTCTTGGACTGGAACCTTGGGTGACGTTGCGACTCTTGTAAATGCAGTTCACACTTATTATATACTATACATAGAGAGTCTCATGATTAGGGAAATTGGATACCTTCTGACTAGAGCTTGGTTCAGCTTAGAATTTTATGATATCTAAAATCGAGAGTTCTTGAACGGATCAAGTATTGTATTCATATACACAGTCAGGGGTTAATCCAACTTATTAATTCTTTATTTACTCGAGGACTAGCAAAGTTTAAGTATAGGGGGTGATGAATCCCCGATTCATCATATCAATATATTGATCTTAGCAAAATCCTTGAGAAAAATCTCTAATAAATGTCCATAAAATCAATAAACTAACAAAACGACTCTTTTAGAAAAAAATCACACTAATAATTATATATTATATTGTACAAAATAAAATAAGAATATAAAGCCGTAAAATAAAGGAGTTTTTTACCTGTAACAGCCCAAAACTTCATATATTTTTTATAATTTCATTTCAACTCCTTTTTGACTAATTCTTTCTCTGCTTATTCATAAATATATATATATATATATCAAAAATATAAAATAATTTACACCTTAAATAAATGTTCCTAGATCTCAAAGAGAAAAAAGCCGTAAAGTCCAACTTCCGAGCCAAATTCTCGCTCCGTACGAATTCCAAATTCACCAAAATCACTAATAAAAGTTTAAGTTAGAAAATTATCTATCCAATGGAAGTGGTTTCACTAAAATCGAAGCTTGTTTGTAAAATATGGGTTTTGGGACCTAGTGTACATTGTATATAATGTAAATATTTATTCTTTCTTCATTTTTTATTTATTTTTTTGATTAATAAAAAATCAAAAAAAACATTTTTGTATTGTATTATATTTCTAGTATTTTATTGTATTTTTCTATTGTAAATATCTTTTATTAAAAATACAGAAAGAGTTCAAAAGTAAAAAAACATGTATATATGGTTTGTCTTATTTTGTAAATTCTCCACTGTTTTTCTTCTCTTTATTTTATTGTATTTTGGTAGCCTAATTTATTCTATTATTTATTTTTTATTTATTTAATTTCTGTTCTCTACAATAATCACCCATTCAACTCCATTATTCTACCATTTTTTCTAACTTCTAATTCAACTCCACCATCTTATTAACCTCCCCCACCACTTTCATAACTTCTATTTTTTTCTCTTTGTATACATCTCATCCTCCTCATTTTGCACTTCATCCGTCTTTATGTGAGGAGAGCCTAGTTCCTAGAGTTGAATCGGTGACAGCGACGCAACCACAATCGAGCGACGACAACCCTCTCTTCGACGAGATCCATTAGCATTCCGGCCAACATCGCAGCCGCCTCCACGTTCTACTCAGGATCATTGCTCGCCGATGATTCAAGTGAGAACCGTGCTTCTCGTGAGCACACCATATGCGACCTCTTCCATTTTAGGTAATTTCCCTTTTTATCATTTGTCACTGTTTTTATTTTTTCATTTTTTAATCACCTTACATTCACCTCCCCTACTCCATTTGTTATACTTCATCATATTACCACCATCACCACATCATAATTTTGCATCATTGGTTATTCCTTGTTTAAGAAAACAAAAAAAATTAAAAGAAAAAGAAAATTGAATTAAAAAAATAAAATCACAACACAAAAAAAATTCAAAAAAAAATATAAAAAAGAAGGGAAGCAGTAGGCCGCAACCCGTCGCCCCCTTCCCGCCACCGCCACCAGCGGCAATGCCACTGACGCCTGCGGCCACCCCCTGGATGATTAACCAGAGTGGCAACCACCAGCGCGTCACCCAACTGCGCATCAGCGCTCCCTAGGTGTGCAGTGCCCTCCGCCCGTAGGTCCCAACACACATCGTCTCCCCACGCGCGGCTCTCCTCGTGTCCGTCGACCCCCCCCCCCATCTGCCAACTCCGTATCTCCGCCCACAACCCTCATCGCCACAACGCGCAGACACCTTTGCCCCTCGATCGTCCGCCTACTTCGCTCTCTCCCATCTGTGGTACCCCGCCTCCACCGCATCGCGCCCAACCATCACCATCCGCCCTGCAGGTCCTCACACTACCTGTTGCGCTCCTCCTCCTTGCCAATGAGTGCAGCCCGCCGCCGCCTTCTTCAGGATCTTGCCCTAACCATCTATTCGAAGAGGAAGGACTTTGATTTTATTTTTTATTTGTAAGAATTGCATAATTTCCCGTACAATTTTTTGTTATTCCAGAAGTGCCCTTGTGCACAGTTTGCTTTATAAGTTTTTTTTAAATATTGCATTGACACCCCTACATTACCATGTTAATTTGTACATCTTTTTCGTACCATTTTATTTAATGAAAAATGTCATGTTGTTGAGCAACTAATTCTCTACTACTGTGATATTTATTTGTATTTTTATGAGATTTAGATAATTAACTAAAGTTGTTTAAGTGAAAAGATCATATTTTACCCAATCTGAGCTCTTAAATTCATATTTCACTCACGGTTGCTTAAAATTCCACAAAAATAAGGAATGATGCCTTGATGTGTGCTTTAATTATTATCCAAATTTCATCCAAATTGAAGTTGTTCCGTGCATTAAATAAATTATAGAGTGATTTTCGTAATTGATTTTTAATTAAATCCACACACATCTAATTTGCGAAATCTCATCTCTCCTCGATTGCTTCTGTAAATATATTTTTGAAATAATTTGCACTTTGGTCAACTTGATAATGTGGACTTATTAGGAATTAATTGCTCACTGACACTCTAATCCATTGAAAAATCCATAAAAAATTCATATTTTGTCAGTATATTCCAAAACAAATAATGTAGACTCATTACATTATGTCTATTTCCAAAAACGTTTTCATAATTTATGCATTCTGTTTGAGTGAAAAATTACATAAAACCCCATAAAAAGTGTGCATTTTTCATTGTTGCGTTTTAACTCCTAAAATTCCAAAAAATATATGTTTGGCATTCATCACTGAATTAAGTTTTAATGAAAAGTTTAATTTAGCTAAATTGGACTTATTTCATATTAAAATTAATTTGGCTAAGTTGTGTGCTTTCTTAGTATCTTAATTCACCCGCATATTTCATTTCACATTATTTTTACATTAAAAAATACAAAAAAATACGCATTGGAAATCTAGACCTAAATTTTTGAATTAACCCGAAGTTGTTCCTTTGCCTCCCTTTGTTTGACCTCGGACTTTCCCGGGATATAAATTAAACCCGAGTCCTCTTCACAGAGATCCTTCTCTCGATTCTGATTGATTCGCTAAGTACACGTATTATAACGAGTGCAAATTACACCACGTGCTCAGCGGATCGATCATATACCTAACTCAGGACCTGACCATGCACTACTTTTTACATACTCCTTGCAATGGAATTATTTTGATTAGCTTCGTCATGTGCTTGAATGATGGTTTTGGCAGCAGTTAGGTGTCTAGCTTCTGGGTCATCTCACCTAAACTCTTCACCAGTTGTGCCAGGTACTCAAAGGGATGGATTCACTAGGACTGCCTCAATTTACTCTTCGGGCAGTGCTCACTCACTCTGATATTGGTATGGAGGATGAGACCGAAGGCTCTGATAGTGATAAGGAGGGTACTGTTGATAGTGTAGTGGAGGAGGGTACTGTTCCTGATACTGAGCAGTCGGGTGATGTTGGTGATATGAAGGCTAGCGATAAGTTGATAGTTGGTAATTCGATCTCTAGTTGTCAACATTTTGCGGAGACTGATGATGCGAGTACTTGTGCCGGTATGGTCTTACACTTTGTTTTGGTGGAATGGGCGTATAACCGGTGATTGACCCTGTGGTTGTGGTTGTCTGTCGAGATGGGTCAATTTATGATTGTTGCTCCAAATGTCATTCACCTCTTGGATTTGTGGTGGTGGAGAAAAGAACGGATCAAAGAATGACTAGGGCTCAGGATGGTACTCTACCATTTGTGATTATTGATGCAGTTAGTGTTCGATCATATTTAATTTTTGATCCTTTGTTCGATCATATTTAATTTTTCCAGGTTATGTGATTCTTTTTCATTGTTGTCACCCTTTGAGAGATGAATCTCAATGATGCTAAGGTTGGAACTCTCGTATCTCTCTTATTCATAAGATGTTACCATATGAATAGGTTTTAGAGGAATCTATGGACTCTTCTGGAAGGCAGAGGATGAAGATAGGGTAGCCGAGCCTCCAACCATCTCCTCGAAGATTTACCAATGACTCCTTCATCCTTATTGAAATGTGATCCCCTACAAGCTGCATCTACCAATTTCTGACTTTATTGGTTCATACCGTCGAAAAAGTTCTAGATCAAACTATCCTTTGGAATATCATGATAGGAGCACTTCTCCTGGAGGTCTTTGAATCTTTCCCACGCCTCATGGATAGGCACTTGGGAAAACTACAAGAAAATTGAAATTAATGCATGCATCTGGTTCAAACAACCAATGGGATAATATTTATGCAAGAATGCATACTTCTAAGCATCCCGGGTCATCAAGACATTCCCCAAGTGATTAATCCAATAAAGAGCCTTATCTTGCATGCTACTGGGGAAAGTTGTCATTTTTACTACCTCCAACGAGATGTTGGGGTAGTGCATGGTTCCACAGATGCGGTTAGATTGTTGCAGATGAATATATGGTTCTTCATTTGTGTTCCCAAGAAAAATGGGAAGAAGTGAGAGCAGTTGAGGTTTCAACTCGAAGTAACCATGGATATGAGGGATCTGTATCCACTCGGTCACTTAGGAGTGTATGTTTCCTTGAGATTTGACTAGGGTTGCTCTCTCACCTCATCACCCGCTTCATGGTGTCCACCTGCTTGACGATCAACTCCTCCAAGATGTGTTTCTCCTGCATAGTTTTCTCTGTCCCTCCTCAAATCATTAAGCATATCCTGGAAAGCAACCTGAACGAGAACCTAATCTATCAACTATTATTGGATTCCCTGGATGGAAGAGAGGTTGATTATTGACTTCATTTTGATATGTCTGCTGAGTCTTTCCTTTCTGAGGAGCCATCTCTAAGTTTGAATATGACAATACTTCCGGATCAGGTCCGTCAACTACAGGAGGAAAGACTTTGATAGGCATCGGTTCAATATAATTGTTCAAGATTAAGGTAAATCCTGAACTGCATGAGAGTGGAGGAATTGCATGAAGATAGGTCTATCTTCGTCCAGAAGGGAGCGAGTTCGGGACATGAGTGTTCCCGATTAATTTGAGGTAGAGAAGAGAGGGATTCTAGAGAGCGGTCCTCAAAGTTTGAGACAATCTCACTAGAATTGCTCCGAACTATTGGGGATGTCAGCATCAAAGAATCGATGTGGGCATCCGTAGAGTCCAAACTAATCCATCTTGAATGTGACGTCTTGAAAGACAAAGGGGAGTGAGATGGTGAATAAAGAGCACAATGACTCACAAGGAAATAAAGGTAGAGGAAATGAGAAAAGGTTGAAATGAGCAAAGTGAAAAGGGAATGATACAAGAAGTGAAGAAAAAAGGTGCAAGTGCGTGGGATTATGATCTTTGACCTTAATATAGATCCAAACAAACACTAAAGCAATCAGATTCACCAACACAACACAAGTGAAGCCGTCAGAGTTCGACAATTATCTTGGAAGTTTTTATTGGTTGTTTTTCAGGCAATCTTGTAGCAAGTCCTTATCGGCTAACCCTATAGGAGAGTGAGTACTACCAAACAAGTGTCATGTACTTACCACTTCCTTTGCAACATGTAGCCTATTTTTTTAAGAATCCTTGTGATTGTGTCTGGATCCACTACTCAACCAAAGAATAGAGGAGGAAGCCGATAGGCCAACCCAACACTTCCCCCGTGCGGGGTGCTCAACCATGGTACGATGAGACAAGGACCCATTATCGCAGTTCCCCTATGCTCAGTACTTCATAGCATGCAAACATACTCAACCCTACACGCTAACGCACTGATATAAGCACCAATGCTTCATGAATTCAGTTAATCACATCGAGGCTGGGATTTTGGCTCTATTTCCTATGATCATGCCTCACTCTGTATGGAATGTATCTGAAAACAATGTTGGCTTTATGGACCCAAAACAATGAAGTCTATTATGAATTTTAATTAGGGACAAAGTTTATTTAGCAGTCCCCTTGTTTTTAAATTTTAGGTTTTCACTTTTTGGAGTATTTTTCAATAATAATTGCCTAATGAGATTTTAAATTCCCAGATTATCCTAGGTGCTCCAAATTAGAGGGAGATGGTAGAAAAACAATGCAAGGCAAAAAGCAACAATGAATGCTACGTCGGAAGTGCTCGCTTTGCTTCCCATCTCTATGTGTAGGGCTTGCTAGACATGAATTGAAAATCTACATTATATGTATGCACGATGAAATCGCCCTAGGTACATGAATTGCTATTATCGTAAAACACCCGTTTGATTTGATTTAAGTCTGAACGTATCAGAGACTATAGGCACATGAAATAATTAGTAATTTGGACCTAGATTAATCGATCAAGCAATCCTACTGTCTAAGGGCTCATTCACACAAGATGTAGAATACAAGAAAGGTAGAAAATAGATATCACAGAAGACAAATAAAAATAAAGGGAAAATAGGGAGGACAAAATGTAGAAAGTGAATAAAACATGAAAAATCACGTAGGCCTCTAGGTGAACAATCACTTGGTAAAATAGGACCAAAATAATATGTATATCTCTCACAAAGTAAAAATAAAAATCATGCTAATGATATTCTGATCTACTCTTCTCTTCGATCTTCTTCCTACTCTCTCATATCGGCTTGGCCAGAATAGTTGATCTCCACTTTGTAAAGTTGTACATGTCCTCCTAAGAAGTCCTCAGTTGGCGGGCCTTCGTAAAGAAGTCAACAAAAGAGATGGGTCAGAACAATTTAACATTTATTTTAAAAAGACAAAAATTGAAAAATAAGAAGATATGGCTATATAAAGGCTATCCTATGCGTTGCTCCCCGACAATGATGCCATTTTTATAGGGATCTAGCTAAGGTACCAAGGTCCTGTCTTGAAGGGCCTACTATGCCATACAAGTTAGATCCGACAATTGTTGTATCGGTGGCTCTCACGATCTGCAGCACTCGAACCAATCTTCTTAATAATAATTAACCCAATATATATATGTAATAAATGTAAAGTGAGTTAAAATTTATTATAACTCTACAAAATGTGTATAATGGCAAGCAGTAGAGGTCGAACCACTGAGAGCAAACCGTGGGTAGAAATTATTAATAATTATTTCTAATTAATAATAATCACTTTTGTATTTTTAGCCATTTTCTTGTTTTTATATGGTAATTTTTATATTTTTATGGATTTTTAGTTTTTTATATATTTTTTATTTCAAAATTTTATTGTCCTTTTTATTTTGCAAAATTTTAGTTTCTTTTAACTTTTTAAGTAAAATATATAATTATATATAATAATTATGATATTATATTAAATATAAGTAATGTATAGTGTATATATAGGATAATAGATTTTTAATTATATATAAATATAGTCAAAATATATACAATAAAATTTTTATGTTTTTACATGTTTATACATGTTTATTTTTTTTATAATTTTTATACATTTTTTGCTAATTTTTAGGCATTTTAAAAGTATTAAATATAATAAAACAGTGTACAGTTTAAATATGTAAGATAGTTTAGATTTACTGAATATAAATAAGTCCAAAATAGATAGTTTTAGTTTACTAAATATATATAAGTTCAAAATTAATTTAAAACTATTTTTAATATATAGTATAAATATATAGAAAACTCACAAATAAAAAGATACATTTTTGGATTTTTCTATATTTTTTGCTGATTTTTATAAGATTGTTAGAGTTTTCTGATTTTTATGGTTTTAGATTTAGAAATTTTAGGGATTTTTGGATATGTGGTAGTATATTAATATTTCTAATGTATTTTTTGAGAATTTTTGGAAGTAATTTTATATTTTTATGGGTTTTTATAATCAAACATGAGATAAATGCATCATTTATATTTTTAGAAAATAGGATCCTATGTTAAAATGCCATAATAAAATTGCACATGAACAAACATCTTGTTAGGAAATTAACGTAAATTTCCCATGATTATTAGAGTAATAAAATATTTAAAATACCAATATTTGCAAAATAAAGTGCCACAGTTTATAAGGACATGAATGCAATTTATAAAAACATTCAATCCATTTAATAACAGGCCTGGAAATTAAAGGGCGAACATACAATTGTTACCAACCTAAATCTAATTTTTCCTATTTATTTTACACTACAACTTATATTTACAAGACTATTTTACGATAAAAAGGAGGGAGGGTATGGCTATATTTTACCCACAAAGTTGCACGATCAATCAGATCTAGATGGTCCACTTAAGCAGGATCGAACAACTCTGTTCATGCAATGCTTCGCCTCAGCACCAACGATTCAAATTCAATTTGGACAAAGCTTTTGATTTGACGGCACCTGAAGGTTCTCCAAGAACATGGAAGAATATATTCTTTCCCATACTTCAATAACTGATTCCTCCTTCTCTAGGTGTCTTCTTTCAATACTGATCAGCTCGACAGCCTCCTGGAAGCTATCCGCACCTGCAAGAGCCTCAGCTAGGTCCAAGTCTTAGTGATGGAGACCTGGAAGTGCTTGGTCATTCCATCCACATTAAGGGACTGATCTGCCTTCAATTTAAGTTCTAGGGGATATGTATGGTGCTCTGTTATGTACAAAAATACTAAGGGGATCGAGGCAAATAACCTCATACCGAAGATTAGGCTTACATCAAAGGGAATGGAGGGGCGATGAGCTTCCGACGAGTGGTGGAGGAGGAAGCTAGAACTCCCTTATCTGTGTGAGATCAAAAGCGGTATGATGGGTGATTTTATGTAGAATTTGACGGGTAATGAGATGGGTGTGATTGCGAGTTGAAATGAGGTTTGAGCGGTGGTGAAATAATAGCTTAGAGCTAAAGAGCTCTGACAAACTAAATACTTTGAATTAAAGCTAAACAAGATGGAATCAAGCTAGTTAAAATAATAAGATAAGTTACTATAACTAAAATCTATACTAAAATGCATTAAAACATCTCTAACATGATGGGAAACTAGGGAACATACGGTCGCATAACAGAGCTCCAGCGACAGCTGCATCTCATTCCTCCTCCTCCTCCATGCCAATGTCCAAGGAATCTCACCTACTATCACTAGGGAGTCTCCAGGTAAGAGATTAAGGGGTTCTAGTGAATCAAAAATAGATCAAAAATCAAAACCGGGGAGGAGTTGAGGTTATATAAATGAGGATGTTCGTCTAGGGTTAGCGTTGGGCTCGATGATCGTATAATGATCCAATCAGTAGGGCATGGTAGAGGGATGTAACAACAAGATTTTTCATGAAGAAGTCAACTTGATTCGAGCAGTGTGCAAGGCGTATAAAATTTGAGAACATGGGCTACTCAAGGGGTCTGATAAGAGAGCGGCGGGAGGAAGGACAATTAATTGGGAAGTCAACTGACGAGACCTTGTGATTTGTCCAGTTGGGCCACTAGAAGACAAAATAGATAAGAAAAGAGAATGAAATAAGAAATAAAATAGAAAATCATTTATTTAAATAAAACTCAAAAGGTAAAAAATATTTCTAGTTTTCTAAGTTATTTTATCAGTTTATTTATTTAGTTATTTTTAAAACCTTATTTATTAGGTGTTAATTTTTACAAGTATATACATAAGTATGTTTACCTATATTTTAGGTATTTTATTTTTATTTTGTATTTTGTATTTTTTATTTATATATCATATGTAAATATTTTATATATTTTCAATATATTAAATACATATTTACATATTTTTTATTTTTATAATTTTACTTGCATACCTAAATAAATGTTGGTATATGCATTATAGGTATAATATACCTATATAGTTTATTGTATTGTCTATTTTAATGTATTTTTAAGTGTTCTATTTTATATTTACATTTTTAATATGTTTCAAACAATATATACAAATCTAAACATATAAGAAAAGTAAAAATATAAAGAATCAATCACATGAATAAATTATACATGTATATGTACAATGGGACCCCAGAAAGATGAAGTTTGCATTTTAACTCGGTTTTTAATAAAACTATCATCGTTAGATAGATAATTAAATTTTTAAATACAATGGAGGTTATTTGATGAATTTAGTATTCATATGAAGAAGATATTGATCTAATAAGTTCGATTTACGGCTTTTGCATATGTGTGCCACAATTGCACAATACATTTTTTATGTGCAATTATTTTTACAATTTTTAATGTAATTTTATGGACAAGTTTCATGGAATTCATTTTATTTTTAGAGGTTTATAAAATGAATAATAAAATAGATAAAAATGTCTATATTTAAGGAAAAATCAAGGTTTTACGTACAATGTATTGACCCTTATCTCTCCCTACTTTATTCCTTATCGACTACATCTACATTGACTTGGTCTAGGGGTTTAGGATTGTTCAATACCGTTGATACTTTATTTATTTTCTTTATTCTTTTCTTTTCGATATAAACACATTTATATGTACAATAGTTATAGGTCAAAGAAAGATGAATAATGAACGCTAATTTGTACAAGTTAGTTGTATTTATATGTATTTTAATAATGATTTAAATGCAAAATAGAAAAATAAAGGTAGATGAATAGTTATTCATCACCACTCCTGCCCTTGAGCATTTGCCTCATGTCAAAGGCATGGCTATAGAAATCAAAATTACACAACAACAAGAACTACAATCTTTTTCCACATTAAGTAGGGTCAGCTACATGGATTCTTTGCCTCCATTCAGATCTATCTTGGGTCATTCTTGGGCTTTGATCGAGAAAACAAAGATCCCTTCGGATAATCTCATTCCAACACTTCTTGTGCCTTATTCGCCCACCCTTAGTTGGCTCAACATCCCAAAACTTACATCTTCTAACTGGTACATTAGTTGACCTCCTTCACAAATGACCAAACTATATTAATAGGTTTTATCTCATCTTATCCTTTATTGGAGCTACACCAACTTTCCTTATGATCGCATCATTCCAAATTTGGTCTTTAAGTATATGACCACACATCCACCTTATCATTTTCATTTCTGCTCCTGCCATTCTTTGCATATGTCTATGGTTCATATGCCAACATTCAGATCCATAGAGCATAGCATGTCTCACAGCTTCTTTGTAAAACTTTCCTTTGATTTTCAAAGGAATTTTCATATCACATAGAGTAGTAGAGGCTCCTCTCCACTTTAGCCAACTTATATTTATTCTATGACTAAACATCTCCATTGATTTCCTCATCATGTTGTGAAATAGATTTCAAGTATCTGAAAGAATCTTTCATCAAAATGTTATCGCTACCATCTTCATCTTGATTATGTCACTACTACTTCCATTAAATGTGCACTCCATATATTAAGTATTAGCCTTACTTATATGAAATCCTTTAGTCTATATGGAAAGACTCCAAACCTCAACACTACTCCATATATAGACTCATCAATCAACACAAATCATCAACAAGTAGCATATACTAAGGTATTTCATCATGAATGTAACTAGTCAACTTGTACATGATTAAAGTAAAACAGATGGGACTCAAAGCTGAACCTTGATGCAATGCAATGTCAATGTCAAAATAATCAGTATTCCCAGACTGGATCCTTACCCAAGATGAAGTCCCATCATACATATCCTTTTAAGTTGTACTTTTCTCTTCTGCAAAACTCTCCACAATATCTCCCGTGAGATAGATTCATAGGACATTCTCACATCAATAAAAATCATATGGAGATTCTTCCTTTAAGCTATATAAATCTCCATTATTCTCCTCAATAAATGAATAGCTTCAATAGTTGAGCAACCTCATATGAATCCGAATTGGTTTTCTTTTACTTTGAAAACTTGCATCGATCTTTTTTCAATCACACATTCTAAAATTTTCATAGTATGACTTATCATCTTAAGATCTCGATAATTAAAAAATGTCTCGGCACCACAATGCTTATCCTCCATTCTCTAAGCATTTTCTAGCTTTGCCAAATAACATTTAATATATATATATGAGCCTAGTCAGACCACGTTCACCTAGAACTCTCTATACTTCTATAGGAATGTCATCAGGTACAACACCTTTCCCATATTTCATAGCATTTAAAGTCTCTTTTGCTTCCTTCCATTATATTCATATATTGCTTAACTATTTAACTAACTTTCACTACCACCTAGATATTCCAAAGTGATCTATATGTTTCTTTCCTAATGAAAAGCTTATGGAAATACTAATTCCATGAAGTCTCTATATCCTTTTGAGTAACACACATGTGTCTTTCTGGCATCCTTAATGCATCTCGCTTGAGAAAGATCTTTGATCTTTCTTTCTCCTGCTTTGGCCAATCTGAATATATCCTTCCATCTCTCCTTACAGTCGAGATTTTTGTACAATGCCTCATACGCTTTTAATTAACTTCACTTATAGCCTTCTTTACTTCCTTCTTCACTATTTTGTAGTTCATGGCAGTTTCCTCTATTCTTTCCTTATACATAGCTTTAAAGTAGGTTATTTTTATTTTGAAAATCTCTTGCACCTCTTTATTCCACCTCCAAGCCCCCTTTTGGCCTTGAACTCCTCCCTTTGACTTGTCTAGCATCTCTTTGGATACCCTTCGGCTACAAGATGCTAGCACCTCCAATATCTTGTTTGCACTTCCGGTACAAATCAAAGATAAGTCTTTTAAAGCCTTTTCTCTAAAGATTAATTTCTTCAATTGAAGATTCCACCTTCTAGTTCTACTGATCTTGGGAACTATCATTTTCTTTACCATCTCTTTTATTTGCACATCCATGACTAACAAGCGATCTTAATTTGTTGCACTCTCTCCTGGGGTTACTTTGCAGTCTTTGCAATGCAAGTGATCTCTTTTCCTCAACATAAAGTAATCTATTTGTGTTCTAGTCAGGACACTCGTATAAGTAATTAAATGCTCCTCCATCTTCTTGAAGAGAGTATTTGCTATGAAAAGATCATAAGATGTTACAAAATCCAGAATGTTTTTTGCCTCTTTATTTATATCTCTGAATCCATAGCCTCCATGAAAACTAGAATACCCTAAATCATACTTTCCCACATATCCATTAAGATCTTCACCTAGGAAAATTATCACTCTTTGTGGGATTCCTTGCATAATCTTATCCAGTTCCTTGTGAAAGAAACTTTTTAAATCACTTCCTCTAAAACAAGTTGAACTTCATAATATTCACAATTTCTTCTTCGAGCACTAATTCTAGCAAAATAATATGATCTTCAAATCTTTGCAACTCAACCATACAATCCTTCAAATCCTCATGACCAACTACTTCAACACCATTTTTTCCCTTCTCTCTACTTGAGTATCATAATTTAAAGCATGTTTTCTCGGTCTCCCTTGCTTTATCTCCAACCCATTTTATCTCTTGGAGACATATTATCTGAATCTTCCTTCTTTCCATCGTATCTACTATCTCCATCGATTCACTACTTAAAGTGCAAATATTCCAACTACCTATGAGCAACTTCTTTTGTGAACTCTGTTGGACTAACTTCTTTACTTGCATGTGTCCATCATGCATGAGCTTTGCAAATTTTGGAATGCATCAGTGTTGTGGTGCAATAAAACTTGCTTATTTACTTGCATGCATTCTACATGCAAGAACCCTTGCAAAATATAAACTACATCCGATTAGCGATGTAGCAACCTTTGTCAACTTCTCATTGCTTTCCAGCGATGCAACATGTCGCTAGTAGGGAATGCCCTGACGAAATACAAATGCTTGTTTAAATCCATGTTGAAAATATATGATTGTTTTGAGATAAATTTCTATATAGTCTTCTTACGAATAACACTATTAAGGATTTTGTCTCTTTAGCATTAGCTTTTGTCTACCTAACACGCAAAACTCCTCATTTACTTGAGCTTTATATCGGCCTCATTAGAAACCAACATTGCATTGTATTAAATATTTTGTAAATACCAAAGCATATGAAATATTGCACAAAAAGTAGAGAAAATAATTATTTGCGATTGAACTTATATGAGCATTGTACTTATTTTGGGAATATGGATATCTTATGTGCGTGTACATTTTCGGCACTATAAAATTGCTCTCATTATCATCAGGATTGGATTGTTCATTATTGTTAACATAATTACATGCCATCTTCTTGATGATTGAATGCATATAATCTCTCTCCCGCTTCTTTCCTATGGTTGGTACACAACATATATGTGATACTTACAACTGAGAACAAATTGTTCAAATATGCTAACATATCTATGTGTAATAACATCCACCATATCATGTACAAGGTTGATCTTCACCCCCATTATGATGTACCAGTGCCATGAAAAGTCGACATATTATATTCTAGTTTTGCGCTTCTTTAAGAATCTTGTAACAATCCACATTGACCTCTCTATAAAAATCCTTTAACCTTTACCCCTGATTTGTACATAGTCATGCTTTTAATAGCATTCAAGCAATGTAATCTACACCCATTTGCGAAGAAACCACCGAATGAGATAACCATATGTTACCGACCAAGTACAAGATCGCTCAAAATTATGTACATACGATGTGGGATTGATTAACTTTACCCATCTTTGAACCAATATGTGAAAGTTCTTCTAAATGTGTCAATCACTCATCATTGATAAGCATATGATTCTCCATCATTATTTTCTCCATATATCCCCTCTAGATAAAATTTATATTAGAGAAGATGTGGCAACACCATTATGAATAATTATAACAAACAAAAAAATACTCTATAAAAAGTACTACTTCCTCAGATTTATCGAGGATGTATAACTCAGTTGTGTCTTTATCTTGAGCTCTCAGCACGTGTGGTTTTCCCTTCTTAAAAGGATGACCATTCAGTCAGAAACTAGAAAGAGTACTTGTTTTTCCTTTATTCACCTTTTATTTCAAAAGCATTCTTTTTGAAATCTTGATAATGACATCAGAGCTAATTCTGGTCATAATGTACTTTTCCTTCATTGTTACCAACTTTGTGACAATATAGAGGACTGAAAATGACTTACAACTAGACCACATTGGCTCTTCCATCTTATGCAAGCATAATGGAACTCACTTATATCTCCTTGTTATTCATTGTCGTTTCTGAAAATGTTAGATTGAAAATCAAGACCGACAACATCCATTATCATCTCCACAAATGGTTTTTCTAGACAATTAAATCGCTATCGAGCCTCAACATGATTCTCTCCATGTGCGTACAAATATGTGTATCCACCAACAAAATCCTTTTTGCACAGTTATTCTGCCACAAAGTTTATGACACGTTTCTTCATCAATCTGTACTCATGGATGGAGAAACTCTCTTCGTGCCAGAATTGACAATCTTATTAACAATGAGAGTTTGCATAGTTAAGGTATCCTTCCAATAGGATGACGAGTGTGCATACTGAGCCATTCATCCAGGGCTAGCACATCCAATCATGTTGCATATTCATTATCAAACCTACATGAGGCTAATGAATGAAGGTAAGTTTATTATTTGAAATCACCACATGTATAATGATATAACACTATCACGGATTACAAGTTGCTATCCATGATTAAGATGGGATCCTTATTCTATAATAACTAAGATATCATTATTGGTATGATAATTTTCCATAGCCATGACTTGTATAATTGACGACAACCACACTTAGTAAGCATGACAATGTTGCGTCATTAATGAATCCTTGATACACTTCAACTTGCACAATATGGAACGTATCCATCCCATCAATATCAAAGAAGTGGAGCGGAACACTTAAGATGTACTAAGTGACCTAAGTGTTGATGAATCCGTGAACATTACTCTAATTAGCCAAAAATAGAGCTTCGTCCCAAGAAATTGGGTTTATTCATATGCCTTTATCTCAAAACTAGAATTCATGCACTTGTAAATAATTTGCATAAATTAGTATTCCATTATGCATTCATATTCATCTGTAAGTTTCATATAACTTCATCCATTTTAATTAATTCATTCCAATTTCAATTGACTAAAACCAACTCTATTGTGTAAATAACACTAACATTATTAATGAAAAAGCCTAGAAAAAAACACTAACTTGTATATATTTGAAATAAACCTAAACCCTAATTGCATGGCAAAAAACTATAAATGTTGATAGCTCTCGTACAATGTTCAATTTCACTCTACTCACTTTTGAATTAATGCTCATTTATTACCTACAAATCAAGATCAAAATCAAAGGAATTGAAGTTCGTTTATGGGTTTCGAGGCGTAATTGTATATTGTACATGTTTATTGATTTTTGACATATTATTTCAAGTACACATTTGACTCTTTTTTATATATTTCCTTTTCACTTCTATATTTAATTTCATGTCTTAACTAAAAGCATTAAGAAAATAAAAATATTTTTTGGGTTTTTAAATGTTTTTTACTTTTTAATATTTTTTGCTATTGTTAAAGTAAAAAATGCCCTAAATGGGGTTTAAATAAATACCTGAAATTAAAATGGAGATGAAAATAGTAAAATTAGCAACAAATTCTCTAAATTAATTTTAATATATAGATATTAAGATAAAGAAAAATAGAGAACTAGAAAACACAATTTTTAGTTTTTTACAGAATTTTTTATATTTTTCTAAAGATTTTTAGGGTTTTCTATTTTTTTAGTTTTCTTTTATATTTTTTAGGGATTTTTGGTCTGAAAGTTAAAAATACAAAAATACACAATGTATTTTTTGGATTTTTTAAAAATGTTCTTGTAATTTTATTTTATTTTCTATTGCAAACAGGGACAAAAATAGATGTTTTTTTTATTTTTAATAAATAATAAGAAAGCTTAAATTGCAAAATAAAATATATGCGTGAAAATAGATGTAATCAGGAGCATACACATATTTTTGGGGATTTTATAGAGTAATGTCGCTATAGTAAATAAATATAATAAACAGAGAGAATATGTAATACTAACATGTGTATTAATGTAAATATGACAAAGCTCAAGGGCGTGTATGTAATTTCACCAAAAAGATCCAACATGCATTTTAATTTTGCTGAACTAATACGAAATAATAAAAGCTACAGGGCCCCCTCGCAAAAAGCTCGCACCTCACGCGCACATGCACGTGAGATGACGTGGTCGGGGACCTAGATGTAATTTCTAGACGTCTAGGGGTCTGATCGCAATTATTAGAAAACTAAATACGTCCCTAGGAAAGTTTGATCATTAAATAGTAAATACAAAAAATCTATGGGTGCGGTAGAAAAATACCCAGTAAAGTCAGGCATCCAACGACGGCTACTCCCTCACTTATACACGTGTTAATACGACGGAGGACAATGACGCTTGGGCATGGATGATTGTAAACATCCAATGGTGATCAACGGTTAAGGCTGGGCGAGATCGGACAAATCCTCTGTGTCAGCAAGAACAGGCCAGATCCAACTGCAACGAATGGCGGTGGACGAACTGGGAACCGCCCCATGCGAGGAAAGCTTCTCCAGGCTCATTCTCCTTCCTCTGGCGATCCTGTGAGCTCCAAAATGGCCTAGAAGCCTCACGGCGTGGTCCTTCAACGAATGAGGGCAGTAAAAAGGGCAGAGACACCCCGTAGATCTGCCACGAGGCCGATGACGAAATGGCACTCGAGGTACCTAATGTTTGCGCAAAAATCGACCCAACAAGGGGTCTGAAGCCTCCAGGACCTGCAGTTAAGCATGAACAACAAAATGTGGGTTCCTGGGGCTTCTATCGGAGGTGGAATGAGTCGGGTGGTGCTCCTCTGTTTACGGCGGAGGAAGAGGAGCTGAACGACCAGATTGGAGGTCGATCTGGGACAGGGAAGGGTGGAACGCGTTTGGAAATGAACGGGGAGAAGGTGGAGGTGGTATGGGTGACAGGGACGGTGAGAATCACGATGAAGAGGTTCGTCAGAGGCTAGCTCCAGCGAACTTCGAGGTGGACAGATTAGGCTAGATGCAAGTGATTAAATACTATATAGGGCTAGAAATCAAATAACGGAATTAAAAATAAGTTAAAATCAATAAAAATAGCCTTGACTCATCTAGGATCTAGGATATGGACCTCACGGCAGAGGTGGTCATCGGAGATGATAGAAGCATGTCAAGGATCACGTCTGACGCCGCGAGGTGGTCCTATCGCCACCACCAATCCGGAGTGCGAGAAAGGAGGACCCAAACATGTCAAAGTGTATTCAAAAAAGAGAGGGAAAGTTGGAGGGGTTTTTGTACAGGCGAGGTGGACGGCTCCAAAGAATGATGAAGATCCATCGAATCGTTGATCCAAAGCCCAAGATAAGCTATGGGCGTGAATCATCGAGTATCGGGGAGGAAAACTCGAGAGGAAAGACATGCCAATTAGTGAAATAATAAGTATCAAAAAGGCCAATAAAATGAGACAAAACACATGTTGTCAAAGGTTGCATTGTGGGTCAGAGCCTTGACCTGCGGTCAGCCCTCCGCACCACTTGGTTGGTCCACGTGGACCAACCAAGAAAAAGCAACCTGAAAAAGACTAAGAAAATAAAAAGAATTAATAAATTATTTTATTAACTTTATATTATAAAATAAAAAATGTTTCTTATTTTATGTAGAATTTTATCATGATTTAAATTATTTGTTAGTGCTTTATAATTACACTTTACTTTTGAGGGGTTTTATATAGGTATATTCATCCATGTATTTTAGTATTTTATTTATTTTGTATATTTAATTTTGCTAATTGAGTTTATTATTTTATATAATTATAAATTGTTTTTGATACTTAAATATATTTTTATTTTATTTTTTTGATATAATATATACACTTAAATAAATAGAAGTATTATCTATATTGGTATAGATAAAGGTAATTCGTCTATGTATTTTGTATTTGTATTTTGTTTTAGTGTTTTTTTAGGTTTTTTATTCATTTTTCATATGTACATAAATTATAAATAACATTTACAAAATTATAAAAATATAAAATTTTAAAAATTAATGAATAATAAATAAAATGAATATTTTAATAGGTATAACCATACAATAGGGGTCCAAAACCTAACTTTCACACCTTAACTGCAAAAAATATGAAACCACCTTCATTAAATATCTTATTAAAAGTTATATACCATTAAAAGTGATTTTGATATATTTTGGTTTTTATTTGAGAGATACAAATCTGGTAAGTTGGGATTTTGGAAACATATTTAGATTGTATTTTGTACACTATATGTTATTTTTGTTTGAAATCAATTTTGTAATTTTCTATATTTAATTATCTACAACTTCATGTTCAAAGTTTCTTTATTTGAGTTATGAAAAGTGGAACTAAAAAGAGGTCCCAAAAATGAATAAAAACGAGTAAAATAAAAGGATTTTTATTGTGTTTTGGCCCTTATCTCCCCTACCTTATTCCTTGATGACCTAGTCATTGAGATGCCTAGGTCTCAGGGTTTATGGTCATAAAATATTTTCAATATTTTATTCCTTTCTTTTCTTTTCTTTATTCTATAATTTTGGCATTAAAAATAATATTTTACACAATATTTACACAATGATGTATGAATGCTAAAATGCATGAATTAAGGGTATTTACACACATTTACTAGGTTTTTAAGGCCAAAATGATAGAATAAAGATGATGAAATAGATATTCATCATCCCTCTATACTTTCCTAAAGATGATGAAATGGAGATTCATCATCCCTCTATACTTGCCTTTGTTAGTCCCTAGCAAACACTTAGCAATAAGTGTAGAAAAAGAAAAACAAAGTATAGAAAAAGAAAGAAAATAGATTAAGTTCAATTATCAAACTTGTCCTCACAAAATCAAAGTTTGAAGCTTAAGTCGGACCTTTGGAATTTTAGTGCGGGGGAAACCTTATTGGGAATCGGATTAGAAATCCAACAACCTTCGAAAATCCCAAAAATCTGCTCAAGTCCCCTCAATAGCTAGGTCAGAATACTTCAACTCATACATAAACACTTATGACTAAGAATCTGAATCCTTCAGTATAAGTGATGGTGTCTCTCCCCAACTGAAATGACAAAGAGACTGACTTCTCTAGTATGACAACCCAATGATTCCCCAATCCAGCAACTCCATCCTCGAGGAGCAGGGTATTCCCTTTTAAGTTCTAGTGACAACCAACTCAAGAGGAGGGTGTGAAGAAAAGAATGGGCGGTAGCCAGTGTAGCTACTTATCCTAGGATGCCAGACCAGTGTAGTCAAGTCATCGAGCTGCAGGCTCACATGATTTGACTTTGAAGCTCAAGCTTGTTTGTTGACTATACAAATATATACACTCCAACAAGCATTTTATTTTCAATCAGGCTTGTCCATTTTTTTTGGAGTTTTTGCTTCATGTTTTGTTTTTGCTCTTTTCTCTCTTTTTTGAAATATTATTCACATCAGCATTCACATAAGGAGTTTTTCCTCTTTAGCAGTAAACTATCCCTCTTTTGAAGCATTATTGCAACCCACACTCTCCTGTTTTTAGAATTCACTGTCATTGGACGGGTTGGGATATACTTCCCTCCCTAGAGGATGACAAATGTTTCCACTTGTGTGCGTCTCATACTGGAAAATCCAATCATTTCACTACTCCTACTGAGTTGAGACAAGTGAAAGGTGCAGGTGTCCAATTGAGGTCATTATCAACAAGAGCCATGTGTGTGCTCCGAAATACTCTACTTAGGCTGTCAAGAATCCATTAAACCAAATCTTGTGATCCTTATAGAATTAAGTCAACTAGACCTGAAATACCTCAATTCTAATTCCTATAAGGTTCTTGTTATTAAGTAGATTTAATGTCCAACCAAGCTCCAATCTCTTTATTTTACTTAGACTTATTCAATTATCAAACTCAATCCGAAAAATGCTAATGCTATGCATAAAATATTTTTGTGATGCAATTTTCAAAGATTTTGACTTTTTTATGGATTCTTGATAAGATGATACATATGCATTTTTTCTATTTTTCAAAAGGATATTTCAAATATTTTTGGTATTTTAGTTTTGCAAATGTTTTTGTGATTTTTTAAAACAAAAGATTTTGGATAAAAACTAGGTACAAATATTTACACAGGGATGCATCGTATATTTACAAGGTTTAAGTTTTTAAGAATTTACAAAGAGTAAATGGTCAATTTTATAGGTATGTATATACAGTTTAATAAAGGATTTTAATGTGATGTATATATTCCTCAAATTTATTTGAAAATTATTTTACAAATAATTTTTGAAAACTATAGTCCAAAATAATTTTTACAAATGATTTTTATAAACATTTAATTTTTACAAATGATTTTTATAAACATCTACACATATTTGAAAATCATTTTGCAAAGGTTTTTGAAACAGTATGTATAGATTTTTCAAATATTTTTGCAACCATTTTCTAAACATTTGCATTTTTTAAAATATTTTTATTTCACACAAAGAAAATAAATTTTGCAAACAAAAAAATACAAGGGTTGAAAATATTTAACAAAACATTTTCCAAATATTTTTCAAAAGATTTTTCAAAAAGATGTTCAAAATTTTTTGCAAACATTTTGCAAAAAACATTTTCACGTGATTTATTACTCAGTAAATAGAAAACGAATTTGAGGAATAATCAACATCTTTTTATTAAGTGATTTTTAATGAAGTTTAAAGATTTTTTTGCCATAATTATTAATAAAAATATGAAAGTATGAGTTATGTCTAAATTATATACGGAGTATATATGACCCCCCCTATACTTAGCTTGAGCTATATCCTCAAAGATCAGAGAGAAAAAGAGAAGACATAACTTGTACTAAGTATAGAAAAGTATAAAGAACAAGGAATAATGAATGAATGAATATGACGTCGACCCCCCCCCCCCATATTTAGGATCAAATAATCCTAGTATAGCAGACTGTACACAAAGTGGGGAGGTTTAAGGGTGGGAATGAACAGTTAGTACTCAGACTGTCTCCCCCTATACTGGGGTAAGATATTCCTAAGTATAGACAAGAAGAGGAGACAACGGAGATGACCAAAGAATGAAAGAAAGAGTGCACACCCCCTATACTGAGGACAAAGTACGTCCTAAGTATAGAAGACTGACAAAAAGGGGCGACACCTTCTCGATAAAAAAGAAAAGGAATAGAAGAAAAGAAGATAAGAAAAAAAGAGATGTGAAGATGGAAAAAATAGAAGAGGATGTACACACCACTCCCCCTATACTTAGGGTAAAAGAGGCCTTAAGTATAGGCAACAACAGGAGTGATGAAACGGAACGAAGAACAAACACTCAGCTCGTCCACCCCCCACCCCATACTTAGGAAAAAGTACATCCAATCAAGGCACACACGAGAATAATGTGAATGAGCGAAATAGTAGATGGACTAAGGTAAACAAAAGCGGGTATACAAAAGAATGGATATACAGACATTAAGAAAGCTAAAAGGAACCTTCTTGCATGACCGTTGAGGAATAGATTTGACAAGATGAAAGTCGATATCGAGGTCCATAGTTGACGGAATCCGATCAAGATCAACCTGATGTTGGTCCTCAACCGTTGTAGAATGAGGAGGAACAGACATATCAGTGGTAGTAGTCTGGCTAGGTATGGTCTTAGATGTTTTGCTAATATCAAAGTGAGATGGGATGAACTCATTATCAGAAGAAGTGGAGTCAAGGTCATCCTGCGAGGTTTCATCTAGGTCAAAACCAAAAGGAACGAACTCATCAGTGGAAATAGTCAAATCATGTTTGTCCTCTATAGTCTCAATCGGATCATCATTCTCATTAAAAGGTATGAATTCCTCAAGGAAACCAACAAGATCAAATTCGGCCTTGGTCTCATCAATGTCTACCCTCCTCTCAATGGTGTCAATCATGTAAATCCTGCGGATGTCATCAACGCATCACCAATCACAGGAAGAGGAAACGCCGAGGTATATGATTTCTGACTCTTCCTCCTTTGAGAGGAATTCTCGGGTCTAATCATCGGTCATAAAGAAAGGCTCTCTAATATCAGCATAAAGATCATAGGCCTCGGGGTCAGCTAATATAAGAACACTCCCATGGGATGCAGGCCTCTGGTCGGTGGTAGGTGTGGTACACCAGAACGGAAGTGAATCTCTCCTGATCCGTAGTCTATAGAGGCTCTTGCAGAGGTGAGAAAGGGCCGTCTTAGGATGATTGGAGGACACTCCACAGAGGTGGAGGACTCCATGGGCAATACAACCTAATCTGTAGTGAATCTCATGCCCTGAATCAGAATGACGACGTTCTCAAGAATACCCTTCGGCCTCTTTATTGATCCATCAGCAAATTGAACTATCATCCTGGTTTTCTTGAGAGGCCCAAGATGAATAGACTGCACCAATGAGAAGGATATTATATCGATCGATGCACCACCGTCAAGGAGAGTGTTATCACATAAATGGTCAGAGATGGTGCAACTCACAAGAGGGGCGACAATGTTCCTTTTCCTAGAAGATGGATGATGGGCGATGGCATGGGCAGTGGCCATGGTCAAGATATGATGCTCAGATCTGCTCCTTTGCTTTCTCTTGTTATGATGAGGAGAAAATAATTGGGTCATGGCCTGGCGAAGTGGGGCATCAATGATCTCGTGAATAGGCGACCACCACTTCGGGTTCAGTCAACATTTTTTTGAGTTTTTGGATCTCCTTCATACATGGGAGGATATCAAAATCATCATCTTCACGAGGAATGCCAAGAGCATTATGTACATTGGCATCCTCGAGGTCAAAGGTGTGATAGAGTGTGAATGGATGTGTGGATGAATGATCTGGCATGTGGCCCTTCTCCTGATAGTCAGGCTCAACCAAAGGTCTCCCAAAATCTTTTTGTGATTTTAATTTTTTCTCATTTTTTTGTATTTTGTGCGATTGCAAGCTCTCATGAAATCATTAATTAAATCCAAATCGCCAGATCGTGAAGCATCAATATGGATCTTATTTAGGCGAGGTCGTTAATCCTCGAATTCATATGCTCCATGAATTGGTTCGTGGTCTCAAGTGTGGAAATCATGAGAGGTGACTCCAACAGGTCAGTCTCGGGTGGATGTGAAGGTGGGAAAAGTTGAAGGTGGAGGTGGATGTGGATAAAAATGTGAGGTCTGAATATGTGGCTGAGGCGGATATCTACAAAAATTAGGAGCGAAGTCCTCCTGCAAAAAGGGAGGTGGACTGGCTGGAGTGTACGAGGGGTCCACGAAATCTGGACAAAAATAACTCCAGTCGGCCATCTCCAAAACAAGAGAAAATGATAGGGAGAGCATGATGGTTAAGTCCAGAGAAATGAGAAAAAGGCGCAAATGCGCAAAATCGATCTAGAATGCACACAAGCAATCATAAACAAACACACATGATATAAACCCCTCAATTCACCTACTCAACTCGGTAGAGACCGTGAAAGCTCGATATTTTTATCTTGTCTATTTTAGATTTAGGTGAGAAGTCAAAAATTGCTTAAACACTTAGGAGGCTTGATAGGATTTGGGCATTACTCCTTAGTGTGTACGTAAGCAAATAAAAGTAAAGACAATAAGGGGATTATGTTGGACATGCGAGCCCACGGCGAGCCATTATGCAATAAATGTTATTGCAATTCACTCCTTAAAACTGAAATAAAGAGTACATAATTTGCATAATAGATCCCTTAGTACAATTAGGGTTATGTACCATGGCCACCTTAATGATCATACAGCTGTTGATTCAATTATTGAATCATACAGGTTGGTGCTTAGATGAATATCTAATGAGTTAGATTGAGGACTCATCAAGCACCGTCAAATGATTGTTAAGAAATGATCTCCAGCATGAGTAGGAGATGGCAATCCTATCTCAGTTAGGCTGATATCTGACCGACCTCTTGATGCAGGTCCTCTGCATAGGAATAGAGATTCAGAGGTGTCAGATGAGTTAGATCAAAGAGTTGACTTAACGAGATCGAGATAACCAAAGTCCTATATCATATGTTGTCATGATATAGGCACACATCCTCTGACCGGAGATAGATGTTTTACTATATGTCTGAGTATGTACATTTGGCAGACCAATAGGATGATGACCTAATCAAGGTCTATACACCGGCGCGCTGGTGTGCATATAAGGGCATATGAGTAATACGATCTCTCAAAGGGATCATACAGGTTCAGTTACTGAACCGGAAGACATGAGCTCACTCATGAGATATTGGGAAGAATCAAATTCCATGCGCATGGTCGTATCACTTTGGAAGCTTGACTAAATTTGTAGGTTTGATATATACTTTTGGAAAGTATATGATCAAGACCTAGGTATGATATATGCTTTTGGAAAGTATATGATCGATACCGACTCCCAATGCTCGAATGAGAAACTTACTGATAAAACCCTAAAGTAGGCAGTATAAAGTTGATCTAATACTTCGGGTTTATTCTGAGTCTTCCAGTATGCAGGATGTACAGGTATTAGGAATACCTGAGGGTGATGTGATCATAAACGATTGTATAATCATGACGCTTCCATTCTTAGGGAGTGATGAAACGGGTCTGGATTTTAATGACTCCTCTCAGTAGAGAAGTAATCTTATCTTAGTCCAATTATTGGACATTGATCTGAATATGATTCAGATACAATGAGAAGATTAGATTTGCGGTCTTGATTTAATCAAGCATCTATGGGAGGCCCGCGATCTAGATTTGAGATATGATCTCAATATCCAAGTCACTATATGTGGAACAATACAATCGCCCTGTCCTTATCTCCAAGTATTCGCGGAGAAAGCGCATTATCCTTGAATGGGTTCAGGATAATTTCATTGTTGATAAAATATATCCGAGCATTGAGAAAATGGATAATTAAATGTGATTTAATTATCAAGATTAATATGAATTTGATTCATATTATAAAGAGAGTTATCTAAGATAATTGAATATGATTTAATTATCAAAGATGTGAATAATGTGAATGTGATTCATATTATTTGAACACATGAGATAAAGAGATCCAAGATGATTAAATATGATTTAATTATCATGGATAAGAATAATGTGGATAGCAATATCCAATTATTCATAATATATTATAAATATGATTTATAACGTATTAAAGAGAGTTAATTATAATTTATATTTGTTGATTAATTATTATGTGTATTGGATACACATTGTGTAATTAATTGACAATGTAAATTATATGTTGTTTTGGGTTGTGAATATGATTCACAATTTTTCCATGGCAAGATTGCAATATTCTCAAATATAATTGTGAATTATTTTTTATGAATAAATAACCAACAAAAGTTGTTGGAAATAAATAATGGAGAAAATCAAGGAAGCATGCAATCTCATGGATTTCCATGAGATTGCCCCACATGGTATGTGGTGGGCGGCACCCATGTCCTATTTGGAATGGGTGGCCGTCCACCTTGATGATGCATGGGAGATTTGATCTCCATGCATATTCTCTCCTTATTTATTGGATTGATTTATATTTGATTTTGTCAATTATATTTTAATCTAAAGTTGTTGGTTTTTACCAACAACAATCTTGACCATTGGATTGACATAAATCAATCTCATCCATTGATTTTATATGTCCCATGGATTGAGATCCATGGATCCCAAAACCCTATAAATAGAGAGGCATACCCATGCTCTCTCTTTACACATAATGCTTGAGAAGCATCTCTCTCTATCTTTCTCTCTAGACATCAGCCCTATCTCTCCCTCTCATGGTCATCCACCATGGATGTCATGGAGAGGTTCTCCATCGTCGTAGCATCGTCGTTATGCTGCCCGATCGTCTGCTCGTGGATCTCCGTCTCCTTCGGTGCCCCTCGCTTGTGAAGAAGACGATGGATCTCGTGTGTCGAGATCAGGAGATCCGCCGCTTGGATCATCAACATGGATTGCGAGAAGCACGCGGTTCATCCCAACGCTCGCAAGCGTCTCCTCCGTCGGATCGGACTTGAGACAGGAGGTCTCTTCGTTTAGAGACTCGATCGCAACCACGCTTCAATAGGTAATCCTATTACTTGTTTGTGGTTTAAACGAAATGATTCGAGAAGTGTTCTTGGATCATGTGGTTTCGTCGAATGAAATTTTTTTAATTCTGCTGCATCGAGCAACTAGTGCGACTAGTCGCTCCTCGTCGTATTCGATACGACGCACACGCTTCCGTGATGCGTTTGAGGATTTTTACCATATTCTTCAAGTGGTATCAGAGCCAGGTTGATGGTTCGAAGATGATTCGAAAAACCGAGGACGACTTGGGTTTGTTTAGGTCGCGAAAGTTTTTATCGCATTTGATTTCGCAGATCTGATTAGTAAATAAATTCGGCACTGTTTAAATTGTTTAAACACGAATTTAATATTAGATTTTGTTCCCCATTAAATAAGGAAACCATAGGATCTGAGTTTGCGTAAATCGGATTTTGTATGCTCGAGATATGGTTGTTTTAATGAACATGTATGCACTGTTGCGGGAACTGTAGATCTGAACGTGATTAAAATGTTAATTACTGTTTAGACTTGCCTCGAAATGCGTGAAACTTCAGGATTCTGTCCTAAATCAAATTAGCAATCTATGAAAATTGATTTTGTCTAATTTTGATTTAATATGATTGAGATATGCTAATTTTAGTAAGTAGATGTCACTGCTGAAATTACATTCCTAATCTAGAACCATGTGATTGTCAATTAATGAAATTAATTGTTAATTTCGAGAAATAATTGTGGAAAATATTTGAGAAATATTAGAAGATGATTATTTCCTTAATTGACTTGGCCCCAACCAATTAATTGATTAGATTTGATCTAAATCATAATTGGAATCACAATCATCAAACTCCTTGCTTAAATAGGATTGGGAATTTGTCTAGAAAATTTCCTTATAATCAAAATTGTTTTGATTACTATATGGTATAAATTTTGGTTGAAGAACCGATGATCATCTCAAGTACAAATTAATCAATTTGGCATTGTCCTTTCCCGAGGCGGATATAGTGTCTAGTCGGGGATCGTTGGGGTAGCGGGTTGCAACGTATGCGGTTCGTCCCACTCCCGCCGGTACTGGCCATGACAACGTGTAGGGCCGGGATAATGTCCGAAGGATTAAGTTGTATTTTTTCTAATTATTAAAATACGAATTAATACATACTTTGAGAATAATACTATATATATTCAAGCATAAAAATCGAGTTTGATTGATTGAATTGGATTGATAATTAATTTAATATGATTGAATTAGTTATGTCCAATTAGAATACTCTAATATGATTAGAGTTAATAATTTCCTTGGAAGAATTAATGTATGAATGTGATTCATAGTAATTAATTAAATTTAAATAAGAGATGGAGGATCACATAAGTGACATCGATGGTCTCCCGTCAAGGCGAAGGGTTTCGTCGCCAGATATTATATGTGGGAGACGCCTGTCCGAAGTGACAGCTCCTGCATATGATCCATTTGGATTGGGCTCGTCACTTCTCGAAAGAGTAAGGACGTATGCGTAATGACCCCAATATCGAGTCCTCATATTATTGGGGCGATATTGGATTGCACATAGCGAGTTTTATTCCTGTTGACGGTTGGTTCAATTAATGACGGGTCAACATTGCCTTAGGGGTGGTGGGCCCAGGTGTTAAAGACCGAATTGGGAAAATACAAGTTGGACTTACAAGGCGGAATGAGTTCCCGCTTCTTTTTATCCGAGTTGTAAGTTCTTATATTATTGGGATGCAACAAAGATAAGGAAGGAGATCCCAGATCTTGCTTGAGATATAATGGTAAGTATATCTCTTACATTGAAAGTGATTAAGGGAATGAACTTTCATTGTTGACATGGCAAGACAACTTTGACATAAAAATTCCTAAATCAAAGTAAAACATGTATATATATAAATATATACCCTTATGCAAAATTTCTTATTTCAGATAATCCTTCATTAAACCCACTCAATATTATACTCAATAATAACCAGTAAAATATCATGGATTGGACTCATGATCCAGATATTGTACTTGCAATTGGACACATAATGTATGTGGTTGCAATGTGCAAGTTTCCTCACAATAATGAGGAATGATGATTAAATAAGACAATAGGACTGAAACCCTAGGGTTTGTATGTCTCTATAAGTCTTGATCTTATCGAATGTACTTTGGAAATGACATGTCGATGATGATTGCAATTATCAAATAATCCTTATAAAATCAATAAAGATATTCTGGCATACATATGTGCTCTTGACATTTAATCATGAATGACATGGTTCTCTGCATTATGCAGAATGGTGGCTCTATAAGAGATAATGTATTCAAATTGTTTGAATACCTACCTGAACCAATTTTTAAGAGTCTAGATGGATGTAGATACGATGAATGTCATCATTCTACTATCTTTACTCTAGTCATTCCTGAAGCTTCATAATATTCATATTGTATGAATTGAATGAAGCATGTATAAATGTTGAAATTCTCTTATATTGAAATTTTTTGATTTTAACATAAGAGATCATCTGTCTTGAGCAATGGTTGCTTATAGATAAAGGGAGCACAGTGGAAGCATGGGTTGGACCCAAGTAAGAAGTATAGTCAAAGAGTTGATTGTACTTCTGTGACTTCCATATGACATCCAAAGAGTTGGATGAATGCCAATACTGCAATAAGTTGATGTGTTGATAGTATGACTATCATATCTATCTAGAATCCTTAGAGAAGGAATCGGATAGTACATCAGAATAATCTACTTATAATCATTGAAATTGACTTACTTATTTGATAATACAAAGTCTAATAATTGTATCTCAATCTTCTAATGATACTTGCAATTGGTTGCATATGCATTAGAATATTAGAAATTTGATCTTAAGGTTTAATGGTCATCTAAGTTGGAATTGATGCAATTGTTGCAACAATTTCCACCTGATGAATATACTTCATATTTTCAGTGGGAGTACTTAATCTTAGAGAATGTCTCTATGACCTAGATATTAGAATACACTCATTATTTATTTCCAAGTGTTGGAAATAAACATGAATTCTGTAATAAATCTATCATAAAGAGTTATGATGGAGATATTTCAGATAGTGATCTAAAATCTTGTGGACTCTACTAAATTAGAAAATTAATGAATGGTTCATTAAGATTTCTAATGCTGAAAAAATAAACCTTTAAAGATCAATAGGAGGACATAGATCATTTGATAATGATCTGGCATCATGTTTTGAACATTTGTTTGTTGATGTGATCAATAGACTGATAAGAGATGAAACTTTAGATTGACTAAAGGTTCAAATCTTACATACTTGTGAACACTGTATTCAAAAGTAGAAATGTTCAATACACCCTCCCTTGGGAATGGTGTAAGATGTCAAGGTATTCAGGATCTCATACATATTGATGTATGCGGATCATCTACATCATAGTAAACATTGTGGATATGTGATATCTACTGATGATTATGTATGATATGAGATTTCTTCTCTTCACATAGAAACCTTTGAAATGTTCAAAGATTTCATTATGTTGGCTTACAAACAAAGTTTGAAGGGAGATGAAATGAATTTGATCTAACCAAGGTAGCTTGTACCTATTAGATGAATTCAAAGGATACCTTATGGAGATGTGAATATCATTCTATCTCAATCCTCCTAACACACCTTAACTCAATAGAGTTATAGGTAGATACAATTGGATCATATGTAACATGATCTTATCAATGATGAATTTTAGCATAATTATCCCTTAGTTTCCAGGTATATATGTGTAGTAGAGACTACAATGTATATCCTTATTAAGGTTCCATGTATGTTGGAATCTAGCATTTGAGAGTGTTGCTTCATTAGGAAAATAAAGGATGGTATTGGATACCTACTTTATGACCTTGAGATTCTTTAAAGATCTCATCTTTGAGAATATGATTCTTATAGGATGACTCTCTTGAGAATCAAGATAAAAAAATGAAGTAAAGGAACTCATTTAATCTTGAGATGATAATGAGGCTCCTGAAACCGGAAACTAAAAATAGATAATTAAAGATGAAACATTAATACCTCTTCAAATAAGTTTGAGGATGGATTCCATGTGTTAGTTAAATCTGACAATGATCGGACTTCATGTAATGAAGCTCCTGAGGATCATGACATGGAAAGATGGATGTTAGCAATAAAGTTCAATGTGGACTTCATATACAAGTGTTGTATATGGACCCTCGAGGATCCACCTATATGGGTAAGACCCATTAAGGTGTAAATTGATCTTCAAGAGAAAGAGGGAACCTGATGAGAAGGTAGAGACCTTCAAAGCACAGTTCGTAGCCATAAGCTACACACAGAAGAGAAGACATCGCTTGGGATGAGACTTGCTCTCCAGTGACCTTGCTTTAACCCATCAGAATATTGCTAACTATAGCTACACAACTTGACTATGACATCTTCATGATGTGAGTCAAGATTGCATTCCTCTATGAATTCCTCTCTGAGGATATTCATATGAAGTAGCCCCAGGACTTTATGGTTGAGGAAAGCAAGGTGTGCAAGCCAAAGAACTCCATCTTTGGACTCAAGCTTCTTGTAGTTGGAACATAAGATTTGATGAAATTATAAATGTTTTGATTTCAGATAGAATCTTGATGAACCATGTGAAGTTTAGTGGGAGTGCTATTGTGTTCATCGTGCTAATTGTAGATATTATTCTAATCATTTGGAATGATATAAGGATAATAATAAGTGTTTTATAATTTGGTTGTTTCACTCCTTGAGATATGATCTCAAGGATACCTCTTAGATCTTAATTCTGAAGTCATTCAGAAGAAAAGAGAAGAGGGTATTGGGATTGTCGCATTAGTAGTACACCTTGCAAAAAACATTCTCACATGATTTATTACTCAGTAAATAGAAAACGAATTTGAGTAATAATCAACATCTTTTTATTAAGTGATTTTTAATGAAGTTTAAAGATTTTTTTGCCATAATTATTAATAAAAATATGAAAGTATGAGTTATGTCTAAATTATATACGGAGTATATACGACCCCCCTATACTTAGATTGAGTTATATCCTCAAAGATCAGAGAGAAAAAGAGAAGACATAACTTGTACTAAGTATAGAAAAGTATAAAGAACAAGGAATAATGAATGAATGAATATGAAGTCGACCCCTCCCCCCATATTTAGGATCAAATAATCCTAAGTATAGCAGATTGTACACAAAGTGGGGAGGTTCAAGGGTGGGAATGAACAGTTATACTCAGATTGTCTCCCCCTATACTGGGGTAAGATATTCCTAAGTATAGACAAGAAGAGGAGACAACGGAGATGACCAAAGAATGAAAGAATTCAGAGTGCACACCCCCTATACTGAGGACAAAGTACGTCCTAAGTATAGAAGACTGACAAAAAGGGGCGACACCTTTTCGATAGAAAAAGAAAAGGAATAGAAGAAAAGAAGAGAAGAAAAAAAGAGATGTGAAGATGGAAAAAATAGAAGAGGATGTACACACCACTCCCCCTATACTTAGGGTAAAAGAGGCCTTAAGTATAGGCAACAACATGAGTGATGAAACGGAACGAAGAACAAACACTCAGCTCGTCCACCCCCCACCCCCCCCCCCCCCCCATACTTAGGAAAAAGTACATCCAATCAAGGCACACACGAGAATAAGGTGAATGAGCGAAATAGTAGATGGACTAAGGTAAACAAAAGCGGGTATACAAAAGAATGGATATACAGACGTTAAGAAAGCTAAAAGGAACCTTCTTGCATGACCGTTGAGGAATAGATTTGACAAGATGAAGGTCGATATCGAGGTCCATAGTTGACGGAATCCGATCAAGATCAACCTGATGATGGTCCTCAACCGTTGTAGAGTGAGGAGGAACAGACATATCAGTGGAAGTAGTCTGGCTAGGTATGGTCTTAGATGTTTCGCTAATATCAAAGTGAGATGGGATGAACTCATTATCAGAAGAAGTGGAGTCAAGGTCATCCTGCGAGGTTTCATCTAGGTCAAAACCAAAAGGAACGAACTCATCAGTGGAAATAGTCAAATCATGTTTGTCCTCTATAGTCTCGATCGGATCATCATTCTCATTAAAAGGTATGAATTCCTCAAGGAAACCAACAAGATCAAATTCGGCCTTGGTCTCATCAATGTCTACCCTCCTCTCAATGGTGTCAATCATGTAAATCATGCGGATGTCATCAACGCATCACCAATCACAGGAAGAGGAAACGTCGAGGTCTATGATTTCTGACTCTTCCTCCTTTGAGAGGAATTCTCGGGTCTAATCAGCGGTCATAAAGAAAGGCTCTCTAATATCAGCATAAAGATCATATGCCTCGGGGTCAGCTAATATAGGCACACTCCCATGGGATGCAGGTCTCTGGTCGGTGGTAGGTGTGGTGATGAACACATCGCTCCCGACACCAGAACGGAAGTGAATCTCTCCTGATCCGTAGTCTATAGAGGCTCTTGCAGAGGTGAGAAAGGGTCGTCTTAGGATGATTGGAGGACACTCCACAGAGGTGGAGGACTCCATGGGCAATACAACCTAATCTGTAGTGAATCTCATGCCCTGAATCAGAATGACGACGTTCTCAAGAATACCCTTCGGCCTCTTTATTGATCCATCAGCAAATTGAACTATCATCCTGGTTTTCTTGAGAGGCCCAAGATGAATATACTGCACCAATGAGAAGGATATTATATTGATCGATGCACCACCGTCAAGGAGAGTGTTATCACATAAATGGTCAGAGATGGTGCAACTCACAAGAGGGGCGACAATGTTCCTTTTCCTAGAAGATGGATGATGGGCAATGGCATGGGCAGTGGCCATGGTCAAGATATGATGCTCAGATCTGCTCCTTTGCTTTCTCTTGTTATGATAAGGAGAAAATAATTGGGTCATGGCCTGGCGAAGTAGGGCATCAATGGTCTCGTGAATAGGCGACCACCACTTCGGGTTCAGTCAACATTTTTTGAGTTTTTGGATCTCCTTCATACATGGGAGGATATCAAAATCATCATCTTCACGAGGAATGCCAAGAGCATTCTGTACAGTGGCATCCTCGAGGTCAAAGGTGTGATAGAGTGTGAATGGATGTGTGGATGAATGATCTGGCATGTGGCCCTTCTCCTGATAGTCAGGATCAACCAAAGGTCTCCTAAAATCTTTTTGTGATTTTAAATTTTTCTCATTTTTTGTATTTTGTGCGATTGCAAGCTCTCATGAAATCATTAATTAAATCCAAATCACCAGATCGTGAAGCATCAATATGGATCTTATCTAGGCAAGTGAGGTCGTTAATCCTCGAATTCATATGCTCCATGAATTGGTTCGTGGTCTCAAGTGTGGAAATCATGAAAGGTGACTCCAACAGGTCAGTCTCGGGTGGATGTGAAGGTGGGAAATGTGAAGGTGGAGGTGGATGTGGATAAAAATGTGAGGTCTGAATATGTGGCTGAGGCGGATATTTACAAAAATTAGGAGCGAAGTCCTCCTGCAAAAATGGAGGTGGACTGGATGGAGTGTACGAGGGGTCCACGAAATCCGGACAAAAATAACTCCAGTCGGCCATCTCCAAAACAAGAGAAAATGATAGGGAGAGCATGATGGTTAAGTCCAGAGAAATGAGAAAAAGGCGCAAATGCGCAAAATCGATCTAGAATGCACACAAGCAATCATAAACAAACACACATGATATAAACCCCTCAATTCACTTACTCAACTCGGTAGAGACCGTGAAAGCTCGATCTTTTTATCTTGTCTATTTTAGATTTAGGTGAGAAGTCAAAAATTGATTAAACACTTAGGAGGCTTGATAGGATTTGGGCATTACTCCTTAGTGTGTACGTAAGCAAATAAAAGTAAAGATAATAAGGGGATTACTCACCCCAAGACAAATATTTCTCTTTTTGGTATATTTTACGATCAAGTAATATTAGCAATCCCAATTTATTGTTATCACTTTTTTGGTTTTTTAATAATAAATGCATGCACCTAACGAGGAATCAATTTTACTTAGCACCTAGGTGATCAACATCAGAGATAGAGATAAAGAAAAGCAATACAAGCGGCAAAAACGATGATGAATGCTAAAGAGTACATGCATACCTTGCCTCCAGTACTCTACATTTAAAGATGCTCAATAGAATTGAAGCCTACACTATATGCAAATGCAAGCCGATGAAATCACCCTAGATTTAGAAATTGCTATTAGCAAGAAGAACCAATGCTAATGACTTTGAATGGAACCTAAGAGTCCAGACTTGGTGTCTCCTCAGTGACCACAATAGTGGGTCCTGCAACCGCTGTATGGAGGACTCTCGCGGTGCAGGGTTCCAAGACTAAGTGAGAAGCTGTTTGATATTTAACTAAGTCCAAACATATCTATATGTGCATGCAATGGTTATTATGTATTTGACCTTAATCAATTGACAAGAAATCCTAAAGCTAAGGGCTCAATCACACAAAATAAATAAAACGAAATCGGGAAACAAATGAAAAAAATGTGAAGAAAACATGACAAAATTGACGAGGCCCCTAAGGGAACAATCCCCGGGGCATTGGACCTCGTGAAGTGTGAAGAAAAGTCCTGGATAGTCTTGAATATTACAATAATAATGTCTCTCTCTCTCTCTCACTTTAAAATTACACAATAAATAAATACAAAAAATGTCAAAATGTGACTGCCTTCTCAAGTCGTCCAATCCTCCTTTGATGCTAGGTCAGAAATCTCACGTCGCCTTCACGTGGGTGCGCAGATGCCTTGAGTAGAATGCCTCCCTCGATCCGTGGTACCTCGCACAAAGTCAACAAGAGAGGGTGATTAGACAAGTAAAACAATTATATCAAATAAAAAGGAAAATAAATAAAGCAAAAATATAGACAAATAATCACAATAAAAAATAAATGCCAATCTATATGTTGTTTCTCCTCGATAACAGCACCATCGTTGAAGAGGATTTTGCGAAGATCGTGTTAATTCACAAGGTGAATCAATAGTCGATGAGATGACCTCACACAAAATCAAACTTCAAACAACAATTAACCCACAATGATAATTAAGTAATAAAAAGCAGTGCGTAGTAAAAACTTATTATGACTATACAACAAGGATGTGTATAGGTGCAAGTATGTAGAGTGTCAAACACAGAGAACAAGCATGATAGATCAGGCAAGTGAATACAGAAAAGTGATTGGGATAAATGTGTCTATATATACTCTTTTTTACGAATTTTTAATTTTTAGTTTTTACTTTATTTTTGATTTTATATTTTTATATTTGATTTTTAGTTTTCTGATCTTGTATTTTCTTTTTAATTTATATTTTTGTATTTTCTTTTTCTTTTAAAAAATATATAAAGTTATATATAGAGTATATACACAATATAGGCTATAATAGATGTAATAATTAATAAAAAAACAAAAATAAGATAATAAAATATTTTTGGGTTTTTAAATGTATTTTTAATAATTTTGGCTAATTTTGTATATTTTTAAAGTCTAAAATACCCTAAAATCATGTTTAAATAGATACTCGGAATTAAAATGGAGATGAAAAATAGCAAACATTAGCAAAAACTCTCCAAATTAATTTTATATATAGATGATAAGACAAAGAAAAATAGAGAACAGAAAACACAGTTTTTAGATTTTTTTTTAAAATTTTTATACTTTTATGAAGTTTTTTAGGGTCAATCTATTTTTTGAGATTTCTTTTTATATTTTTTAGGTATTTTTGGTCTAAAATTAAAAATACATAAAATACACAAAATATAGTTTTTTGGTAATTTTTCAAAACTTTTTTAAAATTTTCATGTATTTTCTATTACAAATAAGGATAAAAATAGATTTTTTATTTTTTATAAATAATAAAAAGTTTAAATTGTAAAATAAAATATGTACGTGAAAATATATGCAATCTGGAAAATATACATATTTTTGGGGATTTTTTAGAGCAATGTAGATACAAGAAATAAATACAAGAAACAAAGAGAAAACGCAATACTGATAGGGGTATTAATTTAAATATCAGAAAGTCCAAGGGTCTGTACGCAATTTCACCAAAATGTTCCTACATGCATTTTAATTTTTTTGGACTAAAATGAAATAATAAAACCTAGGAGGGCCCCCTTGCAAAAAGCATGCGCCTCACACACACATGTATGTGAGGTGACGTGGTCGGGGACCTGGATGTAATTTCCAAAAGTATAGGGGTCTGAGCGCAATTATTACAAAGCTAAATACATGTGTAGGAAAGTTTGAGCATGAACGAGTGAATACAAAAGGTTTTTGGGTGCGGTAGCAAAATACCAAGCAAAGGCAGGCGTTCAACGGTGGCTACTCCCTCACTTATATATGTGTCAATAAGACGGAGGCTGATGACGCTTGGGCATGGACGGCTGCGAGTAAAACATCCGATGGCGATTAACGGTCAAGGTTGGGCGAGATCGGATGGTGTGTGTGTGTGTCAGGAAGAACATGCCAGATCCAACGGCAATGAAGGACGGTCTACGAACTGGGAAATGCCTTCGGCGAGGTGACGAGTCCAAAATTCGTTGCGCTAAGAAGATGTATTTATTTTCTGTTCGTGCTAAAAATAATCGATGGTTCGTTGTAGGCGGCAATCGGAATCAGTCAAGAAATGACCACAAATATTTATTCGATTTCAATCACGTGGTTTTATGTCTATTTTACTTGGACAAGTCCCAAGGTCGATCACAAGGAGGCAAAGGAACAACCTAGAGTTATGTCTATCAAAATTCGTGCACGGTTTTCGAGGCGGTTTTTCTTGGAATTTTAATGCAAATAAGGGATGCAAGATGCAATTTCGTCCTATTTTAGGGACTAAAATGTCAACTACATTCAAACGATGTCCGACAAATACGAAACTTGGCCATGACGTAAATTATGATGAAATGAATGTACTGTAACTTTTTTTGGAATTTTTGAATGCAATATAAATTTTTTATGAACTTTTAAATGTAAACAGAATTAATTTCAATCTTTAATTATAATAAATATTAAACCTAATTATTTTCAAGGGATAAAATTATTTAAGATTTATAACTAGGTGATGGATCTCAAAAAAATCCTAAACCTCAAAAATGTGGGGTCTAATACCTATTAAAAATCAAACACTGAAAAATGCAAAATGATTTTTACAGGGCAAACTATGCATGCAAATGCAAATCTTTTTTAGCACAATGTTAAGCACAATTAATTCAACAATATATGATTTTTCGGGAATTTTTAGAGCAACGGTTAATCAATAGCAAAATTAAGAGCATAAAATGGGCAAAGTTTGCAATTTTCCACAAAATAATTAATTATTAATTAACCATCAATCATAAAAATATCTACAATATGCCAAACAGCAGAGAATTAATTGATTAACAAAATGCTATTTTTGGATAAATAAAATATGCAATGTACGAGTCAGGAAGCACAGAGGAACACAGGGGTATAACTGTAATATAATAAATAAATAAAATAAGTGCAAAGTGCAGGAGGGACCTATATGTAATTACCGATAAACAGAAAGATGAATCTGCATATTTTCCAAGGGGTCACGTGCCAAGCATGTGACCCTTGGTCGGTGGGTCTTCTGAGCAATTAGCTAGTCTCCAGGGGGTGTCCTTGCAAATTTCTCACGCAGTGACGTGCCAGGCACGTGACCCGTGGGTGGCTGACTTAGGCTGATGACGTCCCCCACGCACGTGCCTCGCACGTGCTGGGGATTCGGGTCCAACACCCGGCTGGCGAGTACTGTGAAGGAGGAGGCGGTGCTTCATTGGCTGGGCGCAACGGAATGCGGAGGAGGATCAGTGGAGTATGTGGAGGCGTTGGGGCTATGAAGGCGGAGGGCAGTTGTCGAAGTTGACCGGCGATGAAGTTGAACTCGATGGAGTCGTAGGCGGATTTGTTGATGGTTTTACGGAGGCGTACGGTGGTAGCCGACTCGACGAGAAGAACTCGGAGCAGATGCAGACGCAAGGATGCGGCGTACTACGGCGAGGCACCAGCCTCGGATCTCACCGCAAGGAGTGGGCTTCCAAGCTGTCACCCCGGAGCTTCCTCCTTCGATGTGCAGTCGGCGGATGTCGGTGAAGCCAGAGTAGAGGACTCGAGTTGGAGGCGATGGCGGAGCAGGTGTAGGTCGGAGGTGACGAACGGTGATAGTGGCGTCGGAGATAATGATCACGAGAGAGAGATCGGAGATGGATCTTGCGAACGGGAAGAGTGAAGGGATGATCGGATCAAGGTGAGGATGGAGCAGAGGGGTACCTGGAGTAGAGGGATCGACAGCGTAGATGCCGGAGCGAGGCAGCGGCTCGAAGGTGGGGCTGCAGCGAGGTTGGGGAACCTCGGATCACGCCGTGAAGGAGGGCGACCGGGTTGTCACTTCCGGGGGTTGGTCCTGAGGAGTCGAACGGCGGATGAGCGGCGTCGGGGGGTGTCTCTGTCCTTTAAATAGGAGAGGGAGGTGGCCAGATATGGTTACAGAGGTGGGATAGGAGGCGGAGGCTACGGAGGCCGTTGGCGGCGTGGTCAATGGGCGAAGAAATCGGGGAGGCGGTGAGAGAAGCTGAGGTGGTTGTAGTTGGAGAGACTCGCGACGGAGGTTAAGGAGAGGGGCGACGGTTGCGAGGATTGCAGGGGCGGCGGTCGCTTGTTTGGGAAGGGGGCGCGGGAGGACGATGACCACAGGGCATTCGATCAGCCGAGATCAAACGGCCTCGAACGCGTCACGTGGCGACGGGCGGGGAGAGAGGGGCGCACGTGCTTGGCACGTGCATGGGGGCACGTGCCTCGCACGTGCGGGTATTTAATTATTTTTTTATTTTTTTTTTAAATTATAAAAATGAATTTAAAAGAGGCCAAAAAATGCTGACACGTGGCGGCCCCAGGGGCGGCCACGTGTCAGCACCACAAAATTCCAAGAATAAAGACTTTGTAAAATCGAAATTAAATAGTAAACGACCTCGGATCAAAAAATTTCCTCACGAAAATTGCTCGTCTCGATGAGATCTACAATTTTCATGAAGACATCGAAACAAAAATCGATTAAATGCACAAAGTGATATTTTTTGGGTATCCTATATACATAGAATACCTTATTTTTTTTTGGTTTTGTAATTTTTATGTCATTTTTTTAAATCAGATAAAAAAATATGGAAAAATCAAAGATAAATAAAGACACCTTAATCTATTTTTTTGGATTTTTATTAATAGGTTAAATACGTACATAAAATATAAGGTCAAAACCCGCTAAAATACACAATGTACAAAAGAGGCCTGAAACCCAACTTTCACATATGAGTTCCGATTCACTTGAACTTGGTCTTGTTTTGAAGGTAATTGAAAGTACATTATTTCAAAAGTGAGTAGGATCAAATCAGACACTGGATGGGGAAGATATGTGGCTTTTAGTCCGAAATCCTGAAACTAGGGTTTGGATTTCTGGTCCACTTATTTGGGTTATTGATTTTTTATATTTTTCATTTATTCTTGTTAGTGATATGTATAGGGTGGAGGTGGTTTTGGATCATTCGAGTTAGCACGAAGGAGTTAAAAAATTGGGAAGTTAGGCTATTTATAGGTCATTTTTGGCTTGGATTTTTGGCTTCTTATTTTGTGCAGAAATTATGGATAAAATGCAATTCTTATGAAAACATGCATAAATGCTAATTATACAGAATAAATGCAGAAATGCTGATGATTTTGAGGGATTTGCGCTTAATAAATGAGATTTAGAGTGATAAATCTGAGATTCATCATCCCCCTATACTTAAACCATGCTCGTCCCTGAGCATCAAAAAGAAATGCCATGAGGTGAAATGAGATTGGGTTCCATACCAAGACCATGAGCTGAAGGTGGAAATGAAACTAGACTCGACCTTTAGATTAATAGTGTGGCGGAACTTCTGTGAGACTTAGAATTTTAAAATCAACAACCCTCAAGTTCTACACATCATTGTCACAGTTTCGGCTCAGAAGTCATCTTAGATCAATCCTCTTCCCAAAGTATACCCTATGAACATTGAACAACCGACTCATGTGTGTGAAGGGTTTTAGCTCTTCCCATCCAGAATGCCGGACTACCATGCTCCTCTCCTCTCCAGTAACTCGTCCTCGAGGAGTCATGTATTTCCTTCTAAGGTTTGTCGCGCTATGTTCACAATCAAATTGGGGGAGAAGTTAGAAGAAGGAGAAAAGAACTGGAGGGTGGCCAGTGTAGTCACCTCTCCTTGTGAAGATGGCCAGTGTAGCCGAGTCTTCACTAAGATCTAGAGGTTTCTTGAAGCTCGGACCTTTTTGGTCAGATTTTATTTGGCAGAATGCTTCTTTGTATTTGGAATTTTTGGTGGTTCTGCTTGGATCTTATTGTGCCCCTACGGATATAGAATCTTTTTTTTCGTAGATATTTTGGGGTCTTAGAAAAAATTGTACCCAGCAGTCCATTCCTTTTCCGAAACTTTATTTCAACTCGTACTCCGGTCTTTAGATTTCCACGCTACCAGAAAAGAAACTCACACAGTCTTCTAACATCCCGTCTGAGTTGAGCTAAGTGCATAGTGCAGGAGTACAAATTAATTCCCTATTCCAGAGTTGTACCCGGAATGAAGAGACCAGGTTAGACACTTAGTCAAACGTTGCACATTCATGTGGAACTCAAAGAATTAAGTCAAAGACCCGAAGCTTCTAAAATCTTATTTCTTAGTGAAGTTCCTCTGAAAATTAGGTGTATTAAGGTCAAGTCCAGACCACTCTCGGTTTCTGCTCACAACTCGGTTCAGAACCCAATGACTTTTCACAGATGCAGATGAATGCGATGCTGGATGAAGTGCAGGTGTGTGAAATGCAGACACATTTTTTTTCTTTTTATGCAAGGGATTTTTTTATGCAAATAAGAAGCCATTTTCAATTTTTTTGGGCAAAGTCAGTGTTAGTAGAAAAATCCTCTTTCTTTTCTTTTCTCTTTTTTTTCAAATTAATTACCCACCCCGTAAATACATATAGACTTATGCGAAAGTACGAGATATGGGTAAATTATATACAAAGTATATATACATACCCCCCTATACTTAGCGAGTGTTGTGTCCTCAGAGCACAAGAAGCGTAAAGAAGACACAGCTCGGGCTAAGCGTAAGAGAGTAGAAAATTGATATACAATGGTCCGCCCCCCTATACTTAGACTGTGAATAGTCTAAGTATAGAAGAAGAGCGCAAAAAGAGGCGGTCGGGATATGTAAATGAGGAGAGTATATACAGGTGGGTGTCGGTTCTCCCTATACTTCGGCTCTGGTCAGCCTAAGTATAAGAGAAAGGTGGAAAAGGAGTGATTGGGAGAAGGAGTGTGATGCGGGAAAATGGTATATACAAATGGAATCATTCTCCCCCTATACTTAGGCCTTGGCCTAAGTAGAGGAAGAAGCTGTCCAAGGGGACCGACGTGGTCGGGAGGGAGGGTGGGACTGATCTGATGAATCTTCAATGTCCTCGCTCTACGTGAAATAGATGGCCTCAACTTGAACTGTCTGCTCTTTGGGTGATTCAATATATGGATTCAGCAACTGTCCATTTACTGATAAAGGTTGCGCATCATCTTTGAGTTCGGCAATATCTACACTTCCATTGGTATGCACATCGATGACAATGTAAGGACCCGTCCATTTTGATTTCAGTTTCCCACGAAAAATCTTTAACCGAGCATTAAAAAACCACACTTTCTGCCCAGGGACAAAGGTCTTATCTCGGATGTGTCTATCATGCCATCTCTTGACCTTATCTGTATAAATCACACTGTTGTCATATGCCCGATTTCGGATTTCAATTAGCTCATTCAGATTTAGGTTTCGACATAGTTTCCCAAGGTGACAACTCCAATTCAACTTTTTGATCGCCCATTCTGATTCGTGAATCAATTCTGAAAATAGATGGCATGTCTTGCCATAGATCATCCTAAACGGTGAAGTACCGAGTGGAGTCTTATAGGCTGTCCTATAGGCCCATAGAACTTGGTCCAACAGTTTCGACCAATTCTTTCTATCTGGACGAACCAACTTCTGAAGAATACCTTTCACCTCTCTATTGGAAACCTCTGCCATGCCATTAGATTGTGGATGATATGGGTTGGCTATTATATGCTCAAATTTGTACTCCTTAGCCAAAGATCTCATCTCCTTGTTCACAAAGTGGCTACCTCCATCAGAAATCAAAACTTTTGGTATCCCGAACCTTGCAATGATATTATCCTTGATAAACTTACAGATGACTTTGCTATCTGCAGTTCGGGTTGGAATAGCCTCTACCCATCTTGATAAATCATCAACCGCTAAAAAGATGTACTCAAATCCATTTCTATTGGGAAAGGGACCCATAAAATCAATCCCCCATGCATCGAAAACATCACAGAAAATCATAGGTTTCATGGGCATTTCATCTCTATGACCGACAGTCCCTCCCATCCTTTGGCAAATCGGGCATGACCGTACAAATTCATTAGCATCTCTAAATAAGGTCTGCCAGTAAAATCCACATTGGAGTACCTTGTGAACGGTTCTCTTTCCCGAATGGTGTCCTCCAGCCTCGAGAGAAAGACAATGTGTGAGGACACTCTGATATTCCTCCTAAGGAATACATCTTTGCCAAACACAATCCGGTCCTTCATAGAAAAGGAAAGGATCGTCCCAATGGTATTTTCTCGAATCTGACTTTAATCGATCAATCATTCTCTTGGTCCAACCAAAGGGAACCTTCTTGGAGACAAGATAGTTCACTATGTCGGAATACCATGTGGTTGAATCAATAACGCAAACTTATTCGTCTGGAAAAGTCTCCTTAATTGGTCCAGTGTCAGGATAATCGTTTTGCTCAATTCGAGAGAGGTGCTCAGCAACAGCATTCTTTATTCCAGGTTTATCCTTGATCTCCAAATTAAATTCTTGGATTAACAAGATCCATCTCAAGAGGCGTGCTTTGGCATCTTTCTTATCCATGAGGTATCTAATTGCCGTATGATCTGTGAATATTGTCACCTTGGAGCCCAATATGTATGATCTGAATTTTTCAAGGGCCCAAACGACCGCGAGCATTTCCTTTTCAGTCACTGTATAATTTCTTTGTGAAAGATCTAATACTTTTCTCGCATAGTGAATCACATAAGGAATTCCATCTCTTCTTTATCCAAGTACTGCTCCGACAGCAAAATCCCATGCATCAGTCATGATCTCGAAGGGAAGAGACCAGTCGGGAGCTTGTAATATCGGCGATTCACATATTTTCTTTTTCAGAAGCTCGAAGGCCTCTAGACATCTGTGATTTACAATAAACTCGGTGTCTTTTCCTAAGAGCTCAGTCAGTGGGCGGGCAATCTTTGAAAAATCTGGGATAAACCTTCGATAAAATCCAACATGCCCTATGAATGACCTCACTGACTTGACGTTGGTTGGTGGCTCAAGTTTCTTGATCACATCCACCTTGGCAGGGTCTACCTACATTCCCTTTTTGGAGATGACGTGCCCCAACACGATACCCTCAGTCACCATAAAGTGACTTTTCTCCCAGGAGAGTACCAAATTAACCTCCCTGCATCTCTGGAGGACTCGATCCAAGTGCTCTAAACATGTATCAAATGAATCACCATGAACCGAGAAGTCATCCATGAAGACTTCCAGGAAATCACCAACCATTTCGGCAAATACGGTAATCATGCACCGCTGAAATGTGCCTAGGGCATTACAAATCCTAAATGGCATATGCTTGAATGCGTAGTACCGAAGGGACATGAGAACGTGTCTTTTCCTAATCCTCGGGAGCGATAGCTACTTGATTGTAGCCGGAGTACCCATCAAGAAAACAGAAGAATGCTTTCCTTGCAAGTCTCTCCAAGATTTGATCAATAAATGGCAGTGGAAAGTAATCTTTCTTGGTCGCAGCATTCAGGCGCCTGTAATCGACACAGCCGCGCCACGACGTAGGTACTCGGGTCACGATCTTTACCCCCTCCTCGTTGGTGACCATCTGGATTCCCGACTTCTTTGAGACGACATGAAGGGGGGCCACCCACTTGGAGTCAAAAATGGGGCATATAAATCCTGCTTTGCACTATTTCTCTATCTCTTTCTTAACCACTTCCCGAAGATTGGGGTTTAATCTTCCTCTGAAATTCACGGGAAGGCCTTGCATTATCCTCAACATAAATTTTGGTATGAGCAGAGAGCTGGATTTATTCCTACAAGATCCGACACAGTCCAACCGATGGCTTTTCGATTACTCTCAAGGACTTCGAGTAATCTAGCTTCCTGGTCTATGGTTAATGATGAGCTAATGATCACAGGAAATTTTTCTTTGGGTCCATTAAGAAATGCATACTTCAGTGTGGGAGGTAGTGGTTTCAGCTCTGGCAAATTTGAATAATCAATTAAGTCTGGCTGAATGATTTTGCATCCGGCTTAGTATCGGTTTGCGGTGAATCACTGTGTGAAGGTGCTGGCTAGCAATTCCGAAGAAAGGTGAGTCGGATCGCTAAAGTAGTATGGTAATTCGGCCAAAGCCGCGCCGACTCGTCATCGATATTTCTTTATTATCCCGAAGATGATGGGACTGAAAAATCCGAAAGGATTTCTGTGTCATCAAGATTGAAGTAACCTGGGTGAGTAGATATGTTTGGCAATCTCTCGCAAAATGTATGTATATTGTTTCTTCTTCTGATGATTTTGCTTTCAATCTGCATGTTTGGCAGTTGGTCCTACGGTCCAGTAGTGCTGAGGAGATTGCATTCTGATGTCTCGCCATATTCGGTGGTGGATTCGGAGTCTAGCCTTTGCCACTTTGTTTGTTTCATCTCCAAGTCTACTTCTCCGTCTGGAGAAACGAAAATTTCATCATTCCAGAACCGTAATAGAATACAACTTTGGCGGTTCTTAAGAATGGTCTTCCGAGAATGATTTGTAATTCCTTCCAATGGTTTGGGGTCTCCATATCAAGGACAGTGAAGTCCACCTTATATTCCGTACCCTCGATCACGATGATGACATTTTTTACTTCTCCCTTTGGTCTTTTAGTGGATTTATCAGCAAATTGGAGTAAAGATAATGATTACTTGAGAGGGCATAACTCCAATCTATAATATAAGTATAAGGGTAGAAGATTTATGGAAGAACCATTGTCAAGAAGTGTGTGTGCGAACGCAATGCCGCCAATGCAACTCTCCACATAATGGGCACCCAGATCCCTTTTCTTTCTCGGCAAATGCTGATTTTTGACACATTTGGTAGTGGCAATTGTCAAGATATGGGTCTCCACAAATTGACTTGTTTTCTTTATACGAGTCCTGGTGGGAGGGCATTTTGCCTTCAAGTACTTCTGAAAGGCTAGATTATTGATCACATACTGATCAAATGGTACTTTGACTGTGATATTTTGCTGGCATAACTTTTCCATTACTGTGTCATCGTGAATGTTTTTCTTTTGTTTTCCCTTCTTAAGAGCATGGGGGAAAGGAATGGAAGCATTTGAGACAGGATATAAAGAGCTAGAATTATAAATAAGAGCATCTTTATTAGATTTGGAATTCTTATTACAATCATAAGATTTCTGATAATAATCAAAATCAGCTTGTGTGTGTACCCGGGTACTTGGACATTATTATTATTATGGCGTGTCAAGACATGATTCACTCTCTAGAGAGGGTAGGACTCAACTTGAGTGGCTCATAGGTTAGACTTGTACACGCGACTCTTAGAACTTTTTATAGATTTTTATCTGCTTGTGCTTGTAAAATCTAGGACCGCACATTCACATTTAATAATACATACCATAGATTGTTATATCTAGTTAAAATAAAATCACATCCTTCCCGACTAATAGAAGTTCTTGCTAGGTGTGATTTCATCATCTGCATTCCATATAGTATAAAATTTTCAATTCTGTATTGCATCCCTCATGCATAGCACGAGGATTACTATAAGTCTTTTGAACTTGGCATGCATCATTGATTTATTCAGTTGCATTGGCTTTTCTCAACTCCCTTCCTCTTGGTTTTCACAACTTAGGATAAAATGGAAATCGTGACTCGATGGTAGGCGTGTTGTCTTTGGTGGAATTAACTAAGTGATAATCTAACTTAAAATAGAGATCCCTAATTGAATTAGAGCAAAAATTGCATAAAACTAACCCTTGTTCATGGGAGAGCAACCCCATCATAGTACGCATTTTATATTGCTTGTTGAGAGGTGAGGACACAATCCCTAGGATAGTGTCCAAAACCCACATCTAAATCTCGCGTAAATGACTTGATTTCTTGTTTTATCACTTAACTAAAATAGAAAAGATAATGGTCAGAAGTTTGCAATCATCACTTTGTTGAGTTGGTAAAACTATGGTTTGCTCTTGCGTTTGTTTTGTGTTTGTCCATGTGTGTTTATCTCTGTATAATTTCATGTTTTCAAATCATTACGCTTTCACTCCTTCTCGAAGATATCGGCTCATGGGTTTCCGCATCGACCATCTTCACCATCTTTCTCTTCCATGAATCCTCTCTTCGAGATGAAGCCCCCACCCCATCCCAACTACGAAGTCGGACATTCGATCGACTTCTTACACTCTTCTTGTTCCTTCCAACAGAATCCTCTCTTCGAGAAGTTTTCTCTACATTCACCCTTCTTCTCTACATCCCACCCTCACTCTGAAGTCAGAACTTTGATTGACATCCTCTCTTCTCCACACTTCCAACCTACCCCACCTTCTTACACCTCAGATCAAGTTCCATCTTGGGTTGATTCACCTAATTGTCAGGCACTTGCTGGAATTCATGAATCATTTGAAGAGTAAGATACTGTAGAGTCAGAGGACTAGTGGAGTTACCTACCCCCATACACCTCATTTGACTCTCATTAAACTGTTGGAATAAGTCCACAAATTACACATATACATCCTGACTGGACCTTAGGGTATCACATGGTTGAATAAATGAACCGAATTTAGAGACCTACACACTATGATGTTTCGGACTTGATTGACTTTAGTGATCAAGCTCACATTGACGAGCCATTCGATGAGACTACACATATAGGAGACTAGACCCATGAGTTAGATTTAAAATCTGCCTCTATATCGACTCCATTATATGAGGCTCTGACTGTGATATGATATATTGATGGTTTGTACTCGACTCAGCACTACATGCTGAAGTCAAGGTATGTTGAGTATGATACTTTGAATTCTCAATAGTATCCTCCAATTGAGAAGAATTCGCCCATTATTTTTCATGGGAACATTTTAGAGGAGGACATTTCCACACTTGTCAAGAGACATGAATCAATTGAGTACATGTTGAGAAATGTCACCGACTTATTGAATTCATATGATACCAACCAAGGTATGGAAGAAGAGAACGACATGAGAGAATTTGATGTGGAAGACCAAAAGAACACTAAGAGACCTACATGCTCTATATAGTTAGAGACCGACACGCTTTGTGAGGAGCATATTGATGCCCAAGAGATTGGACAATAAGAGAACAAGGACAGAAAAACACCTAGTGTCTATGGCCACCTTCTTGGTGATGGAGAGAAAGACCAAGAGTTGTAGAGTGATGCGGTTGCCCCAAATTGAATTTGGAATCAAAGACACCATTTTCACCCATGCGAGAATCTATGATGATTCATCGATAAATATCCTCCCAATTCTGTGTTTGACAAGCTCAAACTCAGATCAATTTGAAAGTCAAGAGCGATCGTTCAACTGGTTGACTGATCCATCAAAAGGTCGAGAGGAGTAATTTCAGTCATCATTGATTTCTTAGGTGCTCCACTCAGTGTGAACTTCATAGTCATTGATATTGAGCACCTAAGAGAGTTCACTCAATCTCCCATTATTTTTGTGAAGCCGTCCTTAGCCTTGGCTAAGGCGATGGTAGATTGTGAGACTCAGGAATCGATTTCCATGCATTGGGTACACACAGATCAGTCTTGACCTTTGAGGACACAATCCAACCTGAAGCAACCCACAAAGTTGCTTACAGTCATGACCATCGAGAGTTAGATGAGTCCACCACTTTGCTACAACTGAGATACTGACTATCGAGTCGTCTATTGGATCAGAGACTCCCCACACTTCCACGACTTCTGCTGGTTACATCACCTACATTATGATAGCTTCAATAAACGACTCACAACCTGAAGTTTTCCTTGTGTCGAACATTATGTTTTCTGATTATATTGACCATTTTGATTATCCGACACATGAAGCTACCAATATCCAGCCAACTGAGATCACTAGATCCTACCTGAGTTGTGTGTTGGCCTTTAGGAATATTACAATCTATATGGTGACTTATATGATGAGGAACCCATAGTCAACACCACACTACCTCCCAGACCATCAACCAAAGAGACAATGAAGACCAAATTGACCCTCCCCAAAAACATGGTTGCTCCATCCTCTAGTCGGTTATCCCATGGGAAGAGGTCGAGATTCCTCGAGGCGTTCGCCTGAACCACTCAAGGCATGCCACTCTTTTCTCCCTCTCAATGCTTCAGGTTCTAGAAAACCGACTATGAAAGTTTCCTTCAACATACTAGAGAAGGATTTTTCTAAGGATTCCTCATCTGGTCCAGATGAGGTGATTTATATGAGTGAGCTCAGTTCATACATTCTTAAGCTTATTTGAGCAACAGTAGTGTGTCAACCCGTGTTGGACGATCCCTTCACTGTATTAGTATTATTCATCCGAGGACGATTCCAACAATGACATACTTGTATATTCCCCACCTCCTGATTCACATAAGAAGGTCTGTTAAAACCTTCCTTATCATTGTACATTCTCTCTCCATCTTGTATAGTATTTTCTTCTTTCCCTCCCTCCCTAGTAATTCGTATCACTCACCACAACTCCATATCATTTCATTTTATGGTTGTACATAGGATAACCAGATCCTAAGTATAGAGGGGAGAGTGACCTGAGTCTCTCTCTTCTTTTTCATTTTCTTTGTGTATATTTCCCAACCCCATTGATTCTCACACTTACTCATGTCCTATACTTAGGCTGACGAGAGATTAAGTATATTGGGGACCGATGCCTAAACTATATATATGCATCCATTTCTCATCATGACCTCGAGCGCTCCATTTTTTCTCTTCTTCTATACTTAGGATGACCAGAGCCTAAATATAGGGTGGCGGGTTGACTTCTATACTTCTATTGTTTTTTACTCTCCTACGCTTAGCACTAGCTATGTCTTTTCCTCGCTTCTTGTGCTCTAAGGACATAACACACGCTAAGTATAGGGGGTTGTGTATATATTAAATATATACATTACCCATAGCTCATAATTTCGAGTATTTCTTATATATCATGCAATAATTATAGGATGGATAAAATTGGTAAAAACAACTCTTTGTAAAATACATGTATACTTGTATAATTTGTATATTGTATACAAGATGTAAATTTTTATAATAAAACTCATATAATTTTGTACTTTTTTTGTAAATAATACTTTTTTATATTTGTTGCAAAATAGGAGGTATACCAAAAAATAAAAATAAACTTATATAAAAAAGGCTTCTTATTTACTCTTGCATATCATCCTTGCATTCATTCAAAAAAAATCATTTGTCTTGCACTCCATTCATATGCATTTCATAACATATGCATTTCATTTACATATCTTAAATATGCAAAGTGGAAAGTTATCAGGTTCTGAATCGAGATATGAATAGAAACTGAGGATGGACTTGATTTAACCTTAATCTACTTAGTTTCAGAGGAACTTATATGAATTGGAGTTGAGTCTTTTCAAGTCGAGCGACCTAATTCTTTGAGTTCAAAAGACTATGTTCACATGTTATCTTGATTGGTCTAAGTAGAATATTACATACACGTGCATGATTCTTTTAGATAATGACTTAACTTGGACAAGAACCTTGCACGCAGCTTTTCATTGATGAGGTGGTGAGGAGGAAGAATCCTTTAGCTTGGGGAAACGTGCAAGTGGAAACAGTCGCAATCACAATAAGTGGTTTGTGTGTCACAACCTATTCTAGTGGCACCGGCGTCTAACGACAAGATGTCGTTGGTTGCAATCAAGCTTAAAAATATAGATACTCTATTGTCTCAAGACTAAAAAAAAGTCATTATGTACATGCTTCATGTGTTTAAAAAATAGAAATAACCAAAAGATTTAGATGGGCAAAAAGTACATAATTAAAAAATCTCGTTGGAGAAAAATGTGAATAAGCAAGGCATGTGTTTCAAGTATCATATCAAGGAAGCCTGCAGCGGGAGAATTGGCTACACTGGTCAAGCTCCAAGGATATGTGTCTACATTGGTCACAACCCATTCTCTTCTCTACCCACCTTCTTAAGCTGATTGCACTTGAACGTAGAAGGAAATACCCCGTTGCTTGAGAAAGAGTAGCTAGACCGAAGAATTAGGGTTACCTTGTTAGAGGAGGTTGTTTCTTTGCTATTTTTGATGTGGGGTATTATATTTCACTTACTCAATACAAGTAATATTCATAGTCATCGGAATTTGCATATCAGGATTTGTTCTGATCTGATGGTTGAGGTGACCTAAATAGTGACTTGTGGAACTTAAAGGCTATTAGGTCATAAATCCCATTCCCAATAGGGTTCCGCCACATAATAAATCCAAGGGTCAAGTAGAGCTCCATTTTCTCCTTTTTTTTCATGACCTTGGTATGGAACCTGACATCATTTCACTTTTGCATTTCATTTTAGTTGCTTGTATGTGATTCATCACTCTAAAACTTGAAAATAGAGCTTTATTCCCTAGTAATTAGTTGCATTTCATCATTTATTCTACATTTTTACCATTCATGCACTAATAATTAATTTCTGCATTTTAGCATGCATATTTGCATTAAAATGATATTATACTATAAGTGCTTTTTTTCTCTATTAAATATCAGCGGTGTTATATTAAAAGCCAAATTCCTTTGTAAATATCACCTATATTATACTATATTTTCCTCTATTTTATATATTTTTCACTAACTCAGAATTGAATAAATTCAACTCTATATTGTATATATTACTAACACTAATAAATGGAAAATTAAAAAATTTTAAAATTGACCAATAAAACTCAAACCCTAGTTTGAGACTAAAAACCTTAAAATGTGAATATCTCGCTCATAAAATATCATATGGACCCCTACTTGCTTTTTGAATTAATATGTGTTCAATTACCTTCAAAACAAGGTCAAATTCAAAAGAAACAGAGTTCGTATGTGAAACTTGGGTTTTGGGCCCCTATTGTATATTGCACATTGAGTAATTTGACCTTATTATTTTATGTAAAAAAATAATTCTATTTCTTTATTTATTTTGCATTTATTTTATTTGATGATTGTTTTAATAAAATGCTCAAAAATATAAATAAAAATTAAGGCAAACATCAAAGAAAATAAATCAACCAGAGTATGTATATATAGTTTGTACATATGTCATCTTTATTTTATTTCTTTATTTTGTTAATTATTAAAAACAAAAAAACTGGATTAAGTTGCAAATCTTTATTTCATATTTTCTATAATTTATTTTTATTTTTCTTATTAAAAATTACTAAAAAATTCACAAAAACAAAAATGTGGTATTGTATATCTATAAAATGTCATCAAAAATATTATTTGTACAGATGATTTCTTTCGGTTTTGAGTCCTTCACAAAAGTTGTAGATCTAGTCAAGATAAACAAATTTTTATGTTGAGCACTTTTTTATTTGATCTCTTTTATTTCTTTTGGATTTTTAGGATTTAATTTTTTTGGGAGCGACATGTGGGAGCTCCTGAAGTTGCCATGTGTCACCCCCATTTTAATTTTTGTTTCCTTTTTATTTTATTTTATTTTATTCTTATTTACTTATTTATTTATTATTTTATTTTATTTTATTTATTATTAGCCTAGTTATTGTTTATTTTATTACTTATTATTAGTATTTTCTTTTCTTTTTATTTTTTCTTTTTATTTTAATTAATTAATTAATTTAATAATAACAATAGTTTTATTTTATTTACTATTCTTATTATTTTTATTTTTATTTTTATTTTTTTATTTCCACGTCACTGCCCCTAAGCGTACCATGTGGCATCCCCCTTTCCTTCCCCCCATGCACAACCGCCTCCTACGACGTGCGCACGCCCTCTTCCTGTGGAACTCCTTCAACTGCCATTATTTTGCCTTATGCGCAATCACCTTCTCGTAGATTTTGGCTCCGCTCCCTTCTTCCCTCTCTCTTATGACCCCAATGGCTACGTGAGCCCTGTCGTTCTCTCTCATCTACTTGACCATCTCCCTCCTATGCCCTTCACAGCCATCGTTCCTCCCAACCAACTATTGCCCCTCTTTCTCCTTCCATGTAGGACCCACACCTCCCTCTCTCTCTCTCTCCACTCCTTCCACCTCTACCAGCAATAGCCCTCGCAACCCGCACATGCTTGCCCGTGAACTCCCATTTTCCTCAATTGCTCCAACAACTAATAAAATTCCATCACCACCCCTCATGCACCCCCATCCGCCATCTTAGATGAAGAAGCCACCAGTCTCCTTTTCCCTATGGTGATAATACTTGGGCTAGTATGAACGTGACGACAACTCAACCTTCTATGCATGACAAGATCCAGCGAGCCAATCTTGCTGCCATAGTTTCCCCCTTATAGCTATAAAGCTTCGAGTCCTTCTCTTTGATGGTCACTCCTCCCTCGGCAAAGAACTTCCAGCTCTGAGCCCCTTGGGTTGTGCTCTACCTCTACGCCTATCGACGACACGACTCCGTTATGGGGTCACTGCTGCTCATCTCCACTGAACTCATCCACGCGAGGGTTGCTTCCCCTCCCTTCGCCAACCTCAAGTTGGCCGCTAGAACTCCGCCTCACCTCGACTCCATTGCACATGGCAATTGAGATACTCGACCATCAAATACTAGCTTCCCCAACACTCCACTTGCAATGATGTCCACACCACCCTTGGACCGCTCCAACTCATCTCTCGGGCTTCCTCTTATCTAGGTGAGTGAACCACCGATCGCCCTCCGTGCACCAGAGTCATCTCCCATAGATCGTCAACTCTGCCTTCGATGCTCACCTCGCGCTCTGCACGCCCCTCCGCATACGGTCACCTCATCTAATGCCTTAGGATACAGACACCCAATTTTCTCCCCATAATATGTGAGGCACGTGACAAGGGAAATTTGCATAAACACCAACAAGCTTCTGGACAAACACGCTTAGACCCATCCAACCCAAAGGCATGTATGCATCATGTGCTCGTGGAATATTATAGAGTTTCCCCCTACCGCCTAGCAATTCCATCAACAGCCCTACCAATAGGAGCACACATGCCATGCACCCTCCCCCTCAGACAATTGCGCAAGAATTCCTATGGAATGGAATAATTAAAGAAGTGCATTTAGTGCATTATTTTTATTTCATTTATTTATTTCTATTTGTATTTAGAACCCTACACTTGAACATTTATTTTAACAATCATCTTGTCATTAATTTTTATTATAGAAATTACATTGGTTAGAACAATTATTTCTTTATCTTGTGAGTATTTAATAGAATTTGTTTGAGTTAGAGCTGATTTAAGTTAATAACATAAGTGGAAAATTGTATATTTTTCCCAATGCGTTCTCTTTAATAGATATTAAATTAAACACTGCTATGAAAAATTTCGAAAAGTCATATTAGGTAGATTTAATTTTGTTTTATTTTGTACCTAAGTTTGAGGATTTACATGCATATCAAGGTTGCAATAAAATCATTGGTGCTTTGAGTAATTGATTTTAATAGACTGCAAACAAATTATTTTTGAGATATTTAATTTTCTTGGATCCATTTCATATAGACTTTTCTAAGATAATTTTATTTCTGAAAAATAAATTGGTTTGTAATTTATTAATGTTAATTTGCAAGAAATCACCCTACATGCATCATCAATTCATAAATAATTCATTTTGCATTAGAAAATTCCAAAAACGTTGTAGATCATTAATTTCATCATTTTCACCTACTGGCCAAGTTTGAGGAATTTTTTATCTTTATTTGATTAAAAAATGGATTTTTAGTCCCTAAACTATCCCAAATTTGCATGACGTTTATTCATTTCATAACGAAATTTAAATTTTTTTGAAGGATATGGGAAAATCATTAAGCGCATCACGGAAGCATGAGGATCACATCGTATGTGATTGGGGATCGAGGCTATGGAATTTAAAATTTTTAAACGATGAAACTACATGATCCAAGAATGCTTCCCGCATCATTTCATATAAACCATAAAAATTACTTGGTTTAACTCTTGAAGTGTTGTTGCAATCGAGTCTCTAAAGGAAGAGACCTCCTGTCTCAAGTCCGATCCAACAGAGGAGACGCTTGCGAGCGCATTGATGAGAAGTGTACTCGTCGTAATCCTTGTTGATAATACAAGAAACTAATCTCCTGATCTCGTCTCATGAGATCCGATGTCTTCTTCTCAAATGAGGCACGTCGAAGGAGACAGAGATTCACGAACAAACAATCCAGCAGCATAACGACTATGATGCGATGATGGTAACTCTTTCTAGGGCTCCATGGTGGACGATCATAACGAGAGAGAGAGAGAGAGAGAATTGGCGTGTAGAGAGAGAGATGGAGAGAGTTTTATTCCTCTTGTAATTGTGTGTGTGTGTTCTAAAAGGTAAGGGCTACCCTTCCTTTTTTTTATTAGTTGGATGTATATGGATCTCAATCCATGTACCCTCTTAATCCAACGATTTAAATTAAGAGGTTATTAATCAATAGCCATGATTTGTTGCTATAAATTTGCAACAACAAATTTAATTAAAATAAATTAATTATAACCCTTTATCAAGATACAAATTACTTCATTTTAATTTCAATATAATAAACATATAATAAGGGAGGCAACCACCACCCTAAAAAGAGGGTGGCGACCCCCCTGACTCTATCAAGGTGGACGACCACCTTGTTGGTGGTTTCGCCTTCCTTAATATATATATATATATATATAGGATAAAATGCAACAACTATTATTGCATTTAACTTCACAAAAATAATTTCAAATTAAATTTGTGAAAACATTAGTCATGACATTGACAAATATGAATCATATTCATATATACAACATAATATGCAAATTAGATTTACAATTAATTGTTTATTGTGAATCCAATTTCCCAACAACATATAATTTGTAATTCTATTTACACTTAAATCTCTCCATCATATGACAAATCATATTTATAATATCCATGACTATTGTGTATAATTAACTCATATTTATAATATCCACAATATCACATCCTTAATAATTAACTCATATTTAATAATCTTGGATTTCTATTCTCATGTGCCCAAATGACATAAACACATTCACATTATTCACATCTTTGATAATTAAATCACATTTAATTACCTCAAATAAATCTCCTTATAACATGAATAAAATTCATATTATTCATGATAATTAAATCACATTTAATTATCAATATCTCATGCTTAGATACATAATATCAACAATGAAATTATCCACACATTCTTTGAAGGATAATGCACTTTCTCCGCAAATACTTGGAGATAAGGACAAGGTGGTTGTATTGTTCTACATGTAGTGACTTGGATGTTGAGATCACATCTCAAATCTAGATCTTGTGAACCTCTAATAGATGCTTGATTAAATCAAGACTGCAAATCTAATCTTCTCGTTGCTTCTAAATCACATTCAGATCTATGTCCAATATTTGGACCAAGATCAGATCACTTCTCTACTGAGAGGAGTCACTAAAATATAGACCTGTTTCATCACTCCCTGGGAATGGAAGCGCCATGGTTATACAATTGTTTATGATCACATCACCCTCAGATCTTCCTAATACCTGTACATTCAACATACTGGAAGACCAAGAACAAAACCCAGAGTTTTTGATCTATTTAGACGGTCTCCTTCATAGTTTTATCATTAAGATTCTTATCTAAACATTAGGAGTTGGTATCGATCATATACTTTCCAAAATCATATCATACCCAGGTATTGATTATATACTTTTCAAAAGCATGTATCAAACCTACAAATTCAACAAGCTTCCAAAGCGAGACGATCTTGCACGGAATTTGATTCTTCCCAATATCTCATGATGAGCTCATGTCTCTCAATTTAGCAATGAACCTGCATGATACCTTTGAGAGATAGTATTATTCATATGCTCTTGTATGCACACTGGCGTGCCAATGTATAGACCTTGATTTGGTCATCAACCTATTGGTCTGCCAAATTTACATCCTCAGACATATAGTAACACATCTGTCTCTAGTCAGATGATGTGTGCCTATATCGTGACAACATACAACATAGGTCTTTGGTTATCTCGATCTTGTTAAGTCAACTCTTTGACCTAACTTAAGTAACACTTCCGAATCTCTATTCTTATGCAGAGGACCTACATCAAGAGGTCGGTCAGATATCATCCTATAGAGAAAGGATTGCCATCTCCTTCTCATGCTGGAGATCATCTCTTAATAATAATTTGATGGTGCTTAATGAGTCATCAATCTAACTCTTTAGATATTCATTCAAGCACCAGCCTCTATGATTCAACAATTGAATAAAAAGTTGTATGATCATTAAGATGACCATGGTGTATAACCCTAATTGTACTAAGGGACCTAATATTCAAATTAGTTATTCTTCATTTCAGATCAGGGTATGGTATTCATAATAACATTTATTGCATAATGGCTTGTCATGGGCTCGCATGTCCAACAATCTCCCACTAGCCCAACGAGCCATTAGTGGAATAATATTTAAATCCACACTCTTGTGAAAATCATAGGATATTTAGAAAAATAGCTAGGTAAGCTTATCAATCATTCTTTTCCCAATATATTGTGCCAAGTCCTTTTATGACACTTACATATCTCCTAGTAACAGTGCCCACATTTAATGCGAATGTTTCATCTTATGCAAGCAATACTCAATTTTGTCAGTTACAGAATCCTTGATACTACAGCTCAATAATTATTATAACTAGTATTTCCATTATCCTTATCAGAATACCCTTATGCTTATATATCTCTATCTCCTAAGGTGTCTGCAGATAAGACCTTGGAGGTCACTATCTATAAAGTCTTAAGTTCTCGAAGATAAGAATTTTATATCACTATCTCAAAAAATCCTGTCATATTTGAAGATATTGTTATTAGTGCAACTAAGTATTTTATCTCCATAGTAGGATTAGCAACAGTTTACTACTCCCACTGCATGGTAGACATATGGCTTTCCTGGCTTATCATAACTAATGTACAAGGGCAAGCAATTTTAGCATTCATTTCCTCAATTCTTTGAGTTGTTATCCCGTTAGATAGGTCAGTATCATATCTTAAGGGAAGGACGCGTTTGTTGAGATTTTTCGCAAAAAATGGAACATGTCCAAGGTGTACCTCTATTGTGACGGTTCCAATGCCCTCTTCTCTTTGCTTCTGAACAACTTTATAACTAAGATCTAAGAGGTATCGTTGAGATAATATCTCAATGTATGGAATAGATAGTCTATAAAACACTTACTATTATCCTTATATCTTTCTATACGATTAGGATATCATCTACATTTAGCATGATGAACACATTGACACTTCCATGAAGCTTCACATGGTTCATCAAGATTCTATCTGAAATCATAACATTTATAATTTCATCAAATCCATTGTTCCAACTATAAGAAGCTTATTTAAGTCCATAGATGGAGTTATTAAACTTGCACACCTTGATTTCCTCAACCATGAATCACTAAGTCTACTTCATATGAATATCCTCAAAGTGGTATTCAGAGAGGAATGCAATATTGACTTCCATCTTGAAGATGTCATAGTCAAGTTGTGTAACTATATTTAGCAATATTATGATGGGTTTTAGCATAATTACTGAAGAGCAGGTCTCATCGCAAGCGATGTCTTCTCTTTATGTGTATATTGTGGATACGAGCCGTGCTTTGAAGGTCTCTACCTTCTCATCAGGTCCCTCTTTCTCTTGAAGATCCATTTATACCTTAACATGTCTTACCCATATAGGTGGATCCTTGAGGTTCCATATACAATACTTGTATATGAAGTCTACTTTAGACTTTATTGCTAACGTCCATCTTTCCATGTCATGATCTCCAAAAGATTCACCACATGAAGTAAGATCATTATCAGACTTAACTGACACATGAAATCCATCCTCAAACTAATTTTGAAGATGTATGAGTGTTTCATCTTAATTATCCTTTTAGTTTCTGGGGTTTAGGAGACTCATCATCTTATCAAGATTAAATGAGTTCCTTCACTTCATTTTCATCTTGATTCTCAAGAGAGTCATCCTCTAAGAATCATATCCTTAGAGATGAAATATTTTAAGAATCTCGAGGTCATAAAGTAGGTATCCAATACCATCCTCTATTTTTCTGAAGCAGCATTCTCTGATGCTCGATTCCAGCTTACTTGCATGACATGGTCATGGACCAAGAAACCCTAAATCTTCAAGTGTCCAACACTAGGATAGGTTCAAACCATAGCTTATGAGGATGTTCAAGTTTAGATTTGCATGGAATCTTATTAAGGATATCTATTGTAGTCTCTACTACACACACACAGACACACACACACACACACACACACACACACACACATATATATATATATATATATGGAAACTAAGAGATAAGTATGCTAATATTCATCATTGATCAAATCATGTCACACATGATCCAATTGTATCTCTCTACAACTCTATTGAGTTTAGGTGTATTAGGATGACTGAGAAAGGAATGATATTCCTTTATCTATAAGGTATTCCTTGAATTCATCTAATAGGTACACGCTACCTAGGTTAGATCAAATTCATTTTATCTTCCTTCAAAAGTCAGTTCTATACCAAAATTATGAAATCTTTGAACATTTCAAAGGTTTCAAAGGTAAATGGATGAAATTTATTATCACAAACAATCATCGAATGATATCACATATCATTAATTATTATGATATAGATGATCCACACACATTAATATGTATGAGATTTGGAATACCTTGACATCTTACATCATTCCCAGAGAAAAGTGCATTGGATATTTTTCTTTGAATACAATATTTACAAGTATGTAAGATTTGAAATTTTGGACATACTAAAGTTTCATCTCTTACTAATCTATTGATCTCATCAACATACATATGTCCAAGGCTTGATGCTAGATCATTATCAAATGATCTTCATCCTTCTATTGATCTATTAAGGTTTTAAATTTTTAGTATTAGAAAAGTTAATGAACCATTCATTAATATTCTAATTTAGTAGAGTCCTTCATATGTCAGATTACTATCTGAAATATATCCATCATAACTCTTTATGATAGGTCCATTCCACAATTCATGTTTATTTCTAACATTTAGAAATAGACAATGAGTGGTCATAGAGACACTCTTTAAGACTAAGGGCTCTCCCACTAAAATTATGAAGTCTATCTATCCAATAGAGATTGTTGCAACAATTGCATCAATATCCATGTGGATGACTATTAAACCTTATGATCAAATTTTTTAGTCTTCTAAAACCTATGCAATCAATTGTAAGTATTATCTGAAGAATGAGATACAATTATGACTTTGGTCTTATCTAATAAGCAATTCAATTTCAAAGATAAAAAGTAGATTATAGATTATTCTGATGCACTATTCGAGTCCTTCTCTAAGGAGCCTAGATAGTCTAGATAGTCATACTATTAGCACATAGGCTTATTGCAATATTGGCATTCATCCAACTCTTTGGATGTCATATGTATGGAAGTCACAAAAGTACAGTCAACTCTTTGACTTTCCTTCTCACATGGGTCACACCCACGCTTTCATTGTGCTCTCTTCATCTATAAATAACCATTGCTTAAGACAAAGGATCTCCTATGTTGAACTCAAAAGAATTCTGTGTAAGAGTATTTCAACATTTATACATGCTTCATTCAATTCATACAATATAAATATTATGAATCTTTATGAATGACATAAGTAGAGACAATATAATAATGGCAATCATTGTATCTATATCCATCTAAACTCTAAAAGACTTTGGTTCAAATATGTACTCAAATATTTTGAATACATCATCTCTTGTAGAGCCACCATTCTGCATGATGCAATGAACCATGCCATTTGTGATTAAATGTCAAGAGCACATATGTATACCAGAACATCTTCTTAGATTTTATAAGGATTATTTGACAATTGCGATCATCATCGATATGCCACTTCCAAAGCACACTCGGAGATCAAGACTATAGAGACATACAAACCCTAGGGTTGTAATCCTATTGTTTATTTAAATGTCATTCCTTATTATTACGAGGAACCTTGCACATTGTAACCACATACATTATGTATCCAACTGCAAGTACAATATCTTAATTTTGGATCCAATCCATGATATTTTACTAGTAATTATTGAGTGTAGTTTTGAGTGGGTTTAATGTGGATTATTTGAAATAAGATAAATTACATATATATATATATATATATATATTAATTTGATTTAGGAATTTTTATATCAAAGTTATCTTACCTTATCAACATTGAAAGTTCATTCCCTTAACCACTTTCAATGTAAGGGATATACTTACCATTAAATCTCAAGCATAATCTGGGATATCGTTTATTATCTTTGTCACATCCTAGTAATATGAGAACCTGCAACTCAGATAAAAATAAGTGGGAAAACATTCCACCTTGCAAGTCCAACTTGCATTCCCGATTTGGTCTTTAACACACAGTTCCACCACACCTATAGTGATGTTGATCCATCATTAATTGAACCAACCGTTAACAGGATTAGAACTCGCTATGCATAATCCAATATCAACCCAATAATATGAGGACCCGATATTGGGGTTGCTATGCATTCGATCTTACTCTTTCAAGAAGTAAAGAGCCTGATCAAGATGCACTTGTATGTAGGAGCTGTCACTTCAGACATGCATTTCCTACATACAATCCCTGGTAATAGAACCCTTCTTCTTGACGGGAGACCATAGATGTCACTTATGTGATCCTCCATATAGTGTTCATATGTAATTAATTATTATGAATCATATTCACATAATTAATTATTTTAAGGGAAATAACAACTCTATTCATAATAGAGTGTTTTATTTTTTATTAAATCTAATTAGTTTAATCATATTAAATCGATTATCAATCTAATCAATCAACCAACAAACTTGATTGTTACTTGAAGGATAGTATTATCTCAAAAATACTTATTATTCGAATTTTAATAAATAGAAAAACACATCATGATCCGTTCAAACATTAACCTTTCCTTACCTGTTGTCATGGTTAGTACGGACGGGAGTGGGACAGACTGCTCACGGTGCAACATGCTACCCCAACTCTCCCTGACTAGACACCATATCCACCTCAGGTCAGGATAATGTCAATTGATCAATTTATACTTGAAATGAAATCTTTCAACCGAAGTTATACCGTATATTAATAATCAAAATATTTTTTATTAACATTATAAAGAGATTTTTTAAACAAATCCCTTATCCTATTCAAGCATCAATGTTTGTTGGAAGGTTCATGTAACCAATTGTGATCTGGATCATATCTAATCAAGTTTTGGTTATGATCAATGTCATTCAAGGAAATAATCATCATATTTAAATATTTCACAAATATTCATCAATAATTATCTCAGTAAATTAATCATTAATTTCCATTAATATAATTTAATGACAATCACAAGGTTCATGATCAATTATGTAATTTCCAGCAGTAACCCCTACTTACTAAAATTGACATATCTCAATCCATTTAAATCCAAATAAAGCAAAATAAGTTTCCATAGTTTGCTAATTTGATTTACAATATAATCCAAGTGATATTCACACATTTATAGCCGTTTTAAATCCATAATTAACTCTTTAATCATGTCAAGATTCACCATCCTCGAAACAGTTGATACATGTTCATTGAAATGATCATAGCCTGAGAAATCGGATTCCAAATCATGCAAAGTCAAATCACACGGTTTCCTTATTTGTTGAGGATCATTATCTAACTAATAATAACACGTTTAAACACTTTTAGGAAGGTCAAAAAATGCACTAAACATGGTTGTGTGAATGAAATGCGATGAAACATCATACAACCAAAAAATGCCCAAGTCATCTTAGGTTTATAGATCATATCCAAAACCTATGACCTGTGGCTTTCATACCACTGAAAAGATATGGTAAAATACTTAAGAGAGACACAAAAACTTGAGGATTACATCGTATGTGATTAGGAGTGAGTCGTAGTAGTTGCTTATGAAAAGGTGACAAAGGTATTTTTTCAGAAACTAGAGGTTCAAGGTCCTCTGCAGACTCCATAGATGCTTTCCCTTTCTCTTGTGTTGGGATCTTTAGGTGTCCTTCTTCATCCTCCTCAGAAGCATCCTCCGGTTGATCTTCTGAGTCTTCACGGTCCGATTCCCTTGCCCAGTCAGGTACGACCATGGTCCTTCCGCTCCTGAGTGACATGGCATTGATATTGTCAAACGAAAGGATCTCATGTTCAGATGTGGAAAAATCTGAATAGTATACCTGTCTATTGTGTTGAGACGATTGAGATTTGTTCAAGCTATTTGGGTTAGCTTGAACTTGGGCGAGAATGGTTGTGGCTGGGGCTGTCTGTTCATCCTTCCAACGGGATAAACAATTGACATCGACCCGTAGATCGTACAACTCATTTCGAAAGTTGCGAATTTCTTCAAACATTTGCCTCTGGATATCGACCGGTTCTTCTGGAGGGTTGGATGATTGAGCTGATTGTTAGGGAGCTTGATATTGCTGATGGTATTGCTAAGGTTGGTTCTGGAGATTGTAAGGTTGCTGCTGCTTCGGATGCTGGAAAGATGTAGTGTTCTGAGTGTGTTGTGGAGGCGGAGGAAATGCGGCATTATAGAAAATGGGCGGACGTTGATAAGGCTGACGGTCCTCCATATTTCCCTGTTGGGTAGTGTCTTGTGTGTGCCAAATGTCGTTTACTTCGAATGTCAGAGGCGGAGCTTCTTTGACTGTCTCGGTCGGTGGGGGTGGATGTTGGGAAGTTTGGACATAGGATTGGTCTTGCGCCCATGGTTGTTGTTGTTCTGACCCTGGTAGCTCTTGGACATGATGCACATGATAGATCGGAACTATAGGTGCAGTAGGCATCCCCATCTTGGACACCTTCGTAGTGAGCTCCTCCATCTGCTTTGGGAATTGGGAGATCATGTTGTCTATGTCATTTATTCTCTTATCCACTACTGTCATTTTATCAGCTATGAAGTTCATGTTGGGAATCAAATCCTCTGCTATTTATGCGACAGTCTGCTTCCCGCCTTTGGCTTGAAGGGTGTTCAGGGAATCAGTGTATGCTCTACTGGCAATCTGAGAACGGCTTATTTCTGCCATATGCTCCAGTACTTTCCAGACGATCTCAGCTCCACGCGATGTGTAATTCCCTCTGCAGGCAGTGCTAACTAACCCTTGAGTCTCGTAGTTGAGGCCAGAGTAGTGTGACTGAACTAGGATGTTGTTATCCATGTCATGGCAGGGACATTTCTGTAGTAGGTCTTTAAACCTATCCCAAGCCTCACAGAGTGGTTCATTGGGCATTTGAGAGAAACTAGTGATGCGGGTCCTCATTTGGTTGGTCCGACTCAAGGGGTAGAATTTCTTTAAAAATAGGTTTTTAACCTCTCATAAGTAGTCACAGTCACCCCTAAGTTCTTCACCCAGTAGTCTTCCTTCCCTTTCAAGGAGAAAGGTAGTGCAGTGAGACGAATGTAGTCTTGGCTGACTTGTGGGTGCCTCAGATTAGAACATATCAGCTCCAAGTCACGCAAGAATTCATATGGCTCTTCAGTCGTATTACCATGGAATTGGGGTAATTGACTTATAAAATGTGGCTTCAGTTCATAATGAATCTCTGGCTGTGGTGGCTGCAAATAATCCTCACTCTGTACTGTCCAGGGATGTATGCAGCTTCCATTGGCAGTTCTTCCCCAGCATTCAACTGCTCAAGTTGTTCCCTCGGTAACATCTGGTGTTGCTCAGAAGCGGCTAATCTTAGTAGAATCATCTTAATAGGATCGTCATTGGGTTCATCTTCAGGATCTTTCTTGGAAGAAATCTTGGGAGGCGTCTCTTCTTCTTCACCGTCAGAATATAAGGGGTTCGAGTTAATAGAGTGGAAATAATTGAGGTAAGAGTTTTCCTTAATCTGTTTCGGTGAGAGAGAGACAGTGTGGGTATGTCCTCCCTCCAGAAAGAAGAAGGAATTGTAGGAATATGGTTCTTGGGAAAGGTTTCCCTGAGGCCAAGGAGGTCCAGAGAAAGAGTCTCTCTGGACTTTTGAGATCGGAGAGTTTGTGGTAGTGAGAGAAGGGTTCGTGGAGTCCGAACAAGAATTACCACAATCTTCCATTCTCGAGGTCAAGAAGAGATTCATGGTTTATGATGTAGGAAAAAGTGTGCGGTATTCGTTGATTACTTACTTTCTACGCACAAACCAAATACAATACAAGGATTTATTTCACCAACTCACTAAGTGAAGGCCGTAAGGGTTCAGGCAATTATCTTGTCAGTTTTAAATTGGTGAGAATTCAAATCTTGCAAACGGTTTAACGAGCTGTTAGGTACAAAATTTCCTTAAAGACTGTCCCGAGATCGTACGGCTAGTTGCATCCACTTTCATCCAGTATAGGTGTAAGTACGGACCGTAAAACGGCTACCCATATTACTTAAGGACGGAGCCTTACGCAGTGTCCTTTAAACCACCCACTTTGCTAAGGAAATCCGGACCGTAAAACGGCTACCCGTATTGCTCACTGAGAAGTAGCTAATCGTTTTTAAAATTAGTAGTCTATATGAAAATCTTGGCTTGGCTTTATCCTAGTGCGCATCTCTCTCCTCGCTGCAAGATAAAATCAAACAATGTTGGGGTTGCTCTCCCGCAAGAATTCTTGATTTTATGGGTTCTTAAGATCGGTTATATTTAGCAGTCCCAATTTTAATAAGGTGATCACTGAAGAATTTAAATGAGCACAAGTACACGTCTACCGTCCAGTCCCAATTTCCTTTAAAATTATGTGATAAAACAAGAGGGAGGAGTTCGAGAAAAGCTGATGCACGCGAAAACAATGATGTATGCTCAGTTAGAAGACTTACAGTGCTTCCTCGCAATCTCCATGTGGGATGCAATATAGAATTGAAAAGTTATTCTAAATGAATGCAAGCCGATTAAAAACTGCATCTAAGCAGAATGTTCTATTAGTTGAAAAGAATTGAGTTAAATTTCGGCTAAATTGAACGATCTAATGTGCGTCTCAATTAAAGTGCAGTGTGGCCTTAAATCCTACAAGCACAGTCAAAAATATAAATGCTCTAAGAGCCGTATGTGCATGTCTATCCTAATCGTCACTCAAGTCGGGCCCCACCCTCACCGGAGAGTTAAACATGCCGCAACATATCACAGAAAATTTCAAGGTCTTTTTACATGCGCAAGAGTCCAAACGGACACCGTTGTAAATGAGCAACAAAATAAAATTATAGAAATTAAAAACCTAGACTCTACGCTCTCTCACAACTCGACTCGATCTTAAATTAACTGCGGCTTTTTCGAATGTCGGTGAAGATGCTTTAGTTTCTTGAAAAATCGCTCCACGTACGCCGAGTACCTCGCAAGAAAAATAAGAGAGATTTGTGTAAGAGAATGACTCAAAAAATAATCAGAAATAAAATAAGCGAAATAAATGCTGAAAAATAAATGCAGGAAATAAAAGTGGAATTTACAATGAAAAATTCGGGGTCAGACTACCCGAATGCGGAAAACCGAACAAGAAATTTCAAAACACAAAACTAAGTCGTTTGCCTCCCCGGTGGCTCCATCTGACGAGTTTGAAATTCGCTGCGTTAAGAAGATGTATTTATTTTCTGTTCATGCTAAAAATAATCAATGGTTCGTTGTAGGCGGTAATTGGAATCAGTTAAGAAATGACCACAAATATTTATTCAATTTCAATCATGTGGTTTTATGTCTATTTTACTTGGGCAAGTCCCAAGGTCGATCACAAGGATGCAAAGGAACAACCTAGAGTTATGTCTATCAAAATTCGTGCACGGTTTTCGAGGCGGTTTTTTTTGGAATTTGTAATGCAAATAAGGGATGCAAGATGCAATTTCGGCCTATTTTAGGGACTAAAATGTCAATACGTTCAAACGATGTCTGAAAAATACGAAACTTGGTCATGACATAAATTATGATGAAATGAATGTACTGTAATTTTTTTGGAATTTTTGGATGCAATATAATTTTTTTTGAATATTCAAATGTAAACAGAATGAATTTCAACCTTTAATTATAACAAATATTAAACCTAACTATTTTCAAGGGATAAAATTATCTAAGATCTATCGCTAGTTGATGGATCTTAGAAAAATCCTAAACCTCGAAAATGTGGGGTCTAATACCTGTTAAAAATCAAACACTGAAATATGCAGAATGATTTTTACAGGTCAAATTATGCATGCAAATAACAAATCTTTTTTAGCACAATGTCAAGCACAATTAATTCAACAATATTTGATTTTTCGGGAATTTTTTGAGCAACGGTTAATTAATAGCAAAATTGAGAGCATAAAATGGGTAAAGTTTGCAATTTTCCACAAAATAATTATTATTAATTAACCATCAATCATAAAAATATCTACAATATGGCAAATAGTAGAGAATTAATTGACTAACAAAATACTATTTTTGGATAAATAAAATATGCAATGTACGAGTCAGAAAGCACAGAGGAACACAGGGGTATAACTGCAATATAATAAATAAATAAATAAAATAAGTGCAAAGTGCAGGGGGGGCCTATATGTAATTACCTATAAACAGAGGGATGAATCTGCAAATTTTCTAAGGGGTCACGTACCAAGCACGTAACCCTTGGTCGGCGGGTCTTCTGAGCAATTAGCTAGTCTCCAGGGGGTGTCCTTGCAAATTTCCCAGATGACGTCCCCCACGCACATGCCTCGCACGTGATGGGGTCTCGGGTCCAACACCCGGCCGGCGAGTACTGTGAAGGAGGAGGCAGTGCTTCATTGGCTGGTCGCAACCGAATGCGGAGGAAGATCGGTGGAGTATGCGGAGGCGTTGGGGCTATGAAGGCGGAGGGCGGTTGTCGGAGTTGACCGGCGATGAAGTCGAACTCAATGGAGTCGTAGGCGGAGTTGTTGATGGTTTTGCGGAGGCGCACGGTGGTAGCCGGCTCGACGAGAAGAACTCGGAGCAGATGCAGACACAAGGATGTGGCGTACTGCGGCGAGGCACCAGCCTCAGATCTCACCGCGAGGAGTGGGCTTCCAAGCTGTCACCCCGGAGCTTCCTCCTTCGATGTGCAGTCGGCGAATGTCGGTGAAGCTGGAGTAGATGGCTCGAGTCGGAGGCGATGGCGGAGCAGGTGTAGGTCGTAGGTGACGAACGGTGATAGTGGCGTCAGAGATAGTGATCGCAAGAGAGAGACATCGGAGAAGGAGCTAGCGGACGAGAAGAGTGAAGGGGTGATCGGATCAAGGTGAGGATGGAGCATAGGGGTACGTGGAGTAGAGGGCTCGACGGTGTAGATGCCGGAGCAAGGCAGCGGCTTGAAGGTGGGGCTGCAGCGAGGTAGGGGAACCTCGGATCACGCCGTGAAGGAGGGCGACCGGGATGTCACTTCCGGGGGTTGATCCTGAGGAGTCGAATGGCGGATGAGCGACGTTGGGGGGTGTCGCGGTCCTTTAAATAGGATAGGGAGGTGGTCGGATATGGTTGCAGAGGTGGGATAGGAGGCGGAGGCTATGGAGGTCGTTGATGGCGTGGTCAATGGGCGAAGAAATCGGGGAGGCGGTGAGAGAAGCTGAGGTGGTTGCGATTGGCGAGACTCGCGGAGGAGGTTAAGGAGAGGGATGGCGGTTGCGAGGATTGCGGGGGCGGCGGCCGCTTGTTTGGGAAGGGGGTACGGGAGGACGACGACCACAGGCCGTTCGATCGGCCGAGATCGAACGGCCTCGAACGTGCCATGTGGCGACGGGCGGGGAGAAAGCGGCGCACGTGCTTGGCGCGTACCTGGGGGCACGTGCCTCGCACGTGCAGGTATTTAATTATTTTTTATTATTTTTTATTATTTTTTAAATTATAAAAACGAATTTAAAAGAGGCCAAAAAACACTGACACGTGGCGGCCCCAGGGGCTGCCACGTCCCAGCACCACAAAATTCCGAGAATAAATACTTTGTAAAATCGAAAATAAATAGTAAACGGCCTTGGATCGAAAAATTTTCTTCACGAAAATTGCTTGTCTCGATGAGATCTACGATTTTCATGAAGACATCAAAATCAAAATCGATTAAATGCACAAAGTGATATTTTTGGGGTATCCTATGTACATAGAATACCTTGATTTTTTTGGATTTTGTAATTTTTATGTCATTTTTTTAAATCAGATAAAAATTCAGAAAAAATATGGAATAAGCAAAGATAAATAAAGACACCTTAATCTATTTTTTTGTATTTTTTATTAATAGTTTAAATACGTACATAAAATATAAGGTCAAAAACCGTTAAAATACACAATGTACAAAAGAGGCCTGAGCTCTGATTCACTTGAACTTGGTCTTGTTTTGAAGGTAATTGAATGTACATTAGTTCAAAAGTGAGTAGGATCAAATCGGACACTGGATGGGGAAAAAATATGTGGCTTTTAGTCCGAAAATCCTGAAACTAGGGTTTGGGTTTTTGGTCCACTTATTTGGGTTAGTGATTTTTTTATTTTTTATTTATTCTTGTAAGTGATATGTACATAGTGGAGGTGGTTTTGGATCATTCGGAGTTAGCACGAAGGAGTTAAAAATTCGGGAAGTTAGGCTATTTACAGGTCATTTCTGGCTTGGATTTTGGCTTCTTATTTTGTGCAGAAATTATGGATAAAATGCAATTCTTATGAAAACATGCATGAATGCTAATTATGCAGAATAAATGCAGAAATGCTGATGATTTTGAGGGATTTGAGATTAATAAATGAGATTTAGAGTGTTGAATTCGAGATTCGTCACGAGGTAAGCTTCTCCGAGCTCGTTCTCCTTCCTCCAATGATCCTGTGAGCTCCAAAGTGGCCTAGAAGCCTCCTGGCGTGGTCGTCCAATGGATGAGGGTGGAAAAAAGGGCAGAGGTACCCCGGAGCACTGCCACAAGATCGGTGACGAAATGGCATTCTAGGTACCTAATGTTTGCACAAAAATCAACCCAATGGGGGGTCTGAAGCCTCCAGGACCTCCAATTAAGCACGCACAACAAAATGAGGGTTCCTGGGGCGTCTATCGGAGGTGGAGTGAGACGGGTTGCCCTCCTCCGATGATAGCAGAGGAAGAGGAGCTGAACGACTAGATCAGGGGTCGATCTGGGGCAATGAAGGGTGGAACGGGTCAGGAAATGAAGAGGGAAGAAGGTGGAGGGGGTATGGGCGATGGGGACAACGGGAATCACGATGAGGAGGTTCGTCGGAGGCTAGCTCCGGCGAACTTTCAAGGGGGATGGATTAGGCTAGATGCAAGAGATTAAATACTAATATAATGCTACAATTCAAATAAAGAAATTAAAACTAAGTTAAAAATCAATAAAAATAGCCTTGACTCGGCCACGAGTGAGGAGATGGACCTCGCGGTGGAGGAGTCATCGAAGATGATGGAAGCACGCCAAGGATCACGTCTTACGCCGCCCCAACTAGTTGGAGGTGGTCATGTCACCACCACAGGTCTGGAGCGCAAGAAAGGAGGAGCCAAACGGGTCAAAGGGTGTTCAAAAAAGAGAAGGAAAGTTTGATGTTTTTTTTGTACAAGCGAGGTGGACGGCTCCAAAGAACGATGAAGATCTAGCGAATCGCCGATCCAAAGCCCAAGATAAGCTATGGACGTGAATCATCGAATATCGGGGAGGAAAAGTTGAGAAGGTAGCCAGGCCGATTGGTGAAAGAATCGACGTGAAAAAAGCCAAGAAAATGAGACAAAGCACATGTTGTCAGAGGTTACATGGTGGGTCAGAGCGTTGACCTGTGGTTAACCCTCCCCACGACCTAGTTGGTCCACGTGGACCACCATGAAAAAGCAACCTAAAAAATATTAAGAAAATCAAAAAGAATCAATAAAAGATTTTATTAATTTTAGATTATAAAATAAAAAATGTTTCTTATTTTATATAGATTTTTATCATGTTTTTTTGTTTTTTAGGGCTTTGTAATTATACTTTACTTTTTTATTTTAGTACTTTATTTTTATTGAGTACGTTTAATTTTATTAATTTAGTTTATTATTTTTAGAAACTTATAAAATATATTTAGATACTTAAATATATTTTATTTTATTTTTCTGATATAATATATACACTTAAATAAATAAAAGTATTACTTATATAGGTACAGATATATGTAATTCATCTATGTATTTGTATTTTATTTTAGTGTTTTCTTTAGGTTTTTTATTCATGTTTAATATGCACATATAGTATAAATAATATTTACAAAATTATAAAAAAATAAAAATAATGAATAATAAATAAAATGAATATTTTAATTGGTATAATTATACAATAACGGTCCAAAACCTAACTTTCACACATTAACTCCAAAAAATATGAAACAACCTTAAATAAATAGCTTATTAAAAGTTATATTCCATTAAAGGTGATTTTTATATATTTTTTGTTTTTATTTGAAAGATATGGGTCTGGGAAGTTGGGATTCCGGAAACTTATTTAGACTGTATTTTGTATATTGTATATTGTTTTTGTGTGAAACCAAATTTGTATTTTTCTGTATTTATTATCTATAACTTTCATGTTCGAAGTTTCTTTATTTGAGGTATAAAAATTGGAACTAAAATTAGGTCCCAAAAATGATTAAAAATAAATAGAATAAAAGGAATTTTATTGTGTTTTGGCCCTTATCTCCCCTACTTTATTCCTTGTCGACCTAGTCGTAGAGATGCCTAGGTCTTGGGGTTTAGGGTCATAAAATATTTTCAATATTTTATCATTTTTCTTTTCTTTTCTTTATTCTATAATTTTGGCATTAAAAGCAGTATTTTATACACTATTTACATAATGATGTATGAATGTTGAAATGCATGAATTAAGGGTATTTACATGCATTTACTAGGGTTTTTAAGGCGAAAATGATAGAATAAAGATGATCAAATGATATCCGTCACACCTAAATAAAATTAACAAGATTAACGACCGATCTTTTACGGTCATTAACTCGAGTGTCGAGTAGGGGAAATTGGGATTTGATTTTTGATCTTGTTTTCATTCTAGATCTCATCGTCATAAATCCCCACATCACGATGATGGGAAGGAGGTCTCTTAGGTTGCCTTTGACAACAACACTTTCGAGCACTCCTCCTCATTCATCTAGGGAAGCTTCAGAGAGCCCAAGCATGCTCTCCGAATCCGAGTTCGCTACACCCTGTCCCCCCTGGACCACCCTTCTTCCAATCCCAAGGTGCCAAAGCAGAGACCAACACAACTATTTGTTCATTTGACGGTACCTGATTTGGGGACTTTTGCCTTTGTAGAGACCAAAGAGATGGCCAACAGTGAGGGATGCACAGATGAGCAACAACAGGGATCCACATATGTACTTGATCAGGACGCCATCAACAACACACTCTTACCATCCTTGGAGACCATGGAACAATAGATCAGAGACCAGTGAGCATTTATGGCTGAGGTACGATGAGAGCTAGCGCAGATGCGAGCTGACCGAGCAGAGCCGCAGAGACCAGCCGGTGGAGAGATACCAACAACTCGAGGAGGAGAAGGACGACCAAAGGATCAGCAGGAGCCAGCCAGACAACCACGCACGATGAGGCAGTTGCACAATCCTCGTGCATCCCTCACCCACCGTTGGATCCATCTACTAGATATTCTAGGAGACTTCGAGCTTCATCCCCATACAATTAAGTTACTGCCCAAGTTCCATAGGCTAGCCACCGAGGAGCTGCATCTACATCTCCAGGAGTTTGAGATGATCTGCAGCACAATCCACGACAGATTCGTGGACGAGGACACAATCAAGATGATGGCCTTCCCATTCTCTTTAGTTGACAGAGCAGCCTACTGGTTGAAGCATTTGGGGAGGTATGTCACCTCCTGGGAGCATCTTCAGACCAAGTACTTGAACAAGTACTATCCTCTCGGCCAAACCAATGCAACGTGAGAATCGATCAACAATTTCACCATGATCCCAAACGAGCAGTTTCACGAGGCTTGGGATATATTTAGAGAGCTCATCGACTGGTATCCACATCACGAGATATCCAAGCCCAATTTAATCCAGAGCTTCTTTTGTGGCTGACACCGGAGCTGCAGGGGCTAGTAAATGCCTTGTGCAGAGGGTCCTATTTTGCGAAGGATGAGGACCAAGTCTGGGCCATCTACGAGGAGATGGAAAAAAACTACACGGTGATATCCTAGACTAGGGTCCATACTCAGGGGAAACCCCTCCCATAGGTCGTGTCTTACTAAAGGATAGCACAGGTCGATGCAGGACCATGTACTTCGTCAACAGCAGCAGCATAGGCCGAGTCCTCAGCCGCTGACATGGGGATCATTAGCGAGAAGCTAGACCGCATCGAGATCATTGAGAAGAAGCAATTCTAGGGCCTTACCAAGATTGATCAGTTGGTACAGACACCGGGTGACCTGAAGACTCAGATCATGTGTCTCCAGGAGGAACAGACGGCTCCACAACCTCGTCTTAGGTCACGAGATGATACCAGCAACAGCATCTCCACCCAACCTTCTGCCACCTACCACAAAGTTCACTACATTCAGGTAGAGAAGGTCCAGCCACTACAACACTACTCCTAGACACCACCATCTCAGAACAATCAGATGGTGGTCTACCAACCAGATCAGCCCCTGGCAGTTCTTCCCCCTCCACACTATGAGCAGGAGCCATTGATGGAAATCAATGGGATTTGGTATGATCGATACCAGCAACAGCCCGAGATCCATCACGATCAACCCGTATTCAGATGGTCCAAGGAGGCACCTCATCTCAGCTGCAGCCTTCAGCTCAGGGCAGACATAGTAGCCAGTAGCAGCAACAGTCCCATCACTCCCAACCATACGAGCAGCAGGGTCCTCGTCCCTACTATCAGGGACAACAGTAGAGGTATCCACAACAGCTTCAGCGGTTCTATCAGCCTCCCCCTCGCTACCAGTAGACTCATCCTTATTTCTAGCGAGGCAACCCATCCGGTTCTCATGGACCCATTTATGAGAAACCATCCCTTGATGACCTCATCGCATATTTTCTCATCAGCATGCATCCTTCTTGTGACAGTAGGAGATGAGGGGAATCATAAAGGTAAAGGATGTCATACCTGCTTAGACTGAACCGAACCCGAACAATCTGAAGAGGAAGTCTAAGCTGGTATAGTTTACAGGGACTACCGCTCCTAGTGATTCTCTAGTTGATGTATCTTCCTATGTGTTTGATGTTGATTTTGTGACACTTAGGAGCGGTAGGATGCTAGCCGGTAGCGCCTCGTCTGAGTGATGACCACTTGGAGATTCTAGATCACCAGACGAGGAGGATAGCAGTGTTGATGTCGTTCATGATGATGATGACGGTGGTGCTGAAGCCACCAAGGATGTTGATTCAGTCGACGATACTGAGGTCGTTGTGTTTCCAGATGCAGTCGGTGGTATTGAGGCCACTAGTTTTCCTTCAGTTTGGTACCATCTTTTATATCTTAGGACAGTTTTAGAAAACCCCAAAAAATGAAAAAAGAGAAAAGAATAAAAATATGAATAAAGGAAAGATTTTCGTATCTCCTTCGAGACCATATGTGTTGCACGATGATATTGGTATGGATTTTAATCCTTCACATCCACAATAGCCTATTCCTGACCCTCTCTCTGGAGAAGGTCCGACTACCCCCTTCCCTCAAGAACTCCGCTTAGCGAAGGGGAATAAACCAAAAAACCCCAAAAAGAGACACCATCTAGAGTTTAGCCAGCATATGATTGATAGATTCCATCAGCTAACTCTACAGGAGGCACTAGAGCTCATCGCTCTCTTCCAGAAGAATTTGAGAGAGAAGACCACAATCCGTAGGAGGAAGAGGAATCACAATGCATAGATCCATGTGCTCAATCGTGCCACTTGCTCACCATTTAGAACCGATTGCCAGCCAAGAGACCTGATGCAGGAGCTCAAAATGTCAGATGCCATATTCATGAGTAGCGATTTGATCATACTCTATTAGACAATGACTCTTTAATTATCCTTATTTCGATAGCCTTACTCGACCGATTTGATTTGGACCCTCTTCGACAGAGCAGGAGAGTCCTTCAGTTTGCTGATAGATCTGTCAAGAGGACGAAGGGGTTATTGAAAGATGTGGTCATTACAATTCAAGGCATGAAATTCCCCGTGGACTTTGTTGTATTGGACATAGAAATCCTTGAATCTGTGACAGATACCTCCATCATACTAGGATGACCATCTTTGCATCAAGGGCGAAAGTATACAAATAGAGATGATCGAGAGACCAGAGCAAGAGATTTGTCCTGCTCCGAGCAGTTGAGCGATACAGAGCAGATGACAGACACAGAGCGAGACGTCCACTAGGAATACGATATTGTGATTACAGATGATGAAGAAGTTTGGTCTGATCCTGTATCACGAGAACTTGTTGCACCTTCAGACACTACAGATTTACATATTCCAGCAGATGAGAGTTCGGAGAGCACACTCTTGGCAGAGGAAACATTTGAGGCTGATGGTGGTGGTCTTTAGAGCAAAGCAGAGTACATTTCATGTTCCTTCGATTTAGATCCCTCAGATTCAGACATTGATTGGGATGATTTTGATGATTGTATACCATGTATGATTCCCACAGAACCGACAGCTAGGACGGAGAGTGAGCTAGCACATATTACACACACATCAGCTGGGCCACCTTCGTCAGATTTTCACATGCAGCGAGAGTTCTCCCATGCAACTCTAGTTGCCTTCACTTAGACATTACAGAAGCCAGATTTGTCAGCTCCTAGTTGTCCTGAACTGAAGACCGTACCGCTGTCTATGAAGTACAGATTCCTTGCGGTTGAGCCAGAGATGTACCTAGCCATTATCTCATCAAATTTGACTAGAGAGCAAGAATCTCGTTTGATGAAGGTTCTTGAAAGAAACCGTAAGGAGATTGGATGGAGTGTAGCTTATCTCTAGGGGATACGTCTGGCCCTGTGCTCCCACCATATTTTATCTCGAAGAGGATGCCAAGCCATCACGTAAGTTCCAGCGACGGCTGAACCGAATCTTCGAGTTTGGTCATGAAAGAGATATTAAAATGGTGGAGCGTCGATTTTATCTACCCCTTCTCTGACTCCAAGTGAGTTAGTCCATTACATGTGGTACCCAAGAAGACAAGTATAACTACATTTGTGAGTGAGTCTGGAGAGGAGATAGCCACCTCGGTACCCGCTTCTTGGAGGGTTTGTGTGGACTACAGACGATTGAATCAGGCCTCTAAGAATGATCATTTCCCACTGCCATTTATTGATCAGATCATCGAGAGGCTAGCTGGGAAGAGTAACTATTATTTTCTTGACGGGTAGTCTGGCTATAACCAGGTGGCCATAATGCTTGAATAGCAAGAGAAAACAACATTGACCTATCCGTTTAGGACATATGCTTTCAGACGTAGGCCCTTTGGTTTATGTAATGCCCCGGCTACATTCCAAACGTGCATGTTGTCCATCTTTTCGGACATGGTGGGTGAGTATTTGAAGGTCTTCATGGATGATTTCTCGGTCTACGATGATGGGGTCGATGATTGTCTTGATTGCCTAGATCGCATAATCTAATGTTGTATCGAGGTTTGTCTTGTATTATCTTGGGAGAAGAGTCACTTCATGGTGACTCAAGGGATGGTACTTGGTCATATCATCTCAAGGGATGGTACATGGGCATGGAGGTCAATCTGACCAAGGTAGATATTATCAGGAAACTCAATCCACCTTCCAATTTACGACAGTTGCAGTCTTTTCTGGAGCATATTGGTTTCTACCGATGATTCATTCAGGATTTCAGTAGTATTTCCCGATCGCTTACTAATCCGCTGATAAAAGACATCGAGTTCATTGTAGATAATAAGTGTCTAGCATCATTCGAGACTCTCAATGGATTAGTTGTCGAGGCTCTTGTCCTCCAGCCACCCGATTGGTCTCTCCCATTAATGATCATGACAGATGCTTCTTGTTTTACCATGGGGGTTGTACTAGGATAGAGGAGGGATGGATTACCTTATGCCATTCATGACGCTAGCTGGATTTTGGATGTCGCTAAGCAGAATTATACTGGTACAGAAAAGGATATGCTAGAAGTAGTCTTTGCTTTGGACAAATTTAGATCTTATATTCTTGGATCCCGAGTGACGATACTTATAAATCACACAGCCATCTGATACCTCGGGGAAAAGAAGGAGGCCAAAGCTAGATTAACTAGATGGATCCTTCTACTCCAGGAGTTTGATATTGAGATTAAGAATAAGCTGGTGTCAAGAATGTGGTGGCAGATCACCTCTCCCGTCTAGAGAACCTTAAGGATTCAGAGCAGATGGCAACTATTACAGAGACTTTCCCAGATGAGGCGATCCTTGCTATCGCCTCGCTTCCATGGTATGCTGACATTGTGAACTATCTTGTTGCCAAGAAAGTTCCACAAGGTTGGCCCAGACAGCAACTTGAGACTTTCCTAGTAAAAGACAGGTCGTACCATTAGGAGGATCCCATCCTTTATAATGAAGGAGGGGATAGTGTATGGCTCCAGTGCATTCCTTAAGAGGAGCACCATAGCGTCCTCACACATTGCCACAAGCTTGAGGTAGGAGGACATCATTCTGGGAGGAGGACAACATAGAAAGTGCTCCAAACCGGCCTATGGTGGCATACCCGCTTTAAGGGTTCTGATGAATTCATGAAGAGGTGTACTGATTGTTAGAGGATGGGCACTTGTAGACAACGTGATATGATGTCGATGCTGCCCATTCACCTTCTATGAGGTTTTTGATGCATGGGGCATTGATTTCATGAGTCTATTCCCTAAGAGTCAGGGATTCAGGTACATTTTGCTTGCTGTGGATTATGTGAGTCCTTGGGTTGAGGCCATCCCCGTCCATACCGCAGATGCTAAGACCGTTTGTAGATTTTTGAAAAAAAATATCATCTCACAGTTCGAATACCTAGAGTGTTGATTTAGACGAGGGGACTCACTTTATCAATGACAAGGTAAGGGCCCTTGCTAACGAGTTCAACATTGACCTGATCGCAATATAAAATAAGTGAAGAGAGATAGGGTCAACTATGTGCCATATATATTACCTACACTTGCATATATTATTTATATATTTATTTTTGATAAAATAAAATAAAATTGTTCTCTTTATACCCTTGTATATGATCTTATAAAAAATATAAAAATAAAATTCTCAAATTCTTATACAAAATACACATGTATATATTGCATTCACTATTTATTATATATCCTTAATTCATTTATAAAAATAAAACAAAATTATTTTATACTCCTAAAATTATGTTGAAAACAGATAAAATATAAAATAAGGGTATTTTTGTAAAAATAAAAAAAATAAGAATACTTGTACATAATACATAGGTATAATATACTTGTATATAATACTATAAATTGTATATACATTAATTTATTTTCATAAAAATAATTTAAAATCATAGTAAAATACTTTGTGAAATAATAAACATTTTTTAATTTATACACTTTTTAATTTAAAATCATTTACTATTTTTTATTGAATTTATTATTATTTTGTATATTCTTGCTCTCTGATTGGTCCACTGATGAATCTTGGATTCATCACTCTAAATCTCATTAATTAAGCTCAAACCCCTCAAAATCAACAGCATTTCTGGATCTATTCTGCATAATTAGCATTTATGCATGTTTTCATAAGAATTGCATTTTAGCACTAATTTCTGCACAAAATAAGAAGCCAAAAATGACATGTAAATAGCCTAACTTCCTGGATTTTTAACTCATTCATGCTAACTCTGAATGACACAAAACCATCTCCACTGTGTACATATCACTAACAAGAATAAATGAAAAATACAAAAAAAACTAACCCGAGTAAGAGGACCAAAAACCCAAATCCTAGTTTCAAGATTTCCGGACTAAAAACCTTATATCTTCCCCATCTAGTGTTCGTTTTAATCCTACTTACTTTTGAACTAATGTACATTCAATTACCTTCAAAACAAGAGGAAATTCAAGTGAATCGGAGCTCATATGTGAAAGTTGAGTTTGGGGCCTCTTTTGTACATTTTGTATCTTAGCGGTTTTTAACCTGATATTTTATGTACATATTTTATCAATTAATAAAAATCCAAAAAGTAGATTAATGTGTAAATATTTATCTCTGATTTTACCATATTTTTCCTAAATTTTTATGTGGTTTAAAAATGATAATAAAAATTATAAAACCCAAAAACTCAAGGTATTATATGTATGTGGGATACCCCAAAATTTCACTTTGTACATTTGATTGATTTTGGTTTTGATGTCTTCATGAAAGTTGTAGATCTCATTGAGACAAACAATTTTTGTGAAGAAACTTCTTTGATCCGAGGCCATTTTCTATTTATTATTGATTTTACAAAATATTTATCTGCGGATTTTTCTGGTGCTGACACGTGGCCCCCCTGGGGCCGCTACGTGTCAGCCATTTTTGGCTTATTTATTAATTCGTTTTTATTATAAAAAAATTAAAAAGGCCACCGCACGTGCGTCGCACGTTCCTCCCAGGCACGTGCCACGCACGTGCCCTTGCTTCTTCCCTAAGCACCCGCCACGTAGCCCCCTATGGGTCGTCCCATCACGCTCGATCGGACGACACCTGTGCATCGTCTCCAGATGTTGCCTTTCCCAATTTGGAGCTCTGTCGCCCCCCTCCGCCGCGAATCTCGTGCCGCCTCCCCCGATATCGCCGGTTGCCTTCCATCTATGCTCTGTCGTCGCATCCAATAGGATCCTCGTCGCCGCCAATCTCCTCATCAGATCTTCACACGATATCTCGAATCTTCGATCGGATCCCATCACCCAACGACCTTCCTTTGCCGGCCGAACCCATTCCCCTATTTAACAAACGCCACCATTGCCTCGATCTCGCATCCGCCATTCTACCACCATGAAACATCCTCCGGTCGTGACAACCGGCGAAGCTCCTCTGCGACATGATCCGAGGTTCCATAACCTCGTTGCAGCCTCGCCTTCTCAGCCGCTTCTCTGCTCTGACAGTCATCGTCGAGCCCCCCTGCACCTCCAGGTACACCTCCTCCTCCTCCGCAACTTCATATCACTATCTCCTCCTTCGCTCCGCCATTATCTTCTCCGTTCATCAACCCTCGCCCATGACCACAGTGCCCTCCAAGCTTTTCGTGAAGCTTCGCACCTCCATCGACTACGCCCATCTTCAACTAATTTATCCCCCTCCGTCAGCCAACGACTTCTCCGACCATGGTCGCCAACTTCGTCGCTCTCCCGCCGACATCTTCAACATCCTTCGTCAACGACCTCCGGTATCACTTCACCGAGAAGCACCTCCTCTGTCAGTTCATCGTTGTCGAAGAGAGAGCTCCGCCCACGGCCCAGACGATACAGGCTCCGTTAGATCAAGATCACCAGACATCCCAGCCGTTGAAGCATCCGCGAATATCAACCGTTGGATCAACATTAGATCAACCTCCATCGACGGTTCTGATCCGCATCCGAGCCTATCTCCGAGCTACCCCCGCACCAGGAGCCTCGGGTGGCCCGAAGCATAAGGAAAGCGCCACATAGAGCTCTTCTACCAAGCCTCTTTCCGAACCTAGCACACGCACGTGAGTCACGTGTTCCACGTGAAAGTTGCAGCTAAACCCTAAAGTTTCTTCAAATTGCGCCGCAGCCCCACCGACCAAAGGGTACGTGCCACGCACGTGCCCCTCTGGTACTTTTGCAGAAATCTCACTCTTAGTTCTGTTAATTACAAATCTACCCCTGCTTTATATTTATTTTAATTAAAATCTTGCATCTGTACCCCCGTGTTCCCCTTTTATTTTAAACAGCTACATTGCATATTTTATCTATCCAAAAACAGCATGATGTTTGTCATTTAATTCTCTACAGTTTGACATATTGTGGACATTTTTGTGATTGATGGTTGATTAATAATTAATTATTTTATGTAAAATTGCATATTTTTCCCAGTTTGTGCTCTGAATTTGTATTTGATTAACCATTGCTCTAAAAATTCCCGAAAAATCATCTAGTGTAGAGATAACTGTGCTTGACATTGTGCCCAAAAATATTCGCATTTGCATGCATATTTTGTCCTATAAAAATCATTTTGCATATTTCAATGTTTGATTTTTAGTAGGTATTAAAACTAGTATTTTCGAGGTTTAGGATTTTTCTGAGATCAATCACCTAGTGATAGATCTTAGATACTTTTGTTCCTTAAAAATAATTAGGTTTAATATTTAATATAATTAAATATTGAAATTCATTTTGTTTGCATTTAAAAATTCATAAAAAAATTCATATTGCATCCAAAAATTCTAAAAAATACCATGTTTTTATTTCATCATAATTTGCATCTTGGCCAAGTTTCATATTTTTCAGACATCGTTTGATCGATTTTTCCATTTTAGTCCCTAAAATAGGCCAAAATTGCATTTTGTATATTTTATTGCATTAAAAACTACAAAAAAGACAGCCTCGAAAACCGCGCACGTAAATGAGTTCCTTTACTTCATTTTCATCTTGATTCTCAAGAGTCTCAACCTCTAAGAATCACATTCTCAAAGATGAGATCTTTGAATAATCTCAAGGTCATAAAGTCGGTATCCAATACCATCCTTTATTTTCCTAATGAAGTAGCACTCTCTAGTGCTAGATTCCATCTTATTTGCATGGGACCTAATTAAGGATATATATTGCAGTATGTAGTCTCTAGTACATATATATCTTGGAATGTAAGAGATAATTATGCTAAAATTAATCATTGATCAAATCATGTCACACATGATCCGATTGTATCTCGCTACAACTCTATTGAGTTTAGGTTTATCAGGAGGAGTGAGATAGATATGACATTCATATCTCCATAAGGCATTCCATGAATTCATATAATAGGTACCGACTACTTAGATTAGATAAAATCTATTTTCAACTTCCTTCAAACTTTGGTTATAAGACCAAAATAGTGAAATCTTTGAACATTTAAAAGCTTTCTAAGGTGAATGGAAGAAAAATCTTATCACAAATAATTATCGAATGATATCACATATCATCAATGTTTACTATGATATAGATGATCCACATACATCAATATGTCAATATGTATAAGATCCTGAATACCTTGACATCTTACACCATTCCCAAGGAAGGGTGTATTGGACATTTTTACTTTGGAATACAATATTCATAAGTATGTAAGTTTTTGAAATTTTAGACATTCTAAAGTTTCATATCTTACTAGTCTGTTGACAAAATCAACAGACAAATGTTCAAGGCTTGATGCTAGATCATTGCTAAATGATCTTCATCCTCCTATTGATCTTATAAGGTATAACTTTCAGTATTATAAATCTTAATGAACCATTCATCAATTTTCTAATTTAGTAGAGTCCACTAGATGTTAGATTACTATCTGAAATATGTCCTCATAACTCTCTATGATAGGTTTATTCCAGAATTTATGTTTATTTCCAACATTTAGAAATAAACTATGAGTGTATTCTAATATCCGTGTCATAGAGACATTCTCTACGACTAAGGGCTCCCACTGAAGTTATGAAGTTTAATTATCCAATAGAGATTGTTGCAACCATTGCGTCAATATCCAAGGATGACTATTAAACCTTAAGATCAAATTTTCCAGTCTTCCAAAACATATGCAACCAATTGCAAGTGTTATTAGAAGATTGAGATACAAATTCTTGATAGACATAATTCTAGGTTGTTCCTTTACCTCATTGTGTTTGACCTTGGGACTTGTCCAAGTAAAATAAACATAAAACCACATTCATTAAAATTGATAAATATTTTGTGTGGTTATTTTCTTGACCGATTCCAATCGCCGCCTACAATGAACAACAAAATCAAATCATTTTTTGCACGAACAGAGAATAAAAACGTCTTTTTAACAAGTGAATATCGGACTCGTCAAGGATCGTTGACCTCGATCAACCCTCCCTTCCAATCGGGTCAGACCCGATTCTGGCTCGCCGGACCTTTTTCCCCCTATTTCCCAGCCCAACTCCAACCACCTCTTACCTTGATTTTTGGACCCAAGATTCCTCGGACATCCATGATCCTTGTAGATCCCTAGGACTACTCGGATACCCGTAGGGTTGCGCACACTCACTCAATCATTCCAGTCCCCTGGGAACCCTATAAAATCGCTCCTCTACCTCCATTGCCCATCAACTCGTTCTTCACCACTTTTTCGACCCCTAGCCACCTCCAGCTGAGTGACAAATGCATGGAGTGACCCTTGGAGCTCAGATTGGTGGTGCAACAATGCAACTCAAGCTTCGTGGTTGGACCTCCACGCAAGTAGCCTCCCCGCCCACCACAGCGTGGTTGAGGCCATCACCCCGATGCCTACCTTCTCATGAAGCTCAAGAACACGTTCTGACCTTCAAGTACCACTTTTATCCTCGCATTCTCCCTATTCGATTCCACTTTCCCATTTTACGTTGTCGCACGTTCACTCGCTTCGACATGCTGGTCGGAGCTTCATTCCACCCAACTATCCATGCAGATTGACTTGTCGGATCACCCTTCATCTTCCTGTGGAACTAATTCGTCGGAGACCCGATGCGTGGGAAGACCCGATCCGACGAATGAGGAGGTCGAGATTAGGCCCGGTCTCCTTCCCCCTCATTCGTCGGAGACCCGAGTCCCCTTCCCCATCGATTCCCTCAGTCCCTTATACAATAAATCCTTGCTGGAGGTTCGCCTCCGAGCGGCGTATCCCTTGCAGGTGCTGGTTCGTGTGAAGTCACCCATTTGATCCACCAGCTGCTCAGGCGGAGCTTCTCCGGGTCCCTCCTCATCGTTACACATCCGATCGTCGCCACCTTCATCGAAGCCCCCAGTCCGACGTGTAGTGCTTCCACGAAACTGCCAGAGCTTCCATATCTTCCATCGGGTTGGTGGATCTTCTCCCCTGCTCAATCGAAGTTCGCCCGGGAGGAGTTCTTGCAGATGCACTCCGCGTCGTTGGATGACACCCTCTCTGCCAGATTCCATCGTAGCCACCCGATAGAGCAACTTTTTAGATTGTTGGGTCAGAGCCGACACGTCAAATCTGACAGCCCGTCCCCGACATTCTCTGGACCGTCTAATCATTTTGTAGAGGGCGATCAGAACCATCAGAGTCACCACACGTGCCTCACATGCCTCAGGGTATATTTCTCTTTTGCCCTCGCACGTTTATGTTTTCCTATTTAGTCCACTAAATAAATATTGTAGTTAAGACAATTTACAGTTTGGACCTTGTGTTTTTAGCTATTTAAATTTCAGTCCCTCTCGGTTTGTAGCACGTGTAGTCCCACGTACGCTTGGTGATTCAGGTCGCAATGACCCTTTATTGTTTGTTTACTTAACCCGAGTTGCCTAGCGTGTCATCAGACACCATTCCAGAAAGATGATGGCATCGAAAGTGCTTCAGTATGGCCTTTGGTGTGCAACTTTATTCAAGGATGCAGTCGATTATGTAAAGAAATATAATGACTATCAGAGAATTACTGAAAATCTTAGTATGCGAGACACAATGCCTCTGAAATACATTCAGATATCCGACATCTTCGATGCATGGGGCATTGATTTCATGGTACCATTCCCTAATAGCTAGGGCTTTGAATAGATTCTGCTCGCCATCGATTATGTCAATAAATGGGTGGAGGTGATCCCCGCCCGAATCGTAGACAACTGCACAGTCTATCGCTTCCTAAAGGATATCGTCATAGTGTGGTTCGGGATCCCCAATATCATTATTTTTTATAAGGGGGGCTACTTCATAAACAAAGAGTTCAAGAGGTTAACTTAAGAATATGGCATAAAACATCATGTAGCGGTCTCGTACCACCCACAATCCAACATGGAGATCAAAATTATATTGCAGAAATTTGTACGACCAGACAAAAAGAATTGGTCTTAGTTACCAGACTCAATTCTTTTGGCATACCGTACAGTGTACAAATCTCCTCTTAGCATGTCTCCCTACCACCTTATCTATGGCAAGCCTTGCCACCTACCTGTGGAACTAATTCACAAATCCTTATAGACATCGAACAAGTGCAACTTTGATTTTGAGAAAGCAAGAAAGAACCACAAAGTTGATATGAACATATTTCTTGAATTTAGAGACTACGCATACGATAACAACCTGATGTAGAAATATAAATTCAAGAGATGGCAAGATAAACACATCCATAGGAAGACTTTCGAACCTGGATAGAAGATGTGATTATTTGATGCGAAGTTGAAGATTTTCCCAAGCAAACTGAAGAGAACATGGACTGGGCCATTCATTATAAAAATTGTACATGACAATGATGCATTCTCATATCATAATTGTCACCTGATGCACACCCATTCATAGTCAATGGACAGTTGCTGAAGCCATATCTAGAGCATGATACATTCATGTCCATTATTGATTCAATCGAAGTTCTGTTTCAAGATGAACTCTTAGAGTCGACATATTCAGAAACATGAGAAATAAAGCCACAAAATAATGTTTGTTTTCTTCATTTCCTTTTCATTTTTCTTGTTTTTTTGAAAATGTATTCATCTTTTTCATTAATGTTATACTTAGGACGTACTTTGTCCTTAGTATAGGGGGTGACCACCATGAGTTGTTCATTATTGTCTCACCGGTCACCTCAACTCTTGTTCTATCTATACTTAGGGATATTTTACCCTAAGTATAGGGGTAGACAGGTCGAGCTGATGATTCCTTATTTTCCCACCCTTGACCCTCCCTATCTTATATACAGTCTGCTATACTTAGGATTATTTCATCTTCAATATTGGGGGGACGGTCCATTTCTCATTCATTCTTTCTTTCATCATTGCAGTATAGACTTTTCTGTACTTAGTGCACGTTATGTATTTCTTTTTTCTGATCTATGAGGACATAACTCAAACTAAGTATAGGAGGTCGTATATACATTGAATATTTTTAGCTATAACTCGTACTTTTGTATTTTCCATAATATGGCAAATTAATAAAGCACACCCAAATTCTTTATAAGCACAGATTAATAAATTTTTTCAAATGTTTTGCAAAATGATTTGAGAAATGGTTTCAAAATCTTTTGAAAAACCTTTGGAAAATTATTTGGAAAATCTTTGCAAAAAATTTTCAAATCCTTGTCAAAATTCTTTTGTTTATAAAAATTTCTTTTATTTGAGTAAATAAAATCTTTTGAAAATCTATTTATTAATGATTTGAAAAATGGTTGGAAAATACTTTGAAAAATCCATATACATTGTTTGGAAAATATTTACAAAATGATTTTCAAGGGTTGTAAATGTTTGTAAAAATGCTTGTCAAAACTATTTGCCAAATAAGTTTTCAAAATATTTGCAAAAATATTTTTCAAATGTTTGAGAACCTTGTGTAAATAATAACTCAGATAAAATTCTTATAAAAAGTGTATAAAGCTTGTAGATATAAATATTGTAGATAACAACTAACTTTCAACCCCTATATTTTACACCACCATCATTGTAAATACAGTTGCAATCCCATGTAAATAAATGTACATATTCCTTTTACTAACCCTAGTTTAAAAATTCCTAAAATTTTGCAAAAGTCAAATCCAAAAACATTTGCAAAATCTTTTTAATAATCTGCATAAAAATTTGCAAAACTTTTTTTTTCCAAAACTCATAAAATGTTCAAAGTAGAAAATTTCTTCATAAAAATATTTTCTGCATTTTACATAGCATTCATATTTTTCGGATTGAAGATTATAATTGAACAAGTCTAAATAAAATCTGAAGATTAGAGCTTGGTTGGACCTTAATCCACTTAATCACAAGAACTTTAGAGGAACTGGAATTGAGGTGCTTCAGGTCTGCTAGACTTAATGTTTGACACCACAAGAATTGGTTCAGTGTTATCTTGACCGCCTAAGTAGAATATTTTCATAACACACACATGACTCTTATCGATAGTGACCTATGTTGCACACATGCACCTTGCACTTTGCTCATCTTAGTTGAAGTAGTAGAGGGGTGGATTTGCTGGCATGAGACACAAGCGAATGGAAACATGGGAAGTCATAATCTATGGCCATTGTACTCCAACCTGATCCAGTATCCATGAGGTCTAATGACATAACGTTGTGGGTTGCAATAATGCTTCAAAAGATGGATCGTCTACTGGCTAAAGAGGAAAAAGTCCTTATGTAAATGCTGATGTATATAGTACTTTGAAAAAAATGCAAAAATAAAAAACTCCAAAAAAATAGACAGGCAAAAATTAAGAAAAATCAATTCCTGTCGGAGTATGTATGTATTCAATAAGCAAGCTTAAGCTTCAAGGTCAAATGTGTATGTGAGCCTACAACCGAATAACTTGACTATACTGGTCAAGCATACCAAGATAGGTAGCTACACTGACTACAATCCATTCTCTTCTCCACCTTCTCTTATTGAGCTGATTGAACTTGAACTTAGAAGGGAATACCCCGCTTCTAGATGAAAGAGTTATTAGATGGGGGAATTAGTGAGACCATGTTGGAGAAGCATGACTACCGCTTCGGCCAAGAGGAGCTACATATTACTGACTATACAAGATAGATTTGCATTCATAAGGGATTGCATATGATATTGACTTGTTCTGACCTAGCTTTTGAGGAGACCTGGGTAGAGTTTTGTGGTTCTCAGAGGATGTTGTGTTTCAAATAAGATTATCAATAAGGTTACGACCAAACTAAAAATCCAAAGGTCCGATTGAGCTCCAAATTTTGATATTATGAAGACAAGTTCAAAAGTTCAAATCAATCCAAGTTATTCCTTTTTCTTTTCTTTATTTTCTTTCCACTCTCATACGAATAAGTGTTTGCTAGGGACTAGTAAAGGAAAGTATATGAGGGTGATGAATCTCCATTTCATCATCGTTATTATTTCATTTTGGCCTTTAAAGCCTAATTAAATGCATGTATATAACATTATATTGCATAAATTAACCTATATTAGTTATTGTATAAATATTGTATAAAATAACCTATTTAAAGTTAAAATAAAATAATAAAGAAAATAAAGAAAAAGTTATGAAATACCAAAGGTATTGAATGACCCTAAACCCCGAGACATAGGCATCATTATGACTGGGTCGAAAAGAAATAAAGGGGACATAGGGGCCAAAAATACACTAAAACCCTAATTTTCAATTCATCAATACATCCATTTCGGGATTTTTTATTCTTTATTATTTATGCATCAAATCAATAAATTATGTACATGGAAGTTGTAGATAAAATTACATAGGAAAATACAACATTTATTTCATGCAAAAATAATGCACAATTCACCTTCATGCACTCAGAATACAAAAAATCTAGACTTCACATATGTATCTTCTCCACATAGACTACAAATTCACCAAAATCACATTTGATTGTATATAACTTTTAATTATCTTTTTAATGAAGGTTATTTCATTCAATTTGGAGTTAAGATGCAAAATTTAGTTTTTGGACCCTCATTGTGCAATATACTTGTATATAATATTCATTATATTTATTTTTACATTTTTTTATTATTTATATTTTTTATAATGTTGTATAAATTATTTTAAACACATTTATATAGTTAAAATAATAATAAATAATAAATAATATATTAAAATAAATAAGTATACTAGAATATATAGATGTATTATACTTAATTATAACTATATAATAAATATACATAATTATCTAAGTACACAAATAAAATCATAAAAATATAATAAAAATACATATATGTACTTTAAGTCATAATATATAAATCATGTATATAAAATAATAAAATACAAAATACAAATAAAAATGAAATACATAAAATATATGTCAATGTATCTATAAATATATATATATATATAATAAAACATCTATAAAAATAAATAAAAATCATAATTAAATACTACATTAAACAATAAATGTTTTTATGTTTTAATGACAAAATAGTAAATCACTTACTATTTTCAGTCGAAATAATAAAGGATTTTAATTTCTTTTTGTCATGCAGTGTGCTTACGTTGACCAATGGGAGGCGAATGAGGCTTGACCTCGGTCAACTCCTTGGTCCATGTATCCTTGTGTCTTTCAGAGGTAGACAACCTTGTTTCACCCAATTTTGGAGACCAATCCTTGCATCCATTTGGCTTGATTCCTTTAGTACATATGTTCCTCGATCGAAGCCCTATCAAGCCTGATAATTTTCTCTGTCGTTGGACCTCTTAATAGAGCATGATTATCCATCCAACCTCTGTCTGTACATAACCCCTCGCCGGAGACCATTTGATTTTGATCCCCACTTCCTCACCTAACCCCTCAGATCCTTAGCTCGACGAGTCGAGGAGGGTGACATGCTTCTTCTTCTTGTCTGATTTGCAATGCGTTGTAGATGCTAGAGTGGGCGATCCGAGCATCACCGGCCAACTCCACCATGAGCTCTTGACTCCCATGTCCCCGACCAGGTTTGAGCCCCTTTATTTTCCTTTTAGCTAGATCTTCATGCCTTGGTTTTATTTCCTGCATTTTATTTTGTATTTTATTGCTTGAATTTGCTTAGTTTCCAAATCTTATGTTCATCAGGGCTCTAGGCTCTGACCAATGTCCATGTTGTCTCCGCCCTTGTTCCGACTTGAAGACGCCACCACCTTGTTCGCCTTCACTTTCTCTGCGTACCTGACCATCTATCCACTTTTTAACCCTTTTAGATTGAAGAATCGATGTCCTCCTCCTCTTCCTCCACCGGACATCTTCTCCCCACTCCATATGACATTGATCTTCACCAAATAATATCCAGGAATCTTGGCCTTCATCTTGTTGTGCTTTTTTGCCCCTTTGCAGGTCCTAAAGACTCCATATGAGGTGTATCTACATCAAGGGACAACCTCCATGTAGCATAGAGGTCTAGGCCCTCAGATGGAGCTCGGACACTTTTGAGGCACCATGTAGCTACTCCAGCATTCTTCTGAGCATCTCAGCAGCTAACTTGAGAATTTAAGCGAGGAGATTTAGTTGGAGAAAGCTCATCTAAGCGAAGCTTCTTTCGAGTTCTTCCATGCCCCCTAAATGTTGTACAATAAACCTTGATCCCCAGATTAGACACAAGTCATTGGATCACACATGTAGATCATTGTCAGATCGAGTCCTCAGTCTAATGTAACACATCCATCAGCGAAGGGCTATCAGTCGTTCAACAACCGATACATGTTAAGTAAGGAGATCAAAATCGTCCGCCCGACGACGTGGGGGTATTTTGCATTCCCAACCCATGTATTTTTGTATTTTATTTTTAACCTAAAAACATTTGTACGTGGTTATATTTTTGTAAAATTTGCACTTGAAACCTTGTGTTTTTATTATTTACTATTGGTCCCTCGCCACGTCACCTCACGTGCCTGTGCACGTGAGGTGGTGGTCATTTTACAAAAGGACCCTTGGTTTTATTTAATTTCATTTTAGACCATTAAATATCAAATATAATGCAATAATTTTTCGATAAATTGCAGATTGGAACTAACACTTTTTGAATATTGAATTTAAACCCTACTAGTGTATATTGACTTATTTATTCTAGGAATTTTGCATGTTTATCCCTACACTTTGTTAAGGGGATCGGAAATTAAATAATATTGTTTGTAAATTACGTTTAGGTCCCTACTAGAAATTGATTTTTATTTCTTGTATTTTGTTTATTAAAAATATTATTTAGCATCTAAAAATTACAGGTTATTTATTTTAAGTGCCTTACATCATATTTCGTCACATACATTTCTTGGGCCACTTAAAACTATTTCCCTATTTTTTGAAAATTCAAAAAACTTGCATTTAATCCTTTTTTACATTTAAAAAACAAAAAATATAAAATTATCTTAAAAATTCCAAAAGATATATAATATCTATTATTGTATTTTATGACTATAGATAAAAAAAATCCTTATAAAATAAATGAAAATCACTAAAAATAAAAAAGCTCCAAAATCCTTATAAAAATATAAAAAATATATACAAATCCAAAAACCCTTCATTTTAGTTTCTGAATTTTGTTTATTATATCTATTATATATTAAAAATAACTTTTGAAATTTGTGAGGTTTTTAGGTGTTTTTGAAATACAAAAAAACATCCATCTAAATATTCTTAGTCACTATAATCCTATTTTTATTCAATTAAAAATGCAAAAGCATTGGCAAAAAATCTAAGATAAATATCAAAAATAGAGAAAAATACACAAAGATAAAAACATCTTATTTCTTCATTTTTGAAGTATTTATTGCTATTTTATAAATATAAATGGATACATCTATTTATATTACTATATTTACTTTTATTAGTATTATTATAACTTAAAATATCAAAAATATATTTTACTATTAAAAAAGACTGCATCTTAGAGTATTTCATGATTTTGTCTTTATTTTGTATTTTTATACACTATATTATCTATATTATATTTATATATTGTATATACTTATCTTATATCTAATTTAAAATAAAAAGAATATTTAAAATCAGAAAATATAAAATAAAAATAAATAAAATAAAAATATTATAGATTAAAATTTTCAAAGAATTAAATACTAAAAACCCAATAAAAAATAAAAATCTTTATAAAAACGCCAAAACAATCATTATCTTTTTTGTCAATTTTTGTTGTCTATTCTCCTTACTCCTTGTGTTCGATACTCTACACATACTTACACCTATACGCACATTATGTAGAGTTATAATACATTTTAACTCCACATTTTTGCTTAGCATTGTTTCATCTTTTGTGGGTTAATTGTTGTCTGAAACTGATGTTATTGTGGGTCGCTTCAACGGTTGTGTTCCCCGCCTTGTGTGGATAACAAAACCTGCGTAATCCTCGGTTCAATAGAATCTTAAAATAATTTGTAGATCCTAAAATTTCTAAGCATCAAGCAACAATGTTTTGCATGTAAAAGTTGTCCTACAACTATTGTAAGATAAACTAGGGTTTCTTGAAATATTCATTCATTGGCCAATGATGATTAGTCAATTATTTTCATAATTATTAGGCATAAAATTAGTCAAGTTAATTTCATAATTTCCATGATTTCCATTGAGTGATAAACAAAAAGCAAAGAGATTTGATAATCTAATCATCATCCGACCCATCTCCACAAAATATGAAATATCTAGGGCAAACAGAGTTGGAATCATATAAAAAAAATTCGAATCGTTTGCTAGTTTTATTCTCTACTTAATTGGTGTGTTTATTTCATATGACGGGAAAATAGTAAGAAAAATTATTTTCTTACTTATCCGTGAAAACATGTAAAAATAACTTTGTAGCGAGAACTCTTTGAATTTTTATTATGCACTTTTGGTACAGATAATAAGCTATTGTTTTTGGACATATTTAGACATTATAAATATATTTTAATAACCAAAAAATATGAAAAAATGGTTCACAGACAGTAAGTTTTTATTTTGGCAAAAAACCCATTCGAATCTAGCATCCAATGCAAAACAATGAGTCCCCACGCATCTGAAATATAAAACCTTGTTTACCTAAGATTTGGGATCATATCTAAGACCTCAAACAAGGATATGATACCACTTAAAGGTTATGGAAAGAACTTTAAGCTCATCACAGAAGTGTGAAGATCGCATCATATGTGATCGAGGGCGACTAGTCGCATTAGTTGCTCGGGACATTGGAATTTAAAATTTTAAATCGATGAGACCACATTATCCAAGAACACTTCTCGAATCTTTTCATATTAAACACAAAGAAGTTATAGGAATACCTCTTGAAGCGTGGTTGCGATCAAAGTCTCTACCGTAAGAGACCACATGACTCAAGTATGACCCGACAGAGAAGATGCTTGCGAGCGCGTTAATGAGACGCATCCTTCTCACAATCCAAGATGTACATCCAAGCAACGTATATCCTGATTTAATCACACAAAATACAAGGTCTTATTCATGTACTAATAAGTGTCGAGGAAGACGAAGATCCAAAGCTATCGAAGCAGCAGCACGACGGCGTAGTGACGGCGGTGATTCCCTCTAGGTCGAGGTGGACACCCACTCTTGAGAGGGGGAGGAGGCGTATGGTGAGAGAGAGAGAGAGAGAGATGTAATGATATTTTGTAAAAGAAGATCTAGGGTTGTCTCTTCTTTTATAATATTTTGGGAGTCTATGGATCACAATCCATATACAACGCAAATTTAATGGTTGAAATTGATTTGTGTTTCTTTCAATGGTCATGATTTTGTAGTAAAAAATACAAAAACAATTAATTTAATTTAATTTAATATATTGAATAATCATCATATAAATTAATTCATTTAGATCAGTAGACTTTAAGGACAAGGAAAAGAGGCAAGCTCCTTCCTATTATGAAGGGGGGACGACCACCTTGAATTAGGACTCAAGGGTGGTCATCCACACTCTCTATATGGAAGGAGTGCCATCATTTCCAATTATGTGAGATCATGTATATTACATAATCCTTTAATTATTTGTAATAACTTTTATTGCAAATTATTTCCAAAAATAATTTCAAATTATTTTATTTAATAATGTATTGGAAATTGTAAATTATATTCACACACCCAAAATAAAATGTAAATTGTATTTTCGATTAATTGTCCAGTATGAATCTAATTCACATCAATATTTAATTTATAAATACTATTTATAAATATCTCACTCTGATATATTATAAATCACATTTATAATATATATGATTAATATGGATAGTACTATCCACATTATTCATATCCATGATAATTAAGTTATATTTAGTTATCTTGAATCACCATTCTCATGCATCTAAATAATATGAATCACATTCACATTATTAATGATAATTAAATCACATTTTATGATCAATCCTTCAATGCTCAGAAATACAATACATCAATAGAATTATTCTTGAACTCTTTCAAGAATAACTTTCTCTGCAGATATTTGGAGATAAGGACAGAGCAGTTGTACGTTCCACGTATAATGACTTGGATATTAAGATCACATCTCAAATCCAAACCTTGTAGACCTCTTAAATATATTAATCTTCTCATTGCATCTGAATTACATTCAAATCAAAGTCCAACACTTGGACTAAGATCATATTTCTACTGAGACAATCACTAAAATCCATACATGTTTCATCACTCCCTCAAAATGGAATCGCCATGGTTTAACAATCATTTATGATCACATCACCACGAGTATTCCCAATACCCGTACATCATGCATAGTGGAAGACCTATAATAAACCCGAAGATTTAGATTTATTTAATATTGTCTTCTTCGAGGTTTTATCATTAAGTTTCTCATTCGGTCATTGGGGGGTTGGTATCGATCATATGCATTCCAAAAGCATATATCATACCTACAAATTCTTGTCATCTTCCAAAGAAAGGCGATCATGCATGGAATTTAATTGGTCCCAATACCTCATGAGTGAGCTCGTGTCTTCCGGTTCACAAGTGAACCTATATGATCCCTTTGAGAGATCGTATTACTCATTGCCCTTGTATAAACACCAGATCGTCGTTGTATAGACCTTGATTAGGTCATCAACCTATCGGTCTACCAAATGTACATACTTAGACATATATCAATACATCAGTCTCCGATTAGAGGATGCATGCCTATATCATGATAATATACGTAGTCATCTTGATCTCTTTAAGTTAACTCTTTGACCTAACTTATCTGATACTTCCGAATCTCTATTCCTATGCGGAGGATCTACGTCAAGAGGTCGGTCATATATCAACCTTTAGAGAATGATTGCCATCTCCTCCTCATGTTGGAGATCATCTCTTAATAAGCACTTTGACGGTGCTTGATGAGTCCTCAAACTAACTTCTTAGATATTTATCTAAGCACCAACCTCTATGCTTCAACCATTGAATCAATAGTTGTACGATCATTAAGACAGCCATGGTGCATAACCCTTATTGTACTAAGGGAACTTATAGTACATTCATTTATTTAATCTCTAACATGGAGTGAACTAAACAATAATATTTATTGATATATCAAAGATTACAATAACATTTATTACAGAAAATTACCTCGGGCTCACATGGCTAACCGAGGTCTCTTCGCTTAGAGACTTATGGTTCACATTCACCAATCGTGGTATAATTTAAACTCTTGTGAACTTGACAAAATGGATTGATAATGGTTCCTAATCCATGTTGTTTCAGTTATTTTTAAAAATATGCTACTATCTCGACTTATTCGATGAGTCTGATTAAATCGGCTACGCTCCAATCCCCATGCTTCTATGATGTACGGGGCTTGATCTCTTCAAGTGGTATCAAAGTTTTGATTAAGGACCTTAGATATGATCCAAAGTCATATGAAGATAAGACTGGATATCGGGTTACACATGAAATTTATTCTCTGTGTTTATGCGATTCTGAATTGAATTAATAAATATTTGATGTTTCTACTATTTGTCCCGACTCTAAATCATATTTATAATGCATAAATATGATCTCAAAAGTTGCAATAATAGTTGGCGATTATTGGGCAAAGATTCAGATAGTAAAAGTGCCCGCAATTTTGTTTCTTGCATTAATTTTGTAACTAAAACTGATCATTTTTAGTTACAAGATATATCTCATTAAACATGGTGAAAATAGTGCATTAATGTTATAAATCAAACCAACAAACCGCATGATTTTATTTCACGTATTTTTGAGTCAGATAGCCCAAGATGTTAGATATCTAGCCAATTAAAGTTGAAGGAATTGAATATTTACTAAAATATTTGAATTGTCAACAACTTTTTTGAATGACTATTTCATGATAAGAATGAACGTAAACTACAATTTTGTAACTAGATAATTCAGATGTAAAACCAATAATTGCTTGATATATTAGAACTATGTGGAAATTAAAATGGTTTTAATTCCAAATTTCCATTAAATATTGTTATATGATATAATGCGCGGTCAAAAGATCGATAAAATCACTAGTATAAGTTGATCCAATTGCAGTGTCTCAAATTGGAATGGAGGTGTTTAGACCAATGATGATGGAGATTTATCAAGGGTCGTGTTAATCCACAAGGCGGATCAACAGTCGGTGCGGTGACCGCTCAATAATCCTCAAATCAATCAACAATTAACCCACAAAGCAAGAATGTATCAATTAAGTCCAAAAATAAATGTGAATTAATTTTTTTTATTACTCTACAACAAATGTATAGTGACAAGCATGTAGAGGTCGAACCACAGAGAGCAATACAAAATGCGTAGCCTAGATGTATCACCAAGTCATCCATGTGTGAAGCTTGTTTTTATGTGGGTTTTGGGTTTTTGTAATTTTTTTTTTATATTTTTGTTTTTATAATTTTTATTTTGATTTTATATTTTATACTTTTTTTTTATTTTCTTTTCTTTTTATATTATTAATTATATAAATCTATATACTATATATATATATATAAAGAGATATGTATATATATAAGAAGAGAGAGAGAAGTAATGTAGAATACATATATATATTTATAAACATAAAAACTTAATATATGGACTTATATTTTTAACCTTCTTTTTTTTATATTTTTTTTTTATATTTCTAATTTTTATGTATTTTTCAATTCAAAAATTGTCCACCATATAGGACTAAATAAAGAGCCGTATATAGTTTGGGTTTTAAAAATATCAAATAATACCCAAAATTGCCCAAATTAATTTTCACATATTAATAATAATATATAGATAATTATAAAAGAGAGAAATGTATTTTTAGGGTTTTTAAAGAGTTTTTCTGATTTTTATGTTGCTTTTGGGGTTTTATGATTTTTTTAACTTTCTTTTTCATATTTTTAGGGTTTTTCATTTTCTGGACTCAATAGATATATAAATATATCATATATCATTTTTTTTGGAATTTTTCGAAAACATTTGCTAATTTTTTTGTATTTTCTAATTTAGACAGTACAAAAATGGCTTCTTTTTCATTTTTAATAATTAGGAAAAATGCAAAAAATGCAAACTAAAATGTGGGCGTGGACAAGCATGGCATGGAGCATCTAACCTAATTTTTGTGGATTTTTAGAAGCTTAATAGGTATTTTTAATAAATAGATAAAGACACAAAAAGTAATTAAGCCTGGCAGGGGCATTTTTGCAAATAAAATAACATCCAGGGGCACAGGTGCAAAAATCCCAAAACATTATAACGTGTTTTTGAATTTTAAGGACTAAAACTGATTAACTAAACCCGCCAGGGCCCCCTTGCAATTTAACCATCACGCGGGACAGCACGTGATCCGCACTCACAGGGACCTAAACGCAATTACAGAAAATGTAGGGTCCTTGTTGCGATTTTTCACAAAAATAATACACTGAATATTTTATTTAATGGACTAAACATAAATATGTGAATCTACAGGGGGACTTGTGCAATTTTACCACCTCACGTGGGACAACACGTGAGGTGACGTGGACTGGACCCAAGCGTAATATGCAAAAACTACAGGGGGTCATAAGCAAAATATCCACATTATTTACAACGTTATATTTTATTTACAATATTAAATATGAAATATACAAAAATGCAGGGGCTGGATATGCAAATTACCCCTAAAGTGCGCGCTGGCGAACGGTTGGGATTTCTTCACTTGCCACGTGTCGCTCATCCAACGGCTGGTACCGCTTCGCCGATGAACGCTTGAGATTAAACCACTTGAGGTGATCTGACGGTGGGTGTGCTTCTTCATCGGACGGCTGGCATGCAATCTGGGCCCCCCCGCTCGATCCAACGGTGCAGAGGGCACCAGGAAGAACTGGGAATGAACTCGCCCTCGGCGAGCTTCGATCGGGTCGCTCGAGCTTCTCCGGGCACCTCCTGCGCATCTGAAGCGTCCTGATCGTAGCTGGGAGGCCTCCGCGTCGTCTGACGGTGATCTCATGGCTCCTGGGGGCCTGAGTCGGTGGAGCGAGGTCGGAGAAGAAGGTGGCCCCCAGGAACCTCTTCCTGGTCAAAGCAAGCCCAGAAGGGCTCGATTCCTCGTGGTACCTGCACAGGAAGAACCGCGGGCGAGAGAGCTATCTCCTCGACCCGGGGTTATGAAGCTGCGGTGCAAGATGGAGGTGGGCGGAAGGGCTCCGGCGAGCGGCGGAGTTGGAACCCTGATTCACCAAGACCGAGGGTCCTGGGTTGATCTGATGGGTGCGAAAGATGGAGAAGACGACGAGGAACGAGATGGGATGATCGAGGTGGTCGGATACAGTGAGGTTCACGATGAAGAAGTCGCCGGAGCAGAGCTCCGGCGAACTTCGATTTTAGCTTTTTACGCTAATGTGATCAACTAACAACTAAACTAACTACTGAAATGAAATGCTAACATTAAAAACTACCTAAGAATGCATTAAAAGGACAGCTCTTATACCTGGGGGCCGCCAGGGAGCAGGGTGGTCGCCGGAGCACCACCGCGACAAAACTTCTCCGTCCTCCGGCCAAGTCGAGGTGCTGGGCGACTCCTCCTGTCACGAGGAACACACCAGGAGCAAGAACAAGGCTTTTTGGTGGAGTGAAAATGGCCAACTTTAGCTGGGAAGTCGGAGGTTTTTATTTATAGACATTCCGAGGGACCCCCAATGACCGGCGTTTATTGATTAAACCAATGAGTATCAGATTGATCTATGATCTTGGCGGTCATCATGGATGATCAGAGGACAAGTCTTGTGAAGGAAGCGAGTGCGATGGTTCACTGAGCCAGGCGGGAAAAATGGCGGAAATCGGGGAAAAGACGGGTCGCGTGAAGTCAGACGCCTGGAGGTCCAGTTGACCTGCGGTCAACAGGCGCGACGCGCCCATTGGTCCACCTCAGCTGCTACAAGACAAAATAGCAAGGTTGAAGGAAGATTGATTTATTTGACATCCGAAATGATTTTATTAATTTTTGCTTATAAAATAAAAAATGTGTATTATTTCATGTAGTATTTATTCCTGATTTTTATTGAATTTTTCGAGGTGTTTTATTGTGGTTTTATTTTAGTAATGTGTATATGTATGTATTTACACGTATTTTTGGATATTTTATTTTTAATTTATTTATTTTCTTTTATTATTTTCTTGGCTTATTTTATAAATTTATAACTTATTTTTGTGAGTATAAAGGTATTTTTGTTTGATTTTTATACGTTTATTTGTATTTTTAAATAAATAGGTCTATGTATTTATAAGTATATATATAGGTACTTTACCTGTATTTTATACACATTGTATTTATTTAAATAATTTTATGTGTTTTTATTAAGGAGTTGTATTTTTAATAGGACACATATACTATATACTTTATTACAAAAATATAAGAGATTTGGATAATTAAAGAATGTTTTTCCCCTTTTATTGGTGTATATACTCCATATAGGTATCTTGCCTATATATATGTTACATAGTTTTATTTTATTTTCCAAATTATTTTTGGTTTTATTCTAATGTCAATATGTACCTGAATTATATACATTATCTACAAGATTCTAAAAATATGAATTTGTAAAAATAGTGAATATTGAATAAAATGAATATTTTAATCAGGTATTGTGTACAAGAAGGGCCAAAAACCTAACTTCTACAGATGGACTCCAAAAATTATGAAACCAATTTTATAAAATAGTTTATGAAATGCTATATACAATTAAAGGTGAGTTTGGGTGATTTGGAGTTTTTATTTGCAAGATATGGGTCTGTGAAGTTGAAATTTTGGCTTTTTATTCTGTGTATAAAATGTACACTGAGTGTTATTTTTACACAAACTCAATTTTGTATTTTTATTTACATTATTATCTACAACTTTCATGAACAAAGTTTCTTTATTTGAGGAATAAATAGTTATGTACAAAATAGGTGTCAAACATGCATAAATGGATGAATGAATAACTGAGATATTTATTGTATATCAGCCCTTATCTCCCCCTACTTTATTCCTTGTCGACCAATACCATGCTGGCCTTGGTCTCGGGGTTAGGGTCATAAAATATTTACAATATTTTATTCCTTTTTCTTTTCTCTCTTTATTCTATAATTTTGGCATAAAAAACTTTATTTAATGTACAATTAATACAATGAATAATGAATGCTATTATGTACAAATTATTGTTGTTTACATGCATTTGCTGGGGTTTTTGAGGCCAAAATGATAGAATAAAGGTGATGAAATGGAGATTCATCACCCCCCTATACTTGCCTTTGCTAGTCCCTAGCAAACACTTATGCAATAAGCGCAAAATGAATAAAGAAAAGAAAAAGGAAAATGCAAGAAAGATAGAGTGAATTGGGGTGCTTTCAGTGCAATGCATGTCCTTACAAAATCTGAATTTGGAGCTCCTGTTAGACCTTGGGTGTGAAGGTGTGTGGAACCTAGTCGGGAACCAGTTCTAAAGTACAACAGCCTTCGGTAATCACAGAACTCGGTTCAACCCACCTCAATAGCCGGGTCAGAACTAGTCTACATCATACGCAAACTCTTATAACTATGAAGCTGACTTGTACGGTGTAAGTGATATGTAGCTCCCCACCTCAGAAGTGACAAAGAAACAACCTCCCCCAACTTGGTAACTCTAAGGCCTCGGTCTAGCAACTCTTTCCTCGAGAAGCGGGGTATTCCCTTCTAAGTTCAAGTGCAACCGGCTCAAGAAGAGGGGGAAGAAGTATAGACTTTTGGAAGCTCAGCCAGTGTAGCCGAGTCTCCCGCTGCAAGCTTCATGAGATGAAACATGGATACCATAAGCTTTTGCTTTATTGAACTATATACACTCCGGTGGGGTTATTAAATTTTCAATCCGACCCACCACTTTTTTGGAGTTCCTTTTTGCATTTTTTTTTTAATTGCATCTGTACAACATATCTACATGGTGCAGCATATATACAAGAAATTTCTCCTTGAGCCAGTAGACTATCCCTCTTTTGAAGCTTTATTGCAACCCACAGCTTCAGTCCTTAGACTTCATTACCACTAGACCAAGTTGAGGTGCACTTCCTTCACTATAAGAAGAAGAGAGGTTCCGCCTAGAAGTACTACCCTCATATGCCACCCCAAGCCAAAGGAAACTGCCTCCTCACCACCTCATCCATGGAGAGCTATGTGAAAGGTGCAGGTGTCCAAGTTAGGTCACGGCCGACAAGAGTCATGCGTGTGTTCCGAAAAGTTCTATTTAGTCCACTGAGGTGACTTGAACCCAGTCCTGATTTCTCAAAGAATTAAGTCTGAATAGACCTGAAGTACCTTAAACCTAGTTCCCATAAGGTTCCAGTGTAGTTAGGTGCGGTAAGGTCCAACCGAGCTCCAATTTGAGATTTTCTTAGACTGATTCAATCATCAAGCTTCACTCAAAAAGAATATGAATGGTATGCTTATGCTATGTGCAATGAATGATGCAATTTTTCACAAAGAAGCAAAGAATGTTTTTACACAAAGAAATTTTGCAAACAAAATAAGAGCTTGACACATACAAGGAGTACCTACCATTTACACGAGTGTACTGCTTTATTTACAAAATAGATGAATTTATACAGACTTTACATGGAATAGTTTATTTAGGTTGTTGAGGAAGAATTTTATGTACTTTATTTCTTATTTACAGGTATTTGTAATAGTGATCTTATCCTTCAGTTCTTAGTTTTGAAAATAGTTTTGCAAACTATAGTACACGATAATTTTTGCAATCATTTACACGCATTTGAAAACTCTTCTTGCAAAGAATTTTCACACTATATATACATTTTTCGCAATAATTTTGACAAGCATTTTTCAAAACATTTGCACATAGGTTTTTGAAATCCTTTCTTTCACACAACGAAAAAATTTTGCAATCAACACAGTTTCACGCATTTGAAACCATTTCACATCAAATTTTCCAAAACTGGTCACACTATTTTTCAAATCATACTGTATAGGTATCTGATTTATTAATCAGTAGGTACAAGAGAAGAAAAATTGTCTTTGACGTATAGTATGGTTCTGTTCTTATAAACTTTATTTGACTTATTCCTTATTTACAAATGAAAGATTTTTGTGTGGATTCCTCAGACTCACTTCGAGAATCATTTTCACAAGGGTTTTTGAAAACTCTAGTCCAAAATAATTTTGCAATATGTACACGCATTTGAAAATCCTTTTACAAATGTTTTACACAAGATAGATTTTTCAAAACACCTTTGACAATCAACTTTTCACAATCATTTGCACACTAATTTTCACAAAGTTTTGCTTTCACTCAAAGAAGATAGGTTTTACACACAAACTAATCTTTTCAATCGTTGAATACTTGTTCACGCTATTTTCAAGCAATTTTTACAAGATTTTTCAAAGGAAAACGTTTCATACAAAACCTTTTCTGACTTACTAGTCAGCATAATTACAATTAGTCTGAGGAACTCACAATCATCTTTTATTATTATAAAGCTACTTTTTACATTTTATTTTATTTTTCAGTATGAGTTATGGCTTTTAGTATATACACAGTATATACGACCCCCCTATACTTAGCTTGAGCTATGTCCTCATAGATCGAAAGGAGAAAGTAAAGACATAACTCGTACTGCGTATAGACAGATCTAAAGAATAAATACGAACGAAATGAATGAATGAGAAGTTGACCGTCCCCCCTATACTTAGGATAAAAGAATCCTTAGTATAGCAGACTGTACAAAAAGCGGGGAGGGTCAAGGGTGAGAATACACTGATCGTACTCAGATTGTCTCCCCCTATACTTAGGGTAGGATACTCCTAAGTATAGAAGAGGAGACAATGGAGATGATCGAACTGAAATCAAGAACTCTAGGTGCACATCCCCCTATACTTAGGACAAAGTACGTCCTAAGTATAGAAAACTGTCTACAAAGGCGGCACGTTTTAGATAGAAAAAGAAAATAGATAAGGAAAAGAAGAAAAGAAGAAAAGAAGAAAATCAGAGCAATAATGGTTGGAGTACATCGTCTGAATCTGTTGGTGCTGCAGGAGGTGTAAAGATATCCTCGGAGTGCACTAACTGAATAGAGTCAACAACGGCCAAGAACGAATCTGGTTCCAAGTAAGGCTTCAGTAGTTGGCCGTTGACGACGAAGGGCTGTGCGTCAGGGGACAATTCTGATATAGCAATGCTTCCGTTGTCACGCACTTCACATACTCGAAATGGCCCTGTCCACTTACTTTTTAATTTACCTGGGAATATCCGCAACTTTGCATCAAACAACCACACTTTCTGCCCAACATCGAAGGTCTTCCGTCTGATGTGCCGGTCATGCCAGCGTTTCACCTTCTCTTTGTACATCAAGGTGTTATTGTATGCGCAGTCTCGGAATTCCAAGAGTCTGTTCAGATCATCCTTTCGCTTCTGACCACCTTTTCGTGAGTCCAAGTTACAATTACTAATTGCCCAAAGGGATTTGTGAATTAATTCCACGGGCAGATGACATGGTTTTCCATATACAAGACGGTAGGGCGACATGCCCAAGGGAGACTTGTAGGCCGTACGATAAGCCCAAAGAGCTGAGTCCAAGAGTTGAGACCAGTCTTTTCTGTTTGGCCTAACAAGTTTCTGCAATATAGTCTTGATTTCTCTATTGGATAACTCTGCCATGCCATTGGTCTGCGGATGATAAGGAGACGCGACGCGGTGATCGATGCCGTACTCCTTCGTTAACTTCTTGACCTCTTTGTTGATGAAATGACTACCCCCGTCGGATATGAGAATCTTCGGTATCCCAAACCGCGAAATGATGTTCTTCTTCAGAAACTGGCAAACTGTTTTGCTGTCGGCGGCTCGGGCGGGGATAGCTTCAACCCAACGACTCACGTAATCTACGGCAAGAAGGATGTGCTCAAAACCTTGACTGTTAGGGAAAGGTCCCATGAAGTCAATGCCCCATGCATCGAAAACATCTGCTATCTGAATGATTTTCAGAGGCATTGAGTCTTTGGCAGTGAGTGTTCCTTTCAGTCGCTGACAATCAAGACATCTTTTAACAAATTCTGCTGCATCCTTAAATAAAGTGGGCCACCAGAGGCCACACTGCAATACTTTTGCTGCCGTACGATCTCCAGAATGGTGCCCACCAGATTCGAGCGAATGACAATGCTCGAGGACACTAGATTGCTCCGTCTGAGGAATGCATCTGCGCCAAATGCAATCTGCTCCTTCCCTGAATAGAAGGGGATCTTCCCAATGGTAAAAGCGGATGGTCGACATGAATTGGTTCTTTTGATTCTTCGTCCAATCCGAAGGTATTACCCCAGAGGCGAGGTAATTTACGATGTCAGCATACCAAGGGAGAGCATCCACGGCTAAGATAGCTTCGTCAGGGAAGGTCTCTGTGATAGGTGCGTCGCTCAAAGGAGAGTCGTGCTGCTCTATTCTGGAGAGGTGATCTGCTACCACGTTCTGAACTCCAGGTTTGTCCTTAATTTCCAGATCGAATTCCTGGAGGAGAAGGATCCAACGAATCAGTCTGGGCTTGGCATCCTTCTTCTGCTGTAGGTACCGAATAGCAGAGTGGTCTGTGAAAATTGTGACCTTTGATCCCAACAAATAGGATCTGAACTTCTCTAAGGCGAAGACCACAGCCAGCAGTTCTTTCTCTGTTACTGTATAATTTCATTGGGCTTCATCTAATGTTCTGCTGGCATAGTGAATGGCATAGGGCGCCTTATCTTTCCTCTGCCCTAGAACAGCTCCAACTGCAAAATCTGACGCATCGGTCATTATTTCAAAGGGAAGAGTCCAGTCTGGAGGCTGCAAGATTGGAGCTTGAGTGATAAGCTCCTTCAATTGATTGAAGGCAAGGAGAACTGGCTGATCAACAATAAACTCTGTCTCCTTGCACAAAAGTTCTGTCAGAGGTCGGGCAATGCGGCTGAAGTCCTTGATAAAGCGTCTGTAAAATCCCACGTGCCCCAGGAATGACCTCACATTCTTTACTGACTGGGGTGGCTGCAGGTTTGAAATGACATCCACCTTGGCTGGGTCGACTTCCATGCCACGTTTGGAAACGACATGCCCCAACACAATACCCTCTGTGACCATAAAGTGGCTCTTTTCCCATGAGAGCACTAAATTGACTTCCCGGCATTTCTGAAGCACTCTGTCTAGGTGCTCGAGGCAAGAATCGAAACTGTCACCATAGACGGAGAAATCATCCATGAATACCTCGAGAAAACTGCCTACCATTTCGGCGAAGACTGCTAGCATGCATCTTTGGAAGGTTGCGGGTGCATTGCATAATCCAAAGGGCATCCTCTTGAAGGCGTAGGTGCCGAACGGGCAAGTGAAGGTCGTCTTCTCTTGATCCTCAGGGGCGATCGCCACTTGGTTGTACCCGGAGTACCCGTCCAGGAAGCAGAAGAACTCCTTGCCTGCCAATCTCTCCAAGACTTGATCAATAAATGGCAATGGGAAGTGGTCCTTCTTGGTTGCTGCATTAAGGCGGCGGTAGTCAACACACACCCGCCAGGATGTCGGTACCCGAGTTGAAATCTCCTCTCCTTTTTCATTTGTGATCACAGTAAGCCCGGATTTCTTGGGAACTACATGCAGGGGGCTTACCCACTTTGAATCGGAGATGGGATAAATGAAGCCTGCATCACACCACTTTGTGATTTCTTTCATTACCACGTCCCGAAGGTTAGGGTTTAGCCTTCTCTGAAATTCGCGGGACGGCTTGGCATCGTCTTCTAGATAGATATGGTGTGAGCACAGAGCTGGATTTATCCCTCGGAGGTCTGATACGCTCCAACCAAGTGCCTTGCGGTTCTTTTCTAAAATCTCGAGAAGTCGAGATTCTTGATCCAGATTCAGCCTGCTGCTGATGATGACTGGATGCATGTGTTCTTCACCCGTAAGGAAAGCATACTTCAGGCCTGCAGGAAGTGGCTTGAGTTCTGGTTTCAGTTTGTCCCCTTTACCGGTCACTTCTGATACCATGCTGGTGGTGGGATGTACTTTGAGACTAGTACCATCCTCATCATCCTGTTGAGATCCCAGTGATGTACCGAACGGTTCTGCGGTGAGCTGCTTATGTTCGGTCTGGAGTGAATGCTCAAGAAGATGCACTTGTATCTGAGAATCTGTCTCCCACACATCATCGGAGCATATGCTGACCGTGCTTTCCAAGTCCTCCTCAAGAGTGAGGATTTCTCGGGTCCATGGATCGTCCAATGATAACTCTGAATCTCTGATCTCTGCAATAAACTCACAGTCTGCTTCTGATGCTGCTTGACTCTCATCAGTCGTGGCGTTCTGCTCCTTGTTCATGTTGATGGTGATTCGCTGGGTCTTCGAACTGAAAGTGATATTTCCAGACCCGTAGTCAACCACGGCGCCGGAAGTACGGAGAAATGGTCTGCCGAGGATGATAGGAGTCTGGAGCAGTGGTGCAGGGGAGTCCATATCAAGGACTACGAAGTCAGCTGGGAATTTCATATCCTGCACGGTAACTATGACATCTTCCAACAAACCGCGGGGCCGCTTAACGGATCGGTCAGCGAACTGAAGGATCATTCGTGTCTGCTTGAGCGGTCCCAGCACGAATTCTTGCATTATTGACGAGGGCAGAAGGTTGATGGAAGAGCCGCTGTCAAGAAGAGTACGCTCGAAGACCTGATCAAAAATCACACAACTGATCAGAGGTGCTCCTGAGTCTTGCTTTTTCTGGGGGAGGTTGGTGATAGCTGCAACTGTGGCCATGGACAAAACGTGTTTTTCTATCTCTTGGCGTCTGTTGTCTTGCGCTGAGCGACGCCTGTTAGTACATGCCTCTTTCAATCCTCTCTTCACAGCTGGCATGTATTCCACGGCCTTCAACAAGGGAATCTCAACAGTCAATTTATCCAAAATATCGACAACACCTGGATCAGACAATGCAGTTTTTCTTTTTGCCATTTTTTTGGATTTTTGTATTGCATGCGGAAAAGGAATATTCACATTACTGGCAGGAAAATTAGAGTTCTTATTTACATCAAGATTATCGCCCACAGAATGTTGTACATCCGGACTACAAAAAGGTGTACAAGCTGGATCTAACTCTGCTGGTGCTGCTGGGCGATCGAAAAGGGTAGCATTGGCTCCATCGGCTGGCACAGGATCGGCTGCTGCTGGCGGCTCCTCCAAGGCTGGCGCGGCTTCACTTCTGCTACAGGCTTCTTTTTGGTGTTTTTGTTTTTGCGGATTTTTTTGTATTTTTGGCTGGAATTGCTTTTGGCAATGCACGACGGCTGGACTGGCTTCTCCTTCCTCTTCCTCCTCACCCGCCCTTGGAGCTGGCACGGCTGATGCGGAAGATGACGATCCACCTGTTTCTTTATTCACCCCATATCCGGTAGCAGGCGGAGGCAAGGCCCTACCGCTCCTGAGAGTAACAGCATTAGAAAACGCAGTAATATCATTATCACACGCGGACTGGACATCACATTCTACCTGCTCCTTCTTCTTGAAATTATTGGGGTTGGCTTCGACCTGCGCCGGAATGGTAGTGCGAGTGGCGGTCAGGTCATCAAGCCGCTTGGTCATCTCCGCTAGCCCTTGGACAAGCTGGGCTAGACACTCCATGGTGGGATTAGCTGAGGGTACATCAGAAGATGCAGCGTGCAGGCCACGCTGTTGTTGGTTAGATGGATGGGGAGGCTGCTGATGGTGTTGCTGTGGTGGAGCAGGAAGTTGAAGTTGTTGGTAGGACGGAGAGGGGTACTGTTGGTATGATTGAGGCTGAGCAGCCGCGTATTGGTGATACGGCTGTGGATGGCGATACTGTGGCTGCTGCTGATACGGAAAGTTCTGCCTCCATTGATGTGCGAACTGAGGAGGCTGCTGGTGTTGCTGAGAGGGGTGCCCAAAACGTCCACCCTGAGGTTGGTGGTACTGCCTGTTGGCAAATGGCTGACCCTGGAGTTGTCCCTGAGGACGGGTCGGCTGTGCATCATTAGTCCAAACCCCATTGACTTCCTGGACCAGGGGTGGTGGCGGGAATACTGAATCGGTGTCTGAGATGAACTCTGGTTGGTACACAACCATCTGCTGTTGCGGCTGGCTCTGATCAGGTGCCTGCACGTAGTACACGTGCTGAACTGTCGGTGGTTGCTGGCTTGGCTGAGGCTGGTGTAGCGGTGGTTGCTCGTCTTTCCTCTCAGCTGGAGCTTCGAGCGGTGCTGCCGACTGAACAGAATTGATGGTACCTACCAGCAGTTCCAGCTGCTTGGTGATGTGATCCAGCTTGTCCAAACTATGGGTCCTCTTCTCGATCACAGCGAGTTTCTCAAGGTCCTGTGATCGCTTCTCGATTATGTCGACCTTAGAGAGATGGCCTCCGATGATGCTGAGGTTAGAGCTCTCATCTCTCTCTGCTTCTTTTGATGCAGCCATGTGAACTTGTTTCTGGAGGATCTGGGGCTGCTTCTGGTATGCCTTGGATGAAGAGAGGGCGGCCTCTCCTTCGGCCATTTCTTCGAAAATTTGCCATACAACATCTTCATCCTTGTTGAAGTGGGAGCCCCCACATGCTGCGTCTACGAGCCTTTGACTTTCAATGTTCAGCCCCCCAAAGAAATGCTGGACCAAGCTGGTCTTCGGAATATCATGATGGGGACACTTCTCCTGCAGATCAGTGAATCTCTCCCATGCTTCATGTATCGACTCATGGGGTCCTTGGGAGAAATTACTGATACGGGCCCGCATCTGGTTGAGTCGACCCAGAGGGTAATACTTGTGCAGGAAGGCGGATTTCAACTCCTCCCAGGTCGTCACGACCTTTCCCATGTGATTGACCCAATAAAGGGCCTTATCCTGTAGACTGAAGGGGAAAGCCGTCATCTTGACAATGCCCAGGGGGACATTCGGATAGTGGGTGGTGCGGCAAATACGGGAGAATTGCTGCAGGTGAATGTATGGCTCTTCATTGGTGTTGCCATGGAATGCAGGGAGAAGGGCTATGAATTGGGGTTTCAGCTCGAAGTGAGCGTGTACCGGTGGGATGAGAATCCACTCGGTCATCTGGCTGTCTCCTGGATTGTATGTTTCTTTGAGTGTTGGCTTCGGCAGTGGTTGGAATTCAGGATCATCATTGGGGTCGTCACCACCTCCTCCACCTCCATCTTCTCTTCCCCTGCCTCCTCTGCCTCGGCCTCCTCCTCCGTCGTTACGGTTTATCACATCATTCAACATGTCCTGGAAAGCCGTCTGCGTAAGGGCCTGCTCAGTCAGCTGCTGCTGTATTGCCTGGATGGATGCCAGCAACTGTGCATTGACTTGGTTCTGATCTGGCATCTGTCCCTCTGGTGTGGGTGGCTGCTGGCCCTTGCCCTTTCCTCCGGGAGCCATGTCAGGGTCTGAGTCGGAAGAGATGAACTCCGGAGTAGTCTCCAGGGCTCGCACTGTCTTCTATCTGCATAATGAGACGGTCCGAATCAGATCACTTGCCATAAATACTCAGCTGTCGTGATGAGGCTGGAGTTCAAGTCAACCCCAGCGTGTTGTGAATGGAAAAATGATGTAGACTGTAATCGACTCCCATTCACAACGGCGGTAGTGGGACAGAAGTGATCCCAGTTTATTGGGTGGCCAAGAGAAAGGTAGAAAACGAGGAGTCTGGAGTCCGATCCGCAAAGTCCGGATCAGTTCTCGGGAATCGCCTCGAAATTATTGGCGAAGGTGAGTCCATGGAATCGATGTAGGTGTCGGCATGGTCCCGACGCAACCATCCATGGATCAACTTCACGGAGCACAAGAGAATATCGGATTTTGGAAGAACGATACGATGGTCAACGAGGAACAAAAAGGAGTGTAAAACAGTAGAAAGGCTCGGTTGAGCGGGGTGGTCAAAGGAAGACATAACAGAACTGGCACAAAGGCGTGGGACTTTGATCTTTGAACCTTAATCTAGATCCATACAAACACAAGACAAATCGGGTTCACCAACTCACGCCATGTGAAGCCGTGAAAGCTCGGCTATTTATTATCTTTTTATTTTTAGAGTTGTGATTTTTCAGGCATTTCTTATAACAAGTCCTTAGTACGCTACCCTATAGGAGAGAGAGTACTGCCGGAAGAGTATCCCGTACTTGTCCTCCTCCTGTGTAACCTGTAGTCTGTACTTTTTGGAGTCCTTGTAACCCTTCCTGGATTCCTACTCAGCCAAAGAAAAGAGAGAGGAAGCCGATAGGCGAAACCAATACTTCGGTTCTCGCTCGCAACGGAATCACCCGTGAGCGTGCAAGAACCTACTCGGACGCAGGACGATGAGACAGACACCCCCGTGAAGGCGTGGCCTATGCTCAATACTTCGGACAGGGTCGATGCTCTCACAACAGAGAGTCACCATTGGTGACCAAGTCCTACTCGCCTACGTACGATAGAAGCGCCATTACTTCGGAAATCCAGGCGATACACAAGGCAGTTGCAGACTGGGTTTTTGGCTCTAATCCTTAGGGGGTCGCACTCGCTCAAGGGAGTAGGGTTTTGGTCCCCCTCCAAAGTACCTGAAAACAATGAGGGCTTTATGAACCCGGTACAAGGATAGTCCATTACAGATTTTAATTAAGGTCAAAGTTTATTTAGCAGTCCCCTTGTTTTAATTTTTGGGTTTTCACTTTTTTTGGATCTGTTTTCATACCAGCGCCTAACGTTTTTGTAGATTTTCATTTAAGTCCTAGGTGCTCAAAATCAGAGGGAGATAGCGGAAAAGCCATGCAAGTGGTTCTATGATGGAAATCTCACCATTGAACCGAATGATGCATGCTGAGTTAGAAGACTTACAGTGCATCCCAGCTCTCTCCATGTGGTATGCAAAACAGAATTTTTAAACCTATCTACATGGCGGTGTGCATTCGTCAAAATCGCCCTAAACATTAGCTGCTATTAACGTGAAGAACCATAAGCTTGGTCATTCATCTTTAACCTAAGGGTCCGGTCTTGGCTCACCCCTCCTCTTCTCGACACACTCGAGTTTAGGAGTAGCGCTTGATGGGGCTCGCTCACGGCACGTGGGTTAGGAGATAAATGACTTAGCTTGTTTAAGTTTGACTAGATCCATACGAAGTAGACTATAGGAACATGCATTCTTATTAATGTTTGGACCTAGCTACCGAGTCAAGCAACCTATATCTAGGGGCTCCAAGCACACAAAACAAAGTAAAATAAAGGCGAAAAGCACAAAACAGCGGAAAACAAAGGAAAGAAGGCGGTAGAAATCACGGAAAACAACGATGAGGCCCCCAGGTGAACAGACACCCGGGCACTGGACCTCATTGTGAAGAGTAGAGTCCTGTTAATTATTACATGCCAAAATTGTCTCTCTCTCACCAAAAATTACAGAGATGATCCTAAGTGTTCTAAGCCTATCTAATCCACATCTCCTTGCTTCATTGATACTCTCTCCTGATGGTCATGCGAAGGGAAGACCATCCTCCTCCAGGCTTGGCTGCATTGGCCTCCTAAGAAGCCATCCTTGCGTGGCGGACCCTCGCATCAAAGTCACAAAAAGAATGTATTAGAATAGCTCAATCAATTAATCATAGAGCAGATAAATTAATCACAGTAAATAAAGGAATGAAGCATGGTGATTAATGGCAATAAAATAGCTGCTCACAAAATATCATCAATTATGAATCAAAAATGCACACAAGAATGACAAAAATAACGTAGGCTATGCTCATTGCTCCCCGGCAACGGCGCCATTTGATGATGGAGATTTATCAAGGGTCGTGTTAATCCACAAGGCGGATCAACAGTCGGTGCGGTGACCGCTCAATAATCCTCAAATCAATCAACAATTAACCCACAAAGCAAGAATGTATCAATTAAGTCCAAAAATAAATGTGAATTAATTTTTTTTATTACTCTACAACAAATGTATAGTGACAAGCATGTAGAGGTCGAACCACAGAGAGCAATACAAAATGCGTAGCCTAGATGTATCACCAAGTCATCCATGTGTGAAGCTTGTTTTTATGTGGGTTTTGGGTTTTTGTAATTTTTTTTTTATATTTTTGTTTTTATAATTTTTATTTTGATTTTATATTTTATACTTTTTTTTTATTTTCTTTTCTTTTTATATTATTAATTATATAAATCTATATACTATATATATATATAAAGAGATATGTATATATATAAGAAGAGAGAGAGAAGTAATGTAGAATACATATATATATTTATAAACATAAAAACTTAATATATGGACTTATATTTTTAACCTTCTTTTTTTTTATATTTTTTTTTATATTTCTAATTTTTATGTATTTTTCAATTCAAAAATTGTCCACCATATAGGACTAAATAAAGAGCCGTATATAGTTTGGGTTTTAAAAATATCAAATAATACCCAAAATTGCCCAAATTAATTTTCACATATTAATAATAATATATAGATAATTATAAAAGAGAGAAATGTATTTTTAGGGTTTTTAAAGAGTTTTTCTGATTTTTATGTTGCTTTTGGGGTTTTATGATTTTTTTAACTTTCTTTTTCATATTTTTAGGGTTTTTCATTTTCTGGACTCAATAGATATATAAATATATCATATATCATTTTTTTTGGAATTTTTCGAAAACATTTGCTAATTTTTTTGTATTTTCTAATTTAGACAGTACAAAAATGGCTTCTTTTTCATTTTTAATAATTAGGAAAAATGCAAAAAATGCAAACTAAAATGTGGGCGTGGACAAGCATGGCATGGAGCATCTAACCTAATTTTTGTGGATTTTTAGAAGCTTAATAGGTATTTTTAATAAATAGATAAAGACACAAAAAGTAATTAAGCCTGGCAGGGGCATTTTTGCAAATAAAATAACATCCAGGGGCACAGGTGCAAAAATCCCAAAACATTATAACGTGTTTTTGAATTTTAAGGACTAAAACTGATTAACTAAACCCGCCAGGGCCCCCTTGCAATTTAACCATCACGCGGGACAGCACGTGATCCGCACTCACAGGGACCTAAACGCAATTACAGAAAATGTAGGGTCCTTGTTGCGATTTTTCACAAAAATAATACACTGAATATTTTATTTAATGGACTAAACATAAATATGTGAATCTACAGGGGGACTTGTGCAATTTTACCACCTCACGTGGGACAACACGTGAGGTGACGTGGACTGGACCCAAGCGTAATATGCAAAAACTACAGGGGGTCATAAGCAAAATATCCACATTATTTACAACGTTATATTTTATTTACAATATTAAATATGAAATATACAAAAATGCAGGGGCTGGATATGCAAATTACCCCTAAAGTGCGCGCTGGCGAACGGTTGGGATTTCTTCACTTGCCACGTGTCGCTCATCCAACGGCTGGTACCGCTTCGCCGATGAACGCTTGAGATTAGACCACTTGAGGTGATCTGACGGTGGGTGTGCTTCTTCATCGGACGGCTGGCATGCAATCTGGGCCCCCCCGCTCGATCCAACGGTGCAGAGGGCACCAGGAAGAACTGGGAATGAACTCGCCCTCGGCGAGCTTCGATCGGGTCGCTCGAGCTTCTCCGGGCACCTCCTGCGCATCTGAAGCGTCCTGATCGTAGCTGGGAGGCCTCCGCGTCGTCTGACGGTGATCTCATGGCTCCTGGGGGCCTGAGTCGGTGGAGCGAGGTCGGAGAAGAAGGTGGCCCCCAGGAACCTCTTCCTGGTCAAAGCAAGCCCAGAAGGGCTCGATTCCTCGTGGTACCTGCACAGGAAGAACCGCGGGCGAGAGAGCTATCTCCTCGACCCGGGGTTATGAAGCTGCGGTGCAAGATGGAGGTGGGCGGAAGGGCTCCGGCGAGCGGCGGAGTTGGAACCCTGATTCACCAAGACCGAGGGTCCTGGGTTGATCTGATGGGTGCGAAAGATGGAGAAGACGACGAGGAACGAGATGGGATGATCGAGGTGGTCGGATACAGTGAGGTTCACGATGAAGAAGTCGCCGGAGCAGAGCTCCGGCGAACTTCGATTTTAGCTTTTTACGCTAATGTGATCAACTAACAACTAAACTAACTACTGAAATGAAATGCTAACATTAAAAACTACCTAAGAATGCATTAAAAGGACAGCTCTTATACCTGGGGGCCGCCAGGGAGCAGGGTGGTCGCCGGAGCACCACCGCGACAAAACTTCTCCGTCCTCCGGCCAAGTCGAGGTGCTGGGCGACTCCTCCTGTCACGAGGAACACACCAGGAGCAAGAACAAGGCTTTTTGGTGGAGTGAAAATGGCCAACTTTAGCTGGGAAGTCGGAGGTTTTTATTTATAGACATTCCGAGGGACCCCCAATGACCGGCGTTTATTGATTAAACCAATGAGTATCAGATTGATCTATGATCTTGGCGGTCATCATGGATGATCAGAGGACAAGTCTTGTGAAGGAAGCGAGTGCGATGGTTCACTGAGCCAGGCGGGAAAAATGGCGGAAATCGGGGAAAAGACGGGTCGCGTGAAGTCAGATGCCTGGAGGTCCAGTTGACCTGCGGTCAACAGGCGCGACGCGCCCATTGGTCCACCTCAGCTGCTACAAGACAAAATAGCAAGGTTGAAGGAAGATTGATTTATTTGACATCCGAAATGATTTTATTAATTTTTGCTTATAAAATAAAAAATGTGTATTATTTCATGTAGTATTTATTCCTGATTTTTATTGAATTTTTCGAGGTGTTTTATTGTGGTTTTATTTTAGTAATGTGTATATGTATGTATTTACACGTATTTTTGGATATTTTATTTTTAATTTATTTATTTTCTTTTATTATTTTCTTGGCTTATTTTATAAATTTATAACTTATTTTTGTGAGTATAAAGGTATTTTTGTTTGATTTTTATACGTTTATTTGTATTTTTAAATAAATAGGTCTATGTATTTATAAGTATATATATAGGTACTTTACCTGTATTTTATACACATTGTATTTATTTAAATAATTTTATGTGTTTTTATTAAGGAGTTGTATTTTTAATAGGACACATATACTATATACTTTATTACAAAAATATAAGAGATTTGGATAATTAAAGAATGTTTTTCCCCTTTTATTGGTGTATATACTCCATATAGGTATCTTGCCTATATATATGTTACATAGTTTTATTTTATTTTCCAAATTATTTTTGGTTTTATTCTAATGTCAATATGTACCTGAATTATATACATTATCTACAAGATTCTAAAAATATGAATTTGTAAAAATAGTGAATATTGAATAAAATGAATATTTTAATCAGGTATTGTGTACAAGAAGGGCCAAAAACCTAACTTCTACAGATGGACTCCAAAAATTATGAAACCAATTTTATAAAATAGTTTATGAAATGCTATATACAATTAAAGGTGAGTTTGGGTGATTTGGAGTTTTTATTTGCAAGATATGGGTCTGTGAAGTTGAAATTTTGGCTTTTTATTCTGTGTATAAAATGTACACTGAGTGTTATTTTTACACAAACTCAATTTTGTATTTTTATTTACATTATTATCTACAACTTTCATGAACAAAGTTTCTTTATTTGAGGAATAAATAGTTATGTACAAAATAGGTGTCAAACATGCATAAATGGATGAATGAATAACTGAGATATTTATTGTATATCAGCCCTTATCTCCCCCTACTTTATTCCTTGTCGACCAATACCATGCTGGCCTTGGTCTCGGGGTTAGGGTCATAAAATATTTACAATATTTTATTCCTTTTTCTTTTCTCTCTTTATTCTATAATTTTGGCATAAAAAACTTTATTTAATGTACAATTAATACAATGAATAATGAATGCTATTATGTACAAATTATTGTTGTTTACATGCATTTGCTGGGGTTTTTGAGGCCAAAATGATAGAATAAAGGTGATGAAATGGAGATTCATCAACCAAGACGATGACTTGGTTAATTAATCGGTACCTTGCAATGCAAGGAAGTGCTCCTTCTTCGCAAACCTGTTCGTTTGGCCAGATTTGCTTCAAAGAAGAATATCATGAGTAAGTTAAGGCGTATTCTAACTATTAAAATTAAAATAAGACATACTTGTGAATACATATACTATATAATAAAATATATCAAACAAGAATTGTTTGCTGATTGAATTGGATTAACGCCGATCTAATATGGTTAAATTCAAACAATCCAACTGCCGCAATCTACTATTGATAATTAGTATTAAATAGGCTGGATTTATCTTAATAAATTGATCGTTTTAATTTTATTCGAAATGGTCAATACTCAATTTAAATAAGATATGGACAGTCATGCGATGACATCTATGATCACCTGTTAAGGTTGAGGGCATTGTCACCATGGATTGTACGGCGATGATGCCCATGCGAAGTTATACCTCCAATGTACATGTGTACGTGGATAGTACCTCTCTTCTTCTCGAAAGAGATACAACGTTTGCGTAGTGACCCCAATATTATTCCTCGTATAATTAAGAGAGTACTTGATTGTGCATAGTGCGTTCTACTCATGTTGACGATTGGTTCAATTGGCAACGGGTGAACATCACCTTAGGGGTGGTGGGCTCACGTGCCAGAGACCGAATTGGGAATGCAAGTTGGACTTGGAATGTGGAAAGACTTTCCGCTTCCTTCACTGAAGTTGCATATTCTCATATTAATTAGGGTATAACAAAGGTGGAAGGGAGATCCCATGTGTTGCTAGTGTTGGACATGCGAGCCCACGGCGAGCCATTATGCAATAAATGTTATTGCACATATCATTCCCTGATCTGAAATGAAGAATAAATAATTTGCAAAAAAAGGTCCCTCTGTACAATTAGGGTTATGTACCATGGCCATCTTGATGATCATACATCTGTTGATTCAATAATTGAATCATAGAGGCTGGTGCTTGGATGAATATCTAAAGGGTTAGATTGAGGACTCATCAAGCACAGTCAAATGATTATTAAGAGATGATCTCCAGCATGAGTAGGAGATGGAAATCCTTTCTCACATAGGTTGATATCTGACCGACCTCTTGATGCAGGTCCTCTGCATGGGAATAGTGATTCGGAGGTGTCAGATTAGTTAGGTCAATGGGTTGATTTAACGAGATCGAGATAACCTAAGTCCTATGTTGAAACTGACACAGCATAGACATGCATCCTCTAACCGGAGACAGATGTATTGCTATATGTCTGAGTATGTACATTTGGCAGACCGATAGGTTGTTGGCCTAACCAAGGTCTATACACCGGCGAGCTGGTGTGCATATAAGGGCATATGAGCAATACGATCTCTCAAAGGGATCATACAGGTTCACTTATGAACCGGAAGACATGAGCTCACTCATGAGGTATTGTGACCGATCAAATTCCATGCATGGTCGTCGTGCTTTGAAAGCATGACATGAATTTGAAGGTATGATATATGCTTTGAGAAAACATATGGTCGATACCGATTCCCAATGACCATGATTGAGAAACTTAGTGATCAAACCCTGAAGAAGACAATGTAAAATTGATCTTGATCTTCATGTTGACCATGGGTCTTCCAGTATGCAGGATGTACATGTATTAGGAATACCTGAGGGTGATGTGATCATAAACGATTGTATAACCATGACGCTTCCATTCCAAGGGAGTGATGAAACAAGTCTGGATTTTAGTGACTCCTCTCAATGGAGAAGCAATCTGATTTTGGTCCAAATGTTGGACATTAGTCTGAATGAGATTCAGATGAATGAAAAGATTAGATTTAATGCCTTGATTTAATCAAGCATATGTGGGAGGTACGTAAGATCTGGATTTGAGATGAGATCTCAATATCCAAGTCACTATATGTGGAACAATACAATCGCCCTGTCCTTATCTCCAAGTATCTACGGAGAAAGCACATTATTCTTGAAGGGGTTCAAGAATAATTCATTTGATGAACTACATATCCAAGTAAGGAGAACTTGATGATTAAATGAGATTTAATGATCAAGCATAATCTAAATGAGATTCATATTGTGAGAATAATTATCCAAGATAATTAAATGGGATTTAATTATTAAGGATTAGAGAATGTGGATAATACTATCCATAATATTTGTGTATTATAAATATGATTTATAATATACATATATATCGAAGAGAGAGAATTTTTGTAAATAGCATTTGTTAATTATTAATGTGGATTGGATTCACATTAATTAATTGGAAATGTAATTTACAAATTAGTTTGGGTTGTGAATATGATTCACATATTGTTAATGGCATGATTGAAATATTCACAAATTAATTTGGAATTAATTTGGTGAATAATTTTGTGATAATGATTATTACAAATACATTGAGAAATAATAATATAAAATAAAAGGGAGATAAATAACCACCAAATGAGGTGGCGTCACTAATGACGTAGTCAAAGGTGATGCCCCCTCATTTTTAGGAGGTAATTTGTTATCTCCCCTTTATTATATTGTTATCTCTTAATAATTAATTTATGTTGAGTTAAATTATGTTGATAATGTTGCAACATATATTTGATTTGAATATAAATTAATGTTGTTGATTTTTTAACCAACAACAATCATGGACATTGATTAATACATAGACCAACTTGGCCGTTGGATCTATGTGTCCCATGGATTGAGATCCATTGGATCCTAAACTAATATAAAAGGAGGGCTAACCTAGCCTTTCAAGGTACATGATTAAGAGTTGTAGAAGCCTACTACTACTACTTTCTCTCTCTCTCATTTCAAAGGTGGTCGTCCATCTTGTGTATTGAGAAGGAGAGTCTCTCACCTTCGCCTTCGACGACTCGAGGATCTCCTTCTTCTTTGGAGCTGCTTGCTCTAAAGGAAGACGATGGATTTCGTTCGACGAAATCAGGGGATTCATTACTTGGATCTTCATCGAGGATTGCGGGAGGATCGCGTCTCAGCATCGCACCCGCAAGTGCATTCTTCGTGGATCGGACTTAAGACAGGAGGATCTCTTGTTTGAGATCTCACGATTACAACCACACTCCAAGAGGTATTCCTTATACTTTGTGGTTTGATGAAACGATTCGAGAAATGTTCTCGTGATCATGTGGTTTCATCATTAGACTTAAAATTTTTAATTTCCGCCGCATCTAGCGACTAGTGCGACTAGTCACCCCGATCGCATATGATGCGATCAAAACGCTTCCGTGATGCGCTTAAGGATTCTCAATATCCTTCAGCTAGGGATATAATGGTTTAGACAAGGGAATGGACTTTCAAAATATTAGAAGTAAATATGACTTTTGATTTGAAATCCTTGATCAAAGAAGCTACGCACACATATTCCTTATATATAGATGCACTAATAAGTGAAAGTCTTAATCTTAGATGAAATTTATGAATCTGATCAGCAAGCTTCTGGAAATCAACCACTTGACTAGACCTAATTACTCCGATTGGTTCCAAAATTGGGAACTTGTTCTTACTGCAGAGTGCACCAATTATGTGCTTACTAAGAGCAAGTTTGTGAATCAAAGTCAGTAGAAGATGAAAAATAGAATGAAAATCATGATGATGACCACTCGCTAACATGGTGTTATATTTTGGTGTCCCTATCTAATGCTCTCAGATGCAACATGAAGACATTCAAAAAACTCAGGATATAATGCTAAATTTTAAAGATATATTCGATGATTTGAACTACACACTGTGCTACAACCTCTTGAAAAACTTATCCATTGCAAGATGTAGGAAGGGGACTTAGAAGAGACCACATAATAAAAAAATGTTCGGTTACCTGCTAAGGTCTTCCTCCATACCACCAGATCGTCTCCTCTCTATGGTCATTCCCGTCGTGGTGCTGCTCGATTGGTTTAACCAACCATTGCATGGACGATCTTTATATTCAGTGCCTCGTGCTCTTGAAGAAGGAAGACATTTTCTTTTGATGACTTCAGGAGAAAAGAAATTCAGATCATCTTGTGGATTGCAGAATTCATACATGCGCTCGCAAAATGTTATCTTCATCAGATCGAACTTGAGACATGATGTCTCTTTGCATAAAGATTTGTGGATTATGAACACTAATCGAGGTATGCTCTACTCTCATGTGAACTTGATGAAACATATCGGGAATGGTTCCCAATTCATGAGGTTCTGTCTATTTTTTAAAATTCCACTTCTATCCTGACTCGTACGACAAGTCCATTTTAATTGGATATGATCCAATCCTCGTGGTTTCATGATGAACAAGGCCTAATCGCCTCCCTTCAATTTTAACTCTAGATATGTAAAGTTAACTTGATTTCCTTTTAGTCGGTTGATTCATCCATACATTTATCTCCTAAACAACCCTTGGGTTAGTATACTATTATAATGTGATTTCGTCACATGTTGATTATCTATTTTTACAATAAACTTTAGTTCCTTCATTAATCATGCAAATCATGCATATCCCCAAGCTAAATGTCTCTAAAATAAACTCTGCATCAAAAATATGTGAAGTTGACCATCATTCTAAACAATTTCTCATTGATGGTTACTAAAATTGACTTTGGAAACAAATTCCATCACAAAAATGTGTCACTCCATAGTTTAGAAGCTTCAGGAAAATTAAAATTACCACTATTGGGAGAAACTACATAAATCAAAGAAACACCATCTATCTCGTGGATCAAACCATCCAGAGCTGATCTATAAGACTAGGGGCAGAACCATGAGTTTTATCAAGGAGAGGCCAAGTATACGACTTACATTCAAAATGGGGAAAATTATTATATTTTTAAATGATATTTTTAAATAAAGTCGATATTTTCAAAAGATTTTTTACGATTTTGGTAACCTTAGATTTAAAACTTATTAGTACGGTTAGATTTTCAAATAAATCATTATTTTCGATGGTGATTTTTAAAATTTATTAAATCTAATTATTTAAACTTTTCTAAATTCTCTAAATTTTAAAAAATCCAATGACTAAAAGGAAACAATAAAGTTTATTTTGTTTGTAAGAAGTTCTAGAAAAAATAGAACATTAAATGAGAGCTTTAATCATGTTTAATATCAAATTATAGAGGAATTAAATTTTATTGATATAAATAAATAATTGGTGAGGGATATTGAACCTTACTCCACAATACAATGAACACACCATGTTACCACCATACCATATAAAATGAACACACCATGCTACTACCATACCATATAGTAGGTTTATTTCTTTTGTTTACACATGTAAGTTGTTCAACAATCAAGGAGGGGCCATATCAAATCTCTAATATATTATACAAGTGAAATATAGGGATTAAAGAGGGGCCATGTCTCCCCTATAGTAAATACTGGATTCTCCTCTTCATAAGACCACAAGCCGGCCCTGGGCTTGGGCAACCAATATACAAAAAAGAGCCTATGCTCGATCCATGGGTCCTAAATCTTAGATGAGGTTGGATTGGACTGACCAGCTCTTGGCTCTACCCAACCCTATGCTTAACCCTACTCGTGATCCAAAAAAGACACCCATGCTACGAAAAAATGACGTACGTGTATGGAAAGAATGTCACTCATATTAAAAAATGGCAGGTTCAACACAAGCATAAATATACTATTCTCAAATTATAGAATAGCAGGAAGAGATATAATCAAAATGGCATTAAAAAGGTCAGATACATAAAAAATAACAAACTTGCTATTCTTGCAATATAAAATAACAAGGGAAAGGGATATATAATACTACGAAAAACAACCGTTTCACCAGAAAAACATCAATGCCATCCTTGCAACATAAAATTGCACGTGTGATGGAGAGTAAGCAACATCCTACCAAAAACCTGCATATTGATCACAAAAAATAACAACCATACTATTCTGAACAATGTTTTTGAAACCGAACCGGACATCGAACCAGAAACCTTATCCAAATGGTCGGATCGGGTTGAACCATGTAATTAAACTAGTTCAGTCGAATGATGACATCATTATTATTTAAAATTAGATTAAACCGATTGGTGAGAAAATGTACTTGAATCGATAAATCAAATCAAAACGAAATAAAATGTATATAAAATATATACTGAAATATACTTGAAATACAAATAAAATACATAAACAATATATATTTCACATTATACATATTTTTTTGTACCATCAAATGTCATACGTATCATATATATATTATTTGTACTAGTTGTTCTATAATATAATAATAGTTTAAGCATATTTAAAATATATTACATCAAAAAAGTGTTGTTAGAGTAGTTGGTTGGGAGTTAGAAATATATATGTAATGAAAGGTCATGAGTTCATGTCCCATTATTAGCGTTATTTTTGAATAAATTAAAAATTAAATGCAGTTCAACTTCGGTTGAATGTGGTTAAAAATAACATGTTGAATCGGTGAGTTGATTAAAATCTGAACATTAAAATCGAACCGATAAGAACCGATTAATCAGACCGATCCAGACCCAATTCATCGGTCAAACTAACCCTGTCCGAACCAATTTTCAAAACATTGATTCTAAAAAGCTAAAATAACGTGGAGGGAACAAGAGGTATAAGAGAAACTATAAAAAAATTAACATGTGTAGTTTTACAGGATAAAATAACAGATATGACTCTAGATTATAACATACATGCTATTTTCCCAAATATCTACATGGTGAGATATATATATGATGGTTACGATGGCATGTGGATGTCGAGATAATAACCTTTACCAACATTTTTCAGGCAATAATTTCGAAAAAAAACAGTTGTTTGGGGAATATTAATGGTGTGAGTTGACAGTCTACCTGATCACTACGTGTATATTGATATTTAACATAGTATGCCTCTTTAACATTTTACACGTATTTTTTTGATTCCATCAGATGTAATTTAGATGGTTATTCGATCTATTTCTTCTGCGGTCTAATCAACTTTTTTTTGATAAGTGCGGTCTAATCAACTTAAATTTGATTCAAGCGTCATTTAGCACAATTGGGTTGATCAAATGATTTAATTGGGCTCAACCGGTCGGGGATTCTGTTTTGGATTCTCTGTATCACAGGACGGCAGAAGAGTGGGTTTTAAAAAGAGAGAGAATCTACTCTTAAGTGCCCAAAAATAGAATTGAAGGTGCCCACATATCTGCGGGGGATCCCCTTCTCCCGTGACCCCGCAATTAAGCAAATTTCGATGTGGCGGATCCAGCGGGGATCTGACAGCCATCATCCTCTGCGTGGGAAGGCTGCAGCCTGAAAAGGACGTCCCGGGGCAACCCTATCTCCGACGCCACACCGCCTCTCCCCATCACACGCGACGCCCCGCCCCCCGGCGACGCCCTGTTCAAGGATCTGCTCAGGTAATTTCTTCACTCCGCTCATTCACGTCGAGATCGCACCAATTCTCCATTTTCCCCCAAGGACCAACCTGGGAGATCTCGTTCCCTCATCCATGCCGATGCGAATGACTCTTCCCTTTTGAAGGATCAAATTACGAGTTTCGTACGCGAGTTGCTTAGTGGCATGGCTGTTAGATGGGTCGGTGATGTAACTCGGGGCAAATTACGGATTATCTATTTTTTATTTTATTTTATTTTGTTTTTGGGAGACTGCAGTGACAATTCCTGATAGGAAACACTCTTACCGGCAATTCCTGATAGAAAATGGAGGGCGTACTGGTGGTTTTCCTGTTATTTCGCACTTTGGCTCATGTCCGATAACGGCGCGTCAAATGGGTCTATGTTACACCTATTGCATTACTCCTGGATTGCTTGATCAAGGGAGGTAATTGATAGACGGAAATGTTGGATAATCTAATGATAGGCCTGCAGTATTCGATTATGATCATGTTGAGCCAACAGATGAATCGTCGATCACTTGGTTTCTACTTGAGGATCATGCATTTTTTGCGCCCCACGACCTAGATTGGGTATCATTATTCATATAATTATTTTCACAGGCAATTCCAGAGTATTGTTTTTGGTCACTGCGTAGATGCAAGTTATTGTGATTTGAAGGTCTTTACAACCACATATTCATTGATAAACCGTAGGACTTGCCTGCCAAAAATAGGTTGGTGTCAAGCATAGAATGAGAAACTTGGAAGCTGGCATTGATGTGTTTTTGCTGTACTGAATAGCTGGGATGTCTCTTATAATTTATTGCACACATTATTACTGTCTCTATCACATTAGTTAGGTCATGTACTTAAATTACTATTTGAAAACACTGAAGCATGCTGTCGACACATCATTAGAGTTGATGAACTTTTACTGCTTCGGATGACTATCAACTTTGAGTAGTTGTCATTTGGATTCTTAAGAAAGGTTTTATCTAGGGGGAAAGCATGCGGAGTTTTCTTAAGTTAAAATGTAGACTAAGAATCACAGAATCCATGAAACTCAGCAAATAAATATGTCCTGATGTGCTTCCATGAATTCCAAAAATTGCATCAAGTTTCATGATTTTGAAACATGAACTAATGTCACTCATTTGGTGGACTTAAACCTGACTTTACAGTGATAATATGTCAGCTACTGTCTTAAATTGGATACCGTGTGTATTGACTATTACATATCTTGTTTTTAAGAGGCAACAAAACATATTTTTTAATATAACCAAATCTCTTGCAAGTTCTTGTCGGGAATGCTTCTTGCTTATTTGAATCCCTATTTCTTCAAAAGATAGTCTTAGTTGTCTTATTTTGATCATAATTGAAGTTATCTTTTTAGTAGTCTAGTAGTTGTGATTAAGGTCATTTAACAACATTATGCATGTGAACATGTGGATTGGGCTTTTCATTTAAAAAAAAAACAAACGAAACTCGTACATGGATCATTATGGATTTTGATTATTTGAACCATGCCCATCAATTTTTAAGGTTGTTGGCTTGTTATTCTCATGGAAAATGCAAGTTTTATGATAAACTGTATTCTATGAACATGGTGGTATGATAGAATAACACCACGGTTTATGGAAAAAAATCAATTGATGGTCTCTCACTAAAGCGCTTCAGAATGAGTAGGACAGTTACAATGCATTTACTCACTTTTGTCACTATTTGTTTGTGGAAACAAAGATTGAAAAAAATAAAAGGCGGAAAGAGGCAATTTCCGTGGAATCGAAGTGAGGCGTTTCCCCAAGTTGGTTAAGGCATAATCCTCATTTTCTCCCAAAAATATGTAATTTAACCCAAAATATTATATAAAAATTAAGAAAAATATACCGTAACTCAAATCTCCAAACACGTTTCCATCCAGGATCATTTCGACCTCCTTTGGCATCTTTTGTGTCTATCTTTGCTTTCAACATTTTAGGACTTGATGCATACATGCAAACAAAAGTATGCTAAAATAAATTAGGGTTTTGTTACCCATAACTCTTGATATTTTTTGGGATAATTACACCCATAACCCTGAGTAATTCCTCAATCTCAATCATAACCCTGCATAATCGCGAATTACACGAGAAACTCTGAGTAATGCTTAACTCTTACATGACATAACCCTGTGTCATGTTCCGTTTGGGATGAGCGTTATGTTTGACGGATTCCGTTAAAAAAATACAAAACTACCCCTAAATCCATTCTTATTTATAAAACATGCATCTACTCCCTCCCCCCTCCCCCTCCATCGCGAGCTACTCCCTCTCCCCTCTCCCGTGACTCCGTGAGCCGAGTTTCCCCTCCGCCACCATGAGGAGCTTCCTCGCGCCGAGCTCCGCGTCAGGTTCATCACGTGCTCCCGCGCGTCGAGCTCCGACTGCGCCCCCCTGCATGCCGAACTCTGACTGCGACCCCCGAACCCGCTCGCGCCCGAACTCCGCGCGAACTTCCGCTCCCCTGAAGCCCCTGATCGCCGAGCAGAATTGCCCCCCCTCCACCCGAGTTGTCCTCCCCTGCTCGCCGCCCCCATCCCCCCGCAACCCGCTGCTGCCGAGCTGAAAACCCATCGCAACCGCCCCCTGCTCGCCGCTCATCCCATCGCAACCACACCCCACCCCCCCGCAATCGACCCCCCCTCCTCCCCTGCTCGCCACCCAACCCATCGCAATCGCCCCCCCCTTCCGAGCTGAAAATCCATCGCAATCCCCCCTGCTCGCCGCTCAACCCATCGCAACCCCACCCCACCCCCCCGCAATCGACCCCCCTCCTCGCCTGCTCGCCACCCAACTCATGCCACATACGTTTGTCTTCTCAACATAGAAGCCACACGGACTTGCGAAAATTGTGATCTCCGGGATGCCAATATGCGATAGTCTGCTTCTTCTTCAAATTAAAGATTCCGACGTTGTGGATCTCTGGCTCGTAAAGTTTCCCAGTCGTTGTACGTGAAGTATATGCAATTGGACCGGATTCCGGGGAGATCACGAGTCGAAAGCGCGAAAGACTGGTTGGCGCCCAGGAACAAGGCGAGGTCCCCACCGAAATCGTCGACCTTGACCCACACGTTAGCGTGCTCATCGAGCCTGTAAATCGCTACCCTGTTGGTCATGGCGATGACCCATCCTGTGCTTTGGACATCTCTATCGCAAGTAGATACCAACCAAAGCTCGCAGAGATCTCGACGAGGTGGTCATTGCTGTAGGGGCTCGTGTTGCTTGTTGCATCGCTGGATACGTGTTGAAATTTAGCTCCGAGGAGTTTGCAGGGAGATTCGGAAGTGTCATTGGGGTCAAAGGAGATGACGTAACCGCGACGGAGCACGGCATACACGAGGCCCTGGTAAGGTAGCATCCCTGCCGGAGTTGCTCCTTCCTGCTCGCCTCTCTGCAACCCAACTCCCCCCACTCCGCCCAAGCTGTTCCCCTTGGCTCCTGCTCTGCTCGAATTCCCACGTCAGCATAGGGATTTTTTTTTGTGACCGTTCGATGAAGGATGAGTTAGATTAACTCATTCATATAGTTGAGTTAAAATATTAAACTAACGGAGGGTTATGAGTGTAAGACGGAATCATTACTCAGGGTTTCTCATGTAATTCGCGATTATACAGGGTTGAGATTGAGGAATTACTCAGGGTTATGGGTGTAATTATCCCATATTTTTTTGTAGTTAGTAGTTACACGTTGAACACTCTATGATTCTGAATTATACATAGAATCTTGAATAGTTGCTAACCATTTACATGGCATAACTCTGTGTTAACTTCTATCCATCCTTGACCATTAACTTTAACCAATGTTCAGAAGTCGGTATGCGGTATTCGTTCGGCCATGCAGTCTGAAGTGAGTAAGCGGATATGCGGAGTATATATGGAAGAGTATGTGGATTATGCGGTTTGTAGTGTTTAATAAAAATTATTAAAATCAAATTATTATTTATAATAATAGATATGTTTCTATGTCTTGACTTGATTAGAAACCAATGGAATCCTCATATACTTATTTAGAAATAAATTCTCACTCATTCATAACATAATTATATGAACATTAATTTCTTTACAGTGAATGACAAGCATGGATTGATGAGTACAGTTACACCATAACAAAATATAATAAACATAACTTAATATAAATTAAAATTAAGTTAATGCAACCAATCAATTTTTTTGTATTTAATAGACATTAGTTTTCTTTAAAACTTTGTTTTGATGTTAAAATCGGTGAGTCCCCATGTCGGGGATCACTGCTTGTATATTTTTATTAAAAGAGTTTCACGATACATTACCTGGAGAGCCAGGAATTGTACAACACATTACAATGGCACACTACATTCTCGTTGTAAAATATCTGATTCCTGAAGATTAGCTCGTTGCGTCCTAGCCAAATTCCCTAGAGTACAACGAAAGGTCTCGAACAGTCGTCAGTATAGTTGCCGCCGATCCTCCTGACAGAGCTCCAGAAGTTCGCAAGGCCATCGATCTCCACCCTCGGGATTGCAATTTCAGCCCAGACCCTCGCGGATGATGAGCATTCGAAAAAAAGGTGGTCTAAGTCCTTGGTGTCCTCCCCGTATCTGTCACACTGTGTATCGGTAAGACACAAGATGCGCCCCTCCGCGTTTTGTCACAAAGTCGTCCCCTTCTCAGGCACCAAAGGAAGACCTTCACCCTTGGCGGAATTTTTGCCGCCCAAACCACATGCATGTCCTGGCAACATCTCATTGTCTCGCTCCTCATCCCTCCTCCCCAATCCAAGGTAGACCCTTTTGACCGAGAAGGCACTGCCCTCCCAAAGGAAATGGTCTTGGTCCCGCAAAAAGGCGTCATACTGTGGCATTGCGGCCAACATCGCCAGGTACTCATCAAGACGCTGATCAGAGAGATCCGCTGGGAACAATGGTGCCCGCACATCCTCCACTGCACCTGTGAAAGCGTTGTCTGCTTCATCGCCGCCAAAGAGAAGAGGCGATGGAATCTAGCCTCCAGACTACCCTCGCCTGACCAGTCGTCATGCCAAAATCTGAAGGTCTCTCCGTCGCCCACAACTGGACGGAGTCACGGAACCGTGGTGCCATCCATGGCATAATCGCACGCATACTGGCCCATAACAGGGATTTGAAACGCAATCTCTTAGTTTCCAGCTCGCCTCTGACCTCGTAAATTTGCCCCAGTAACCTTACAACCAGGTAGGTAGACGGGCCCCCGATTCGAACAACCCATTTAGACAACAGGGCCTTGTTAATGCATTCTACGTCCCTGACCCCTAGGCCTCCCTCCTTGCGCCCCTTGGTGATGTCCTCCCAACGAACTAGGCGCAGCCCATGATCCTGCCTCCTCCCTTTGGACCAGAAAAACCTTTTCATTAAGGACTCAATCTTTCTTCTAACACCAACTGGCATCAGTCTAGTGGAGAAGAAAATATGGGTATTGCGGATAGGATGTGTTTAAGGAGAATCAGTTTACCCCCGCGAGAAAGTGTAACCGCCTTCCAGCCCACAAGTCGCTGCTCCATCCTCAGTACCAGATCGTCCCAGTCCATTCTTCTTAGCTTCCCAGTGACCAGCGATAGGCCCAAATATCGAATCGGCGGGCTCCCCACCGAACACTCCGTTACCTCCTCCAAGCGAGTTCTGTCCACCTCATTCATCCCAGAAGAGATAACAGTTGACTTGGCCTTATTAATGACCAGACCTGATAGTTCACCGAAGATGTTTGTCAGTTGTACAACCATTGCGTTCTGCTCGTTTGTACCTCCCAGGAAGAGAATCGTATCATCCACATATTGTAGGAGGAGGATGGAGATATCTTCTCTTCTGTAGCCCTCACTCAAGCCCGCCATGTTCGCCTGATTGAGAAGAACACCCAAGGCATCTGCCATGATGACATACATCATTTTTTCTTTAAAACTTTGAATTGAAACATGAAATACAATGCCTACTTACCCAAGGCATTTTTTCTTTAAAACTTTGAATTGAAACATGAAATACAATGCCTACTTCCAGTGCATCAACTTATGATATTAGATTTATAGCTGATTAATTTTTTGTCTTTAACTAAACCTAATGATATTAGATTCTGTTAGATTTGCAATGTAATAAAAACTTTTATCTACAACAAGTTTTGACAATCGAACCTCAACCTATTTTAGTTATAAAGATAAATGGCATTTTCCATGAAACAGACTCTATATGAACATTTAAAACTCAAACTAAATCCTCCTGATCAGTATAAATGAAAGATTTATAACATAAAAACTTCCCACATAATTTTATCTTTAATGGGACATCGACCTGATACACATAAAAGGAAAACAAGAAAGTACCACCAAAAAGCAAAGACTATGGAGCACTTTGAGTTTATATACAATATATTTTTAGAACAGCAGTTTGATAAATGGTTATAGGACTTTGATAGTTAAAATTGACTTAAAAAAGGTTTACATCTTCATATATTTCAGAAAATAGAAAAGAAGACATGCACCTCTCCTTTAATTTTAAACATATCTATCGGCTAAACTTACCAACAAGCTATATTTATATAAATAATGGTTTCCAAAAATAATTAGTTTACATATGTAAACCCTTTATTTCCATCCACATTGTCTTGCGATATCTGAAAGCATGTGACTTAAACACATAAGAATACATCATAGAATTTGAATCCGAATGGTTATATCAATGTTTGACGGGGGTGGTGAGCTAGGAGATGCTACCGACTGAAGGCATCTGTAATCGACCTTGGAGTGTAATGAAAGCATAAAGGGTTATGGGTGTAAAATCTCAAGTAAATTCAACTTACGTCATCTAATAGCCACATGATTTTCTATTCTATATTAGCAAGATTCATTTCAAACCATCTGAATTTTAATAATATATTATGCTACTGTTACCAATTAACTACATGTTATGTATCCCCAAGATTAAAAAATACCCTATAAATACAACTTTCAACACCTAATGAGCCGGAAGTACATCAAGTTTTACCTTCTAACAACTCTATCCCAATTTGAAAAATCTAGCCTAATACCCATTCCAATTCCTAACCAATTTAACACCCTATCTCATTTCAGTTCCATTTATAATTGTAACAACTAATACTATTTATTTCCAAAAAAGAGAGCACATGCGCTGGTCCTGGAGGTGGTGATGAAGGTTGGAGGTGTTTTTGTTATTGGAGGCATCTGAGGGAGGGGTGGGGGGAATGAAGGCAACAACCATCAACAAGAGACTTTGAAGGATGCCGTATCATGGAGCAGACTGGTGCCTAGGGAATGGTGGGGTTCTCGCTAATTGCATGGGTTTGGGGATGAGGGAAGCAAACACTACAGAAATTAGGGCATTATGTCACACAGTGCCTTCCACCTTAACGCCTCACAATGCCTTGACCAATTGAGGCAATCGCGTTGCCATGTTACTTTTAACCTCGCTGGAGACACGGTTTTCCATACCATGCTCATGAAAGGTGAATCTTGTGTACTTGTCGCCAGATCTTGTTCAACAGATTCTTATTGTTTTAATTTTGATAATAATAAATAATTGTATGCTGAAAATTACTGTCAGATGTTTAAACTCTTGCGTTAAATGTTTATCTCATAGGTTACGTGGCTTGTAAATCTTGTGAGGACTTTGAGGCCTCTAAAAAAGTCTATTTTTTGGGATTTTACATTTGGGGTCTAGACTAAAAAACAATAAAAATATTTATTAATATACTTATGATCAATGTTTTTAAAAAAACAACGGCGCTTTCTCTGAAATCTAGATGAGTCATAACTTTGAGATGGACGATGCTTGCGCTTCATTATTCCCATAAAATCATGCAATTTATCCAGAAATTTGGTATTAGCATCAAGAAAAATTATATTGAAAGACAAATCTCTAATTGAAGATGAATCTTCTAAATAAATTGGGTGTCAACGACCAATAGATGCACTTATAAGTTACAAGTTATTCGCTCAATGGTCTATTGGCATTGGTAGTATAGTGTGCATATGACCCAAAATATGAGGGTTCAAATATTCGGAGTGGCACCTGGGAATGTTAACCCCACTTATTTAAAAAAAATCACTTAATAGGAGTTTGCAATGTTTTGTAAATGCAAACCTCTTTAGGAAACCACTAATATGAACAAGGCCTACATTTATATATATTTTGATACTAAAAACGAAGGCATCTGCATCTCCCTTAATTTTAATCATATATCTGCTAAACTTACCTAGTGGGAGAAGGCTTAGTACATTTATTTATCTGCTAAACTTACCGATAAGCTATATTTATATAAATAAAGGTTTCCAAAAGAAAATTTACATCTGTAAACCCTTTATTTCCATCCACATCATCTTGCAATATCTTAAAGCATGTGATTTGAACACTAAGAATACATCATAAAATTTGAATCCAAATGGTTATATTGGTGATTGCCGGGGGAGGTGAGCTAGGAGACGCTGGACTTTGCTGAGTGAAGGCATTTGGAAGTGACCTTGGAATTGGGAGGGAAAGTCACTTAAGACCCCCCTCCCCTAGCCAAAAAATGCCTTATCCAATGCCTTGACAAATAGTTTGCGACTTAGTGAAGAGGAGATGGTGCGGAAACATAAGTTGTTGAGGAGGATTTCGAAGAAGAGCTTAGTAATCTTTTGGAAGGTTCTTCAAGCTTCAAAATTAAGTGGATTATTCATAAAATACGGGAGTTGCCCAAGAAAAGATCTCCAAGTCATAGAAAAGCAAAGGAAAAGGCAATTAGGATTTTTAAAGGTAGCGGTAGTGATGTATGAAGGCCTTGTTGGCCATCTTTTTGGGTGTTGAGAATACCCATGTAGAAGTTATATGCTTCACAAGTGCCACATTGTAAAATCTTTCTTTGTGATTTATAAAAGGGGTTACGTGAGCCCCCACAATTATCGGGCTTTATTATTAAAAAATATTTTGCAGCTTAGCACCTCATATCGCCTCGACTAAGTGAGGCGAGCGCCTCGACATATGAGTCTGAAATTTACGCCTCAAGTGCATCAAGGATAGTTTGTTAATAACATGCTTATGATAAAGTCTTAATGTTAGATCCTTCTTATCCCTCTTATTTAACCTTCTTTGCCTCCCATCAACATGTCTACCTCTTGACTACTTTCTTGTCCCTACAATTGATTTGTTGCTCTCATTTCCTCTCATGACAAGTTGTTGGCATCTCTCATTTCCATGCTACCCTTTAAACTATTTCACTGGTGAATGTGCCACCATCGACAAGTGCACCATTCGAGTAGTCCATCCATTGTCTAGAGCTGCCTTTCGAGGCCACCATTGTAGGAATTACACCATCATATCCTCGAGGATGGAATATCATGGGTCTCCTTGCTGCGCAATGGACCCCGTGCCATTTCACATTACCCTCACCACCACCAAAGGTTACTCCATCTGACAGGACAATGCCACGATCTAAAGGCTAGCGTCACGCAAACAACACTCGTGCGATGCCATGCACCACCCTTGCATATTTGTGGGTAGACACAAACCTTCACTACTGTCAACATACTTATTTTAGTTGTCGACTTACTTTAAGGTCACTCTCCTCATTGTAGACATGCCATTGGGGGTTTGACCTTTGTTCCATAGCCTTAAATAGTCTTTGTGAATGACTCGTATTTGGAGGTGATGGATGCGACTAACTCCAATACTCCTCACAGAATTCTTCGTCGCAAGCTTATATTCGAGTGATTGGTCCAATGGGATTTCTGAGGGCTTTCCCTTTGGCTTTGGTGCTGTCGCTGCCTCGTTCCCTTGGGAGGCTTGTTGCATGGGCAAGAGTTTCGCTCCGAGCTTTTGTAGTTACCGGAGGATGGCTTTAGAGACCTTATCGTGCTATGTTGGAGGAGCGTTCTATCCATGGGGTTTGCCTTTAGAAACATGGTGACATGTGTTTGGATGTTTCAACATATGTTATTGGCCTTCAAGAGGGAGTTCTATGCCTAAAAGAGTAGAAAAGGGCCATGGTCCAAGAGGAGATTGGACCTCATGGAGGACACTTGGGAGCTGATGGATGAGAGATCTGTGCAATCAGAATGACACAAGGTGTTGTTGAGAGGATAAAAAGCGAGATGTGGAGGGAAAACAACACTATAGGGAAACATGGTTGAAGGAGGGGGATGCAAATACTTGATTTTTCCCTGTGATGGCTATTGGTATGAAGAGGTGAATTTTTTTGAACAGATGAGGAAGCGCATTCTTCTCCGGTCTATTGAGGTGGATAGTGTGCATGTGGAGGGTGAGAGGGCCCATTGGGGTTGTCATGGTTGGCCACTTTGAGGGGATGAGGTGGAGGGTCTGCTCTATTAGTACGAAATAGTTGGGGAGGGATGTTGCGAAGTTGTTTGACTCCCATGTTTCTGAGCTCCTTTCTCCCCATTGAAGATTCGTGCGATTGTTTTTGGTTTTTATGCTAATAGTTGTCCTGGCTGTGATGGCTTCTCAATCTTCTTCTTTGTTGAGTTTTGGCGTCTAGTGGAGTTTAATGTGGTGGTGGTGGTGGAGGAATTGCGGGCGACGAATTCTGATTTTGAGAAGATGAGTCATTCTCTAATTTTTCTTTTTCTTAAGAAAAATGTGGCTCGATGGGTGGAGGACTTTCATCTTATCGCTCTTTTACATGCGATTTACCTTATTGTGGTCAAGTTCTTAACCAATAGGCTCTGTGGTGTTTTGGATTTGCATCATTAATGTGTCACATACGACCTTCATTCCAGGTTGGCATTTGGTAGATGGTGTTATTATCGCTTCAGAGATCATTGCAGAGTGGAAGAGAAGGAAGACCGAGGACTTGCTTTCGAAAGTGGACTTCTCCAAAGCCTACGATTGCCGTAAATTGGATGTTCATATGTGCATCTTTCTCGTGTTGTGGCTTTCTGGATGAGTGGATCTCTTGGATGAAGAGACGTATGACAGTCAGTGCTAGTGAGCGAGCATCAAGATTTGGATTTTTTCCATCTCAGAGGGGCATCATGCATGGATCTCCACTAGCTCCTCTACTTTGTTCTTATCATGGATGCACTTCCTCTCTTGGTTTCATGTGAGGTTTCAGGCTGAGGGGAGGGGAGGGGGTGGTTGTACTGGCTATCAGCTTGGCAATTTGGTGATCCATTCTGTAATATGCATATGACATTATTCATGGAGGGCACTGTTCATTAGGTGACATGCATCGCCATCATGCTTGAGCTATTTGGGGTCGTTTCTGGCCTCGGAATTAATGGAGACAAATCCATCTTTTTTTCATTTAGGATGGTGGATGATGGAGGCATAGGATCATTGGGTTGCACTGTCGTCCCAACAATGGTCCCTTCCAATCAATTATCTCGGCTTGCCTTTGACTTTGTGTTTGTATGCGATAGTCAGGCTAGTTACCTTTGGTGGAGAGGCTCGAGCACAAGCTTGTTGGTTGGAAGGCTACATGTTTGTTACGGGGTGGTCTCTTGGTGCTTCTGAAGGCGGTTTTTATTTGTCCTTCCTTTCGTCGATGTTGTGGCTGGTTGGGATTCACATGCAATTGGAGGCTTTGATGTGATGCTATTCATGGTCTCCCTTAGATGCCTCATAGGTCATCTTGTTGGTTAGCTGGAGGGAGGTGTTGATGTCTGATACTGATGGGGGTCGTATGTTAGGATGCAATGAAATGGGCGATGCTTTTTAAGCGGGTCTCTCGAATATGGGGCGGTGAGTTCGACGTGCTCTTTTCTATAGTGCAGAAAATATTCAAGGAGACTATCTTGGCAGCATGGTTGGTTCGTTCTCCCTCGATCTTCTGGAGGGGGGTTTACTCTGTTCTCCCTCTAGTCTCCACATCCTTCAGATTTGTGCTCGGAATGGTGGTATTTTTTCGATTTGGAGGGTTGGTTAATAAAGACATGGTACCTTATGTTTTGGTTCCCTCGACTTTTCGTTATGGCCATGGATCATGAGTATGGTGACACTTGGTTGCATCTGTCCATTTAAGACTCTCTATGCAATGTGTGTTCTAGTCTTTGAGTTGTCAGGGTTTATCTCGCAGCTCCTTTTCCCTCAGTTAGGCAGGATCTGGACATGGATTAATGGACAATTTGGGGTGAAGAAGGGCGTATAAGGTGTTGCATACCTCGACGGTTTTTATTCCTATAATCATTTTGTTGGTGTTGTGGTAGATTGGTGGTGGGAAGATTCTACGGAGGGCAAAGGTCTTCATGTGGATCTGGGAGGGGCTGTTTGTTGACCAAGGTTCAGAGGGCCTGCTTTCTTCAGGGGGTTAGTGACTCTGCCAGTGTTGTAATGTGGAACTGGAAGAGTTAGACCACCTTTTCTTCTCTCGCCATATGTTGAAGGGTGTTAAGTTGTAGGCGGGACTGACTGGTTTTGATGTTGATTATGCTCATACCTTCTGGGACTCTGTTGGCTCTCGCAGCATGTCTCTATAGATGATAAGATTCAAGGCATTTGCCATCCTTTTGGGTAGTGTGGTTGGTAAAAATAGTGCCATTTCCACAGGGGAGAGATTTTATGCAGAGAATGAGCTGGCTCATGCCAAGATTGTTTACGAATATTGGTCTTTTAATTTTGTTCATTAACTTGTGAATATGAATGTTTTTGGACGCCCGTATTTTCGACGTCGTGCCCTTTTTTCTTTTAGTAACTTAGCCTTTTTGATTATAAAAACTTAACTTTTGCCATCTCTAACCGATCTCACCCTATGATGCTGCCGATGTACATGTGAGTGAAATTGCACTGAGCGATTGTTGTCACCGTTACCATCGTATATGTGACCACCGCCATTGTGTACTGAAGCAGTAGCACCATCGACATGTTCGTTAGATGCATTACCATCATTGAAGCTTGTGTCCAATCACCGCCAACCGTAGTCATAGCTGCCGCCCTATCGGCCTAGTTTAACGTTGTCAAAAGCGCAAGAAGGGGAGTGATAGAAATATATTGGGAAAAACTATAGAACTTTCCCTCATCCAAAACCTTTTATCTAAAGGTTAAATATGATAAAAGCATCTAGATGGCAAAATATTTAAGTTAATGAAAGAACAGTTGTGATTCACCCCTTAATGTATAAAACTTATAAAAAAGTACCGAGACGAAGAAAATTTTACGGCAGTCTATTCCTATTATGATTATGGGTGCCTTGTTCCCTTATATGAGAACACTAGGTCCAAGAATATTTCTCATGCTTTCCATCATCAAGACCTTTTTGCCTTCAATGCAACAAAGCGTCTATTGCACACGTCAGACCACTCTAAGGGAAATCTGATGGACTTGGCCATGATTATTACATCGACGTGGACCCCATCTTATGTGCTTATACCATATATTTGTGAGTCCGATGCAGATTTCAACTCTACCACTTTGTTCACCAGGATGAAGTAGCCAATTGCAGTATTGATTATCAAGCAACTCATCAGGAAATGAGCTTTCTGAAGCGACATAGAATTGATGCTGCATAAAATTGGGAACTAGGGTTTTTAGATGCAAAAGGGTAAGACATTGAGAAGACGCCTACCCTGTAACTTTTATGTATTTAAATAATAACTATTACATTTAAATGGACAAAAAGTAAAGTAATCTTTTTGCATGCTCATTTATATTTTCATATACAATCGTTCCCCTTGGAATATAGAACCATTCCGAGCTAGCCACAAGACCAAAGAAAGGCAACCACCTAAATTTTGGTCGGGCTATCCCCATTGCTAAGTGCGTCCATGGACTCCTAGAAATCATGCCATATTACTGCTGCAACTCTCTCTATGTTCACCTTGGCTCATACCTCCCTAACAACATAGCAAGCAAAGAAAACAAGCTCCACACTTTCCTTTATCCCTTCACACCGTGCACAAATGCCGTCACAACCAGGAAAGAACCACACTCTTCCATCCCTCATCATAAGATGCTTTCGTCGCAACAACAAATGAATTCGGATTTGCAATGGAACCTTCCATTGCCATAAGTCAGTGAATCGATCCGAGATCTCTGCCTGATCTCGACTCGCCCGTTGATAGAGATCCATATAGGCCTTTCGTACAATGAACCACCCATCCCCCATAACCGGCGATTAGCATATCCATCTAAACCTCCACTTGCTGGTAGAACCTTAAGCATCAACGTGAAGTCCACGAATCATTGATCCGACACTTTGGTACTAAATGGAGGTCCTGCTCTCCCAACAATCTCTGACTGAGACCTTTGTGTTAGTTTTCAACACATAACAACATGGAAAACGACCCTTCAATAGAACTTGGCCAGTCCAATCATCTCTCCAAAATCTGAAATGATGTCCATTTTTCAGAACATGCCTCATAAGCAGTACATCATTCAGGAGCACATAGTGAATCCTCGTATAGAAGTTGGAAGGCAACAAACACACTCATCTGGCTCTAAGGAATCAATCAGAATCATGCTCCATCGCGCGATCAACGCACCCTAAGCAGAGCTCCAAATCTGTCGCACAACCAGCGGTGATAGCCCCAATCCAACGCGAAGTCCAAGCGATTGCGTATTCACCGCACGCACCTCCTCTCTCCAGATCAAGCCTCCTCTCTCGCGCGAGCAGCTCTAGGCTGCGATCTCGTGCATACAGCACGCGATGGCTTCGCCTCCGATCGCACATGGCGCTCCTCCACTTTTGATGCTCCAGGAGATGATCCAGGATCACTTGTAGAATCTCCAAGTGCAAAAATGGCACTTGGCAGCGTACTCCCCACTAGGCGGCGCAACCCCCTTCCGGCGATCTCTCCTCCAGTTGCAATAGCGCATCGCACGTTGATCTTCGCACGCATCACAAGTCGTCGCGTCGCATCTCCTAGCGGCATTATCTCCTGGCGTCGACATCAACTAAAAGACAAAGGAGGGAGCCTCCAGGCGACGCAGATCCAGCTGCCTCCTCCCTTCACTACTCCAGGGCGTGACGCCCCTTCTTCGAAACCCTAAATAGGGTTAGATCCCCAGGGGTTGGGCATCAGTTTATTTTAAAAAAATCATTTTGTATTGTAAATGCCCAAGTGGGCCGATGGTTCATCCAAAAAAAGGGGATGGGGGGAAGAAATGAGGAGGGCCATGTTAGGCAAAAAAAGAGGACGATTACTTCCATGCCCAATAGTGGGCCACAAAAAAGAGGGGGATTTGTTAAAAAATGTAGGCAAAGAAAAAAATTATTTTTGAAAAGACACGTACATACAAAATCCGTACGTAATTTACAAAAAAACAAAGGTCGAAAAAATGTTTGCACAACTATATAAAAAAGGAAATAGCTGAAAGAAAAAAATTGCAAGAAAAATGTGGCTGCTTATTTTTTTTGTTTCATTTTATTGTCTTTTCCATCTTTGTCGATGTCTTCATTCCGACTAGTATGGGAGAAATGAGGAGTATATGTAGCTTCACGGGTCTATTCATATTCTTCAGATACATATATTCCAGACCAGTCAGTTGTTCAGACTCTACAGTTATTCAGACTCGATGTCAGATGTTTCCGAGTCTTCAGATTCAGACATGCATGCGAATGCGGTCCTTTCAGGTATGCACATGTATGCCATCATTTGTCGTGGTCTCCATCATTCTTGTTGTCTCGGCCAGAGTTTTCATGTGAATCATAGGGACTCCAGAGTAGATGACCATTCCCTGTGCCATGTGGGAAAGGATTTTCATGTGGTATCATAGGATACTCAAGAGTAGAGTACCATTCTTTGAGCCAGATGGGAGAGATACAGTTCTCCGATGAGGTGACTTTTTCAGACTCCATTCACTCCACGACCTTTTCAGTTCGACCCTTTTCAGAGATGGAGCAGTTGTCCACATGTTGTAGCGGGCCAGAGTACTCTGACGAGGATACTCATTTCCAGTTGCAGCGACTCTGGCAGGTGCAGTTCAGAGCACATGCTCTTTGACGAGGAGATTCGGTTGACTCACACTCCAGCCCGTTTGTCCTTCTCACCTGCACGGTATGAGAAGCAACATCCTCGACATCAACCGATAATTGCGCGCGTTGAGTTGATATTATCAATAATGTCATGAAACATGAGATGAATTTCTTTTTGTTTGTCCAAGCTGAGCATTGCATGCTTCATCTTGAGGGGGAGTGTTGGAATATTTGGTTGTGCGCCACATGAGTTGTATATGGGTAAATGGATACTTTCGGGATCCATTTACCCCGTCCGTGTATTTAGTCCCACATATGCCAGTGGTGGGACTTGGAGCCTCTGTGGAGGCTATATAAGGAGCCCTAGACCTCCTGTATGCATTGAGAAAATTGAATGCAACATATGACCCTTTGCGGCCTTCTCCAGTGGTTTCATCCCGCTCCTTAAGGAGTAGGGTTCCACGTAAAAATCTTGTTCTTCATGTTTATCTTTCTGTTCTATGCTCTGTTTATCATTTTCGCTTCCTCATTCCTATTTTCTAACAATCTTCAAATCGAAGACCATCCCAAAAAGTTCAAGAATTGTGATTGGACCATATGCCTCGACCGTGTCACCCTCCACAAAAAATGGTATTCACATACTATAGTGTGGGAACCAAAATCTCATCAACATGGAAACATGAAAGAAATCTCATTGCACTATCTGTCCCCACCATCATAGTCAGGGCATCTACCATCACCATAAATAGCACGGGCGCTAACAGACATCCTTGCCTCATGCCTCGATGCGGCTGAAAGAAGCCCTTCTACTGCCTGCCATTCACTAGCATCGCATAAAAAGTAGTCGTCAACTTTATTCTTTCATTTTGGTCTTAAATCCCTAACTAATGCATGTATATAGCATTAATTTGTATAAAATAACACTCATAAATTTATTCATAAGTACTATGTAAATACATATATTTAATTCAAAATAAAAGAATAAAGGAAAGAGAAGAAAAATAAAATGAAGTGTCAAAAATACTGAATGGCCATAGACCTCGAGACGAAGGCATTGCTGACTTGGTTGACAACGAATAAAGTTGAGGGAGATAGGGCAGATGAATTGTACATAAAATACATAAAAACCCTAATTTTATTCACTAATAAATAACCATTTGGACCCTATTTTATTTTCCTTTTTACACATCTCAAATAATAAAACCCTCAACATGAAACTTGTACATAAAAATACAAAGAAAAATATAAAAATTAATTGTATATAAAAATAATGCACAGTGCACCCAGGACACACAGATGAAAAAGCCGCAAACAAAACTTTACAGACCTGTATCTCCACACCTGTTTGAGAGCTTTGCAAACAAGTTTGAGAGCTTCTGTAAGCACGCTCTAGGACTCTGCTTATGGCCATAGATGGCCTTATGAAGTCTACACACCTGTGAACACTCCCCCTCAACGCTCTAGGACTTCCTCTTGAAGATCACCATACAGAAAAGCATTCTTGACATCCAACTGAAACAATGGTCAATCTCGCATCATAGCAACTGATAAGAAAATACGTAAGGTAGAATGATGAGCAACAAGGGAAATCGTGTCATGATAGTCCACCCTGTACGTCTGTGTAAATCCATGGGCAATAAGTCGAGCTTTGTACCTATCAGTGGTACCATCTACATTCTTCTTCACTGTGAAAACCCATTTACAACTGACTATTGACGTCCCAGCAATTGCGGGACCAAGGTTCCATGTACCTCTCGACTGAAGAGCAGGCATCTCATCTTCCATAACTAATCACCACCGATCGTCGTGCAAGGCCTCCTAATAGTTCTGCGGTTGGGCATGCTAGATAATGCACTTGCAAACTTCACTTGAAATCGCCAGTCACGCGATCAAAAGAGACCATGATCGCAATAGGATATGTAGTAGCTGCGCTTCTGCTTCTGAAGCGCAATGGGCACGTCCAACTCAGTAACCTCCACACCTGTCTCCTGTATGGTTCCCTGCTCAGGTAGATAATCAGATCCATTGTTGGAAAAAATGTATTCAGAACATACCTCACGGGTGCTAGATGATGAGCGGTGACCATGAGCAGAAGTAGGCCGGCAAGTACCATAACAAGGCGAGGGTGGAACCGGGACCATAGTAGGTAGTGGAGGTGGGGGAGGTGATGATTGTGGTGACGATGGCGGTGGAGATAATGGTGGTGGTAACATGTATATTTCATCATCAGAGTCTGAGGAGGCCAACCAATCACCTGTAAGGGAAAAGAGTACATCGTCGACTCAAAGAATGTGCCATCAACAGTGGCATAATATTTCTTGCATAGTGGATCATAACACCTGTACCCTTTTCGTGTTCTAGATTACCCTATAAAGATACACTTGACAACCTAGGAGAGAGCTTGTCAATACTTGGAGACAACTGGTGGACAAATGCGACTGAGCCAAACACACAAGGAGTAAGCGAGAATAATTCATTCTCGGGAAAAGCGAGAGAGAAGGGAATTTTCTCACCTAAAACTGACGAGGGCATGCGATTAATAAGATAACACGCCGTAAGGACGACATCACCCCAGAATGAGTGTGGAGCATGACTTTGAATGAGATGGGTTCGTGTAACGTCAAGTAAATGATGATGTTTCCCTTCTGCAACACCATTTTGTTAGGAAGTATAGGCATATGATGTCTGATGAATAATACCTTGGGATGAAAAGTAATTGGCAAGAGAATGAGTACAGGGTTATAAGGCATTATCAGTTCTCACAAATTTCACAAAGGATGAAAACATATTTTGTACTTCAGTGAGAAAATTTTTAATAACATCTCTAGCTTTAGATTTATTCCGTAATAAAAAACCCAAGACAGACGAGAGAAATCATCCATTGCAACATGATAAAATGTGTGTCCCTGATGATCTAGAACACGATTGGGACCCCATATATATATGGAACAACTCAAAAAATGGAGCTACTGCTTCGACCCTGAGGAAATGACGACCTATGATGTTTTCCCAACTGACAAGCCTCACATTGATATGACCAATGAGGAGAAATCTGGGGCAAGACATGCCATATTTTCTGGAGCAGGAGATGACCCAAGCGCAGGTGCCACATGAAGGAGGAGACATGTCCAACAGAAAGAGAAGAGATGCCAGCATATTGAGTCCGGGTCAAGCGATAGAGGCCACCCTGCTCACGGCCATAATAACCAATCGCCTTGCTCGTAAGGATGTCCTGAAATACAAGTGAAGATGAGTCAAAAATAGCTCGACAATGTAAATCCTTTGTAATCAGACTGATAGATAATAAGTTCATAGAAAAGTCAGGTGCGTGCAACACATTCTGTAAATGCAGGGTGTCAAGCTAATCCCCCCCTGTCATGTAATTGGGGAGTAAGTTCCATCTTCAATAACCACCGTACGTCCTGGATGGACATGTCTGTATGGTGTAAGTTGATTCCTGTCTCCACACAAGTGATGCGTAGCACTAGAATCCATAATCCATTCAATTACATCAGATCTACAACTGCTAGTGAGCGCATAAGCACTACCTGAAGTGCTGGAGGAGGCTGATGCAGCCACATCAGAGTGACTCCCAGGGGCTGAGGAAGACATGGCAGGACTGGCTGGAGGTATGGTGCCCCTCAATCGTGCTACAAGATCATCAAATCGTTGATCCATAGATGAGGCACCTAAAGGCTCAATCTGCTCAGCCACACGAACAGAGGCAGGAAATCCATGGTTATAGCAGCATGTATCTTCGGTATGTCTAGAACGATGGAAGAAGGTGCATGGCTGACGAACACGACCTCCTCTCCCGCGTAATTCTTGTCCATGAAATTGAGAAGAACCTCCTCGACCTCGAGAGGCAGCCATCGCTAAGAGGTTTGACTAGCAATGGAAGATGGAACAATGATCCGACTGAGCCTACGAAAGGCTTCCTCCATTGGAGGAATGGCAGAGTCTGCCAAAATCTGGTTAGAGTAGCATGTATCTTCGGTATGTCCAGAACGATGGCAGAAGGTGCATGGCTGACGAACACGACCTCCTCTCCCGCGCAGTTCTCGTCTATGAAATTGAGATGAGCCTCCTCGACCTCGAGAGGCAGCCATCGCTAAGATGTTTGACTAGCAGTGGAAGATGGAACAATGATCCGACTGAGCCTACGAAAGGCTTCCTCCATTGGATGAATGGTAGAGTCTGCCAAAATCTGAGAACGGGCTACCTCATACCCATTATCAAGGGTTGTCATGAACACACCAACCATGGTGACATTCCGATAAGTCTTCTGCTCCTCAGTGGTAGATGTCAGAGGCATGAAGCTATAAAGCTTCTCAAACATCCCACGCAAGGATGTATATAACGAGTGAAGAGGATGTCCATTATGCTTGATAGTAAAGATATCATGCTGGAGCTGTAGAATCTTTATCTCATTCTTCGCCTGGAATAAGTGGCAGCAAGAATATCCCACATCGTCTTAGCTGTGGGATGGTGAAGTATATCATTGGCGATCTCCAATGCCAATGTTCCTTAAAGACAAACCTTGGCATAAGCATCATCCGCCTCCCATGAGGCGTTAACTCTAGTCTTCTTGGCCGGTTCTTCCTCGGTAAGAATGTGTTTCTTACTTGTGGACTTCATCATACTCATGAACTGCATAGCCTACAGTTCGTAGATTGACCCATCCATCTTTATTATAGGCGCAAGACCTTTGAATGCGTCAATGGAGGGAACCTCGACCTTGCTTTCTAACATGACAACTCGAGAAGACTAGAAATGAAGACTCGATATGGGCTTGTCTACATTGACATAGAGAGATATGGTTGCATGTGAAGACTCATGCAACCAATCTCATCAAAGACAAAAGGACCCCGACGACGACAACCTTAGAAGATGGGGGGGGGGGGTCAGCCCGTGTGGAAACGAGGGTCACAAGGACCCAGGTGGCGACGCCTTGTGGTTGTGAGGTGCCTAGGCAGCAACAGGGGCCACACGGTAGCCTATGTGGTGGCTACAAGCGTCATAGCGGGGCTGCGGGGGCCCTGGTAGGGGCTGGCTGGCGGGGCTGCGGGAACCCGACTAGGCGGAGGGGACCGGGCAAGGCAGAGGAGGCCTAGGCGGGGGTGGCGGAGCCCGCGCGGGAGGGGCGGGAGGTTTCAGGCGACGACGGCGGGAGTCGGCAGCAAGGGGCAGCGTCACCCTTCGTGGAGAGGAGAGAAGAGGGAGGAGCTTAGGGTTTCAGAGCAATGGCCTAGAACCGTCGCTCTTATACCATGTTGGTAGAAATGTAAAAGTTGTTTATTCCTTGAGTGCTAAGCTCTCTTATCTAGGGAGAGACCTATGGGCAAATTACATAAAGTAGAGGGGAAACAGGAACATATTTAGAGGGTACAAAAGTATATAACATATGTTGACACTAGGCAATGGTGAAACATTCAAATTCTGGACGGATGGCTGGACTGGCCTTGGGGCATTGAAAATTTGTTTTTCGCGTTTATTTCCACTCTCTACGAACAAAACGAGCGTGGTGACAGACATTTTCTCGGATGGTGTGTGGAGCCCAGGTTTCTCAACGTCGCTCTCTGAACAACGGTTCCATGATCTTTTGTGCTTGCTTGCAACTTTGGAGGAGTTGGATGCTCCAAGTAGGGGTCGCGATTTTTTTTGCTTAGATAGGTGGCAAGTTTACTGTTAAGAAGGCATACAATCTCTTTGCACATGGAAATTTTGAAAACCAGGCGAGACGTGATCGGGACTTCACAATTATTTGGAAATCAAAGATCCAACGAAAAAATTAAAATTTTCTCTGTCTTAAGGCACAATTGTATTATGACAAAGATAAGGTGCTCCCATGTTATCAATACAAACGACATCATTTGCTCGAGATGTAATGAAGAGGAAGATGATTTGGAGCATCTATTCTTCGGATATAGGACTTCGGCTCAAATTTGAGAGGAGGTTATAATTCAATGGCTTAATGTGAACAACACCGAGGAGTTTTGGGCATCGATTAGGGTGGTTGGCGACAATTCTCAGGAGGATATCTCCATAGTATACCGCTCCTTTGGTCAATATGGTGTGCGAGGAACAAGAACATCATCAGGGGCAACACTTTTATCCTGAGAATGTGTTGGGTCATTCTAGAAGATTGTTGGCAAATAGATTTTAAAAGTGTGGGTTGGTCTTTACATTCTTTGTGTCTAATCTTGGTACTTTGTAATACATTTTTCTTAGTATTAACGAAAGCCTAAGGTGAGCCCCTGCTTGGAGACTCACCCCTTACATTCTTAAAAAAATCCCCGTTTCCTGGTGCGCTTCTTCGTCTCACACTCTAATTTTCTTTCCATCCAAAATTCGATTTGCATCAACATGTTAACAACCGAAAGAAAAAAGAAGTGGCACCATGGATACCTATGCATGTCACCTTTCTTGGGTTGAAGAAATCTCCTACATGCGACCCTTCCACGAAAATTGTACAAGATGCCGTCATCACAGACCTCTTCATCCATACTAACCTAAATGAATTTCCAATCAATACAGTCACAAGCTTTGGAGATATCAACCTTCCACAACATCCCCTTGATTTGTTCTTTATCCTTTATTTCTTCTGATACGCTTGCACATTCAAGTTTTCAAACATGTATCGGAGTGGGTTCGATTCTCGAGGATTTCTTGTTCGTTGGTTTTTTAAGATTTGAGATTCTATTCTAGGGTATCTATCGAAACCCTGATTATATTCTTGAAGATTTATTGAAGATTATTGTGTTTGGATTAGTACAAGTTCCAGGGTTTTGTTGAAACCCTAATTATGTACGATTCAATCTGAAGATCAGGGCAACCACCATCGACGTCAATATTCTACCGATCTCCAGATTCAGTTCTAGCATTTGGAAACCCTATTTTCAAGACGACGTTCGTATGCCCTTATTCTTCTTGGGTTCCTGCTCCACGCTGCTGCCCTCCGGCACCACCCTTTCCAGATCACATGACAGTTCAACTTCCATGTCGCACGACGTTGCTCCAGGTCGTGCGATGCTCCTGGCGGCGGCCCTAGCCGCACCTGATCCTGATGTTCCAAATCTTGATGCTCCAGATCCCGTGCTGAGGAATCGAGCAGTGACACACCTACTAGAGAGCCCAACGATGCGAGTTCATCTCCCCCAACGACGGTATGACTGAGCTCCAAGCGACACACCATCACCATCCCATTGCGCCTCCCATCCTCGTGCCCTCCTTCCTAGAGGCGCATCTCCCCTCCAGTGCGATTCCATGAGATACTCTTCCTGCTTCTCGTGACGGCTCTTCCAGGGGCAGCCCTTTGTCGCCAACCCCACCTCCAGGTGGATGCCTCGCCTTCTTCTTAAGGTGGATCCAAGAGGAGCCACGATACTTCTGACAACGCTGAAGGCTCCTCCCTAGGCGGAACCTTCCGATCACCGCTGTCGAGCTCAAGGCGGCGGTCTCGGTCACGATCGAGGAGCCCAGGCGACGGGGTGACGTCTTTCGAGAGAGGGTTCCCAATCGTGGGAACCCTAAATAGAAAATGGGTGACACTTCAGTCCATTTTGAGCTAAAGTATATAAAAAAGAAAAGCTACTGCTTTATTTGAGAGAGAAGAGAGATAAAAAGGGGCCCAAGTGGGTCGTATGTTTAAAAAAAGAAAAAGTGCTTATGTTTTTGAAAAAAAGCCGTATGCGAAAAAAATTGCAAAAGAAAAGAAAAAAAGAGAAGCCGAATTTTTTTGCACGACTTATTTGGAAAAAATTATGAATGAAATAGCCGAATAAATGTAAATGTCTTAAGAAGGAGAAAAGTCGTAACAAAAAAATGAACATCTTATTTGGAAAAAATGATTTGAAAAGCTGAAAAAATGAAATGAGATTCAACCTATTATTTCTTATTTTCCCCATTCTATTGTCTTCTCCCAACTTTGTCGATGTCATTGTTTTACAACCAGTATGGGAGAAAGGGGGAGTAGAAACCTGCACATTATCAATACACCAGTCGTCCACCAATCCAGCCGCGCGAATGAGCACATTCTCCTTGTAGAAACGCTGCGCTGAGAAAATGGCCTCGTTACGACTCAGCCAAATCGACCATAATCTTGCCACCGGTGTCAAGAGCCGCCTTCTATCCGTATGCCTGTTCACGAAGAGTGAATCACAGAAGGCCTCCACATCACAAGCACGCACCCAATCCACAAGCGGGTCTTCCCAAAGCCCACGAACCATAGGGCAGTCAAAGAGAATATGATCAAGGGATTCCACATCCGAATCACACAGAACGCAAAGATTGGACACAGAATGCATCATCCTGGAGCAGCGATCTCTCGTCAGAAGCCTCTTTCTGCGGATCAGTCATAAGAAGAAAACAATGCGCAAGGGCAGACCCATCCTCCAGAAAAAACAACAGTCTCTCTGCAGGTATTCAGAGCGAGCAGGCAGAACCTCAAGTAAGCCATCGTCCCTCCAAACCCAATGATCCAAGCCCACGGAAGGCGTAGCTGCATCCGCAAGGGCGTCCAGAAGAGCAAGAAAGTCAGCCAACCTCTGATCCGAGAAGTTCCCCCCCAAAGCGAGGGCACCAACAAGCATTCTCCCAGCAACAAGCTACCGAGGCATCCTTGTTCACCGCAAGCGCAAAGAGCCGCGAGAAGCGGACACAAAAGGGATCCCCCCCCAACCAGCTGTCCTTCCAAAATAAGAAAGCGCGGCCGTCCCCCAGCACAGGTTTAAAACACGACCGATTCCTCAAGAAGATCTCCTGAACACCACGCCAGAAAGGAGAACGCGTACGCACCACCCCCAACCTGTCCTCCCCAGACCATTCCGCCCCATGAAGCTCCCTCAAAACACCAACAAAGAAGTTCCCACCCCTTCCCCAAACCCTGCTCGCCTATTTAAGAAAGAAAGCATCATTGACCAACTTGAGGCGCCTAACACCCAACCCCCCCTCCTGCTTCCCCCTCGCCACCTCCTCCCAAGTGACCAGGTGAAACCCCCTCCCCTCCGTACCCGATTTCCCCCGCAGAAACCTTTTGAAACAAGACTCAAGCCTCCTGCAGATCCTAGCAGGCAAACGACGAGTAGACAAAAAATGCACCGGAATTGCAGCAAGAACCGAGCGAAGAAGGACCAGCCTTCCGCCCTTCGAATGAAGCGCCGCGCGCCAATCCGCCAGTCTCGCCTCGACCTTCTCAACAACCACACTCCAGTCCCTAAGTCTGGGCCTCCCAACCACCAATGGGAGGCCAAGGTAGTCAATCGGCAGCAACTCCGGATCAGACCCCAAAATCGTCGAACATTCGAGCGCCAAATCCACCGACAAGCCAAAAGGAATAACCTTTGACTTGGAATCATTAATGAGCAGCCCCGACAACTCGCTAAAGAGCTCAAGGGTCACCGACATGGCAGCAACCTCACTAACACCACCTTCAATGAAACACAAGGTGTCATCCGCAAACTGTAATAACGGCACAGAAACACCACCCTTGGAGAAGCCCTTCGAAAGGCCAGCAGCAACAACCCGGTCAACCGTACGAGCTAAGACATCCGAAGCTAAAACAAATAGAAGAGGGGCCGGCGGGCAACCCTGGTGCAGGCCCCGTCTCGGCTGAATTAGCCCCCCCCTCCAAACCACCATTAACCAATACCGAGAATGATACCGTAGTCACACAACGCCGCATCCAAGAAATCCACAGCTCCGGAAATCCCAACCTTCTGAGGACCGACCAAAGGAAGCCCCAATCAATGCTATCATAGGCTTTGGCCAAATCAATTTTCCATAGCACCCCCTGCCTCCCCGACGAGCTCCAATCAACCACCAATTCCGAAGCTACCGCAATACAATCAGATATTTGTCTCCCCCGAATGAAAGCAGCCTGAACGGGAGAAACCAGCGAGTCCAGCACTCTAGCAAGCCTTCTAGCCAGCACCTTAGTCACAATTAAGTAGATGGCGTTTGAAATCGATATGGGGAGAAAGTCACCAATAACGACCGTCGCAGCCCTCTTGGGGATCAGAAGCAACAAGGCCCTGTTAAGCCTATCAAATCCCGAATTCCCCTCGCAAAACTCCACAACAACCTCAAAAACTTCGTCGCCCACCAAATCCCAGAAGTCCCGAAAGAAAGCCACAGAGAAACCATCAGGCCCCGGGGAGCCGTCGAGATTGAGCTCCAACACCGCCTCCTTAGTCTCCATCAACGAAATCGGCCTAATAAGCATAGCGCAGTCCTCCTCGGAAACCTTGGGCACCCCCAGCCCCAACCACTGCCAAGATCTCGTGGGGCGTGTCGACATGATGCCCCTGAAGTGCTCCACAATAGCAGATCCCATCGCGCTATCCCCCACAAAACGCTCCCCATCAACAGAAATAGCGCGCAGTGAATTGTTACGCTTCCGCCCACTAGCCACTCGGTGAAAGAATGCCGTGCTTGCATCTCCATCTTTGAGCCATTTCAGCCTGGAGCGCTGCCGCCACTCGATAGCTCTCTTCTTGCCCTCCTCAGCCACCTTCTTTTGCGCAGAAGACCGCTCATACAGCTCGTCCGCATTCAGATTCCTCTCGTTTTCAATAGAATCAAGCCTCCGAATAATCTCCTCAGCCTCCGATCTTATTGCCACCCTCGACTCCCGCGATTCCCTCTTAAAGAGCGCCAATCTCTTCCGCATAGACTCAAGCTTGCGGCCCAACCGCAAGGCCGCAGACCCCTCCACAGAGGAAGAAGCCCACAGCTCGGCCACAACGACCCTGAAACGAGGCTCAAGAAGCCAGCAACGTTCATATCTAAAGAGGCCCTTCAGTACACGGGTCTCACCAGAGTCCCACATAATTGGCGAGTGGTCCGAGAAAGCCCTGGGCCAAGAAGAAACCGAGCAAGAAGGAAACATCTCCATCAGTCCACCTGATGCCAAAATCCGATCGATCCGAGATCGTGAACTGCCGCTCCTCCTGGTGTAGTTGATATCAGAAGCCACCAGATTCTCCAAAGCCAAGGAGTCCACAAGCTCCGCAAAAATTGAGGACCCCGGGTCCCGGCCCCCCTCGCCCGTGGGCGATCAGAGTGAAGGATCACATTGAAATCTCCCCCAATGATCCGAGGGAGTCCCACAAAAGCAAGCCCGCGGCACACAAATCCTCCCAGAGCTCATTTCTTTAAATATGACAGCACGGCCCATAAATGCAAGAAAAAGCGATCGGAGAGGTCGTCGCACCCCTCACTAGCACCACCGATATCATATGTCTCTCCAGAATAGAAGAATCGAACGAAAAAGCCGTCGACCTCCACGCAATGAATAAGCCCTCCGCCGCACCAACCGCATCCAAGGCCGAAAAACTATCCATCGCCCCCGCACCAAAGGAGCGCCACAGAGCATCATCCATCCCCCTCAATTTCGATTCCTGGATCAAGGCAATATCGCAACCCCACTCCGACAGCCTGGCACCCAGCGCCTTTCTCTTCTCATCTTCCCCAAGCCCCCTCACATTTCAGGATAGAACCTTCATTAAAAAAGATGGCGACGCCCTCCAGAATGCGCAAGGCCAGCCGCCTCCACCACAGTGTCTCTCAATGACGCACAAGAAATAATTGGCGTGAAACCCGTACGGGATCTGCTCCTCCTACGGTATCTTTTCCTCGATCTCTTATCAGAGCGTGCTCCCAGGTCAACATCATCGACCGCATCCGAAGCACACACCACAGGGCTTGGCAAGGCGAGGAGAGGCGAGCCCTCAACATGTTTGGAATAAGTTCCCAAAATGGACCCCGAATTAGATCCCACCACTTTAGTCATGCCATCAACCGAAGAAAGGACTGACCCAGACAAGCCCGGAATATAAGGAGGATCTTGAAGCACATCCGCAGAAGGACCCGCCCCTATGATGGGCCCAAGAGAAGAGCGAAAGGGATCCGGATCCGAATCCGCGGAGTAGAAAGAAGTTTCCCCGCCGGACCAAAATCCGAAATTTCCCGAACCGCAGAAGCTCACTGCTGGCAGACCCGACCATGGGTCCGAATATGAAACGCTCAGCGCACAGTCCAGCTTCCAGCCAAAAGAGCCGAGAATAGAATCAACCTCGGGCAGCCCCCCCTTAGGCAAATCTCCTCTTAGAGAGAATTCGCACGAGAACCGAGAAAAACCATCGAAGGGTCATGGGCAATCAACCCAGGGGGGGCGACGATTCGCGGGAGCCCCCATGCAGCGCCAGCTGGCCAGCAGGAGACGAGGCGCCATCATCAAACGCAGGGGCCATCGTCTCTATCGAGGAGGTCGCCGGCCCAGCCACCGCATGCGGCGTCACCGGAGGCTCCAAGAAAGAGATCTCCACCGGGAAGCGGAAGCGACCCACCGAGAGGGTCTCAAAGAACACCTTGCCCAAAACGTCTTCCAGCAAGCTCCTGTCACATTCCAAAAGAACCCGAGTGGCCCTCCAATCGGAGCCCGGCTCGCAACCATCACCCACAATCGCCAACACCTCCCCCCAGCGTCAAAGAACCTTCCCCAAGCCATGCATCGTACGAGAGAGGAATGGAACCCCTCGCACCTCCACAACACAACTTTCAACATCAACGCAGGCTCCATCGGTGAAACGCAACGGTCTCCAGGAGATGTCCTCAAAAGCATCACTCGACAACAGGCTTCGACGTTGCTCCAAAGAAAGGCCACGAATACAGCACCTGGAGTTGTCCAAAACAACTACGTCTCCGTCGAACAAGTGTCCCAGGAAACCATGCAAATGCAAGCCAACATTGCTCCAATCAACTCCTTTACGTAGGGCTAACCCCACAGCAGACACCCACCCCCTTTCACGAACCGCCCATGCAGAGCGCCCTCTTCAGACCTCTCCCTCCCCCTCTCTTGAAAAGCAGCATCCACCACGTGGCCCCCTCCAGTCAACTCCAATTTCACACCGCCATGGAAAGGAATTGACGAAACTCCACCAACACCCTTCGCATGAGGAAGGGTCCTGGAATCTTGAACAACCTGCTAAAAGACCTCGAGCCCTTCCCCCCCAATAGGAACCAAGTCCAAAGAAGCAGCATACAAAGCTCCCTCACCCCCGACCGAGGGAGAGCCATTGCGAACAGAAGAGACCGCCCGGGCGACTCCAAACCAGCATGAGGCTTTTCTGTGGCCAACTCTTCCACAACCGTAGTATCTTGCAGGCAACCCACAGTTTGGTGCAATATGACCACGATCGCCACATCTAAAACACCGCTTACCCGGCTTCTTGTGAGAGACACGAACCCAGGCTCCACTCCCCTCTTGATCATCAAACACCTGCTCGCCATCGCCACCACTTCCCCGGATTACCTCCTTTCCTTTAACGTCGATCTGATGCGCACGGACATCGATCACCACGCTAGCCGAGCTCTCCATTCATTTCCCAGAAGCGAGAGGCACTCCACCGATAGATGTCTTCGGTCTCCACAAAGGCCTTCCTCTTGATGTGACTGAGCTCCGAGCGCCTTTGATCTCCAAAACTCGCTCTGGAACATCACGTGCACCTTCCTTTGGCCTCCACCGCTCGCGCACTCTCCACTAGCGCTCCATCCTGGTGTACTCTTTTCCTCCCCATCGCACTCTCCACCAGCGCTCCATCATGGATCACCTGATGTTTTTTTGTTTTTTTCCTTGCCCTGATCTGGAGGCTATATCGCTTCCTTTTGTGGGATTCACGTTTGTTCTTTTTGTATCTTTGACCCTCTTTCTTTTAATATATTGGGGTGAACACCACTGAGTGTATCCCCCTTCTTCTTGGCTTCAAAAAAAAGATATCGTCTTATCCTTAAGCAACGCCTAGGTACATTCAAATCCATACTATCTGACAACCTCAACCTACTCTGACTCATTCGCTCCTCCCTCTGAGCCTGAATCTCCCTTCTAAAGGTAATAAGATTTGCAATACCACAAGCTTCATGGCTTTCCCCTAGCTGCAGAATCGGAGCCTTGGTGGCTATGTTAGCAAAGCACTACACAATCCTGGAATCCAGCTTTGAGTAATTACAACCGCTCACAGCAAAAATCATTGCCTAGAAAACTCCAGGTTAGCAAAAAACGATAAGTATGAAAGCGCGTTGAAGAATTACTATAAGTGTATCTAGAGTAGTTCGTCATGCCCAACACCTCCATCAACATATCTCCAATAAAAGTTGGCAAAACACGCTGAGCCAATGTCTACGCCAATCCTCACCCTAGGTCGAACATCAACAAACAGAAGTACGACGACATTAAAATCACCTCCTACAATCCATGGAAGGACCGACACACAACACCACACTTATAGGGACATCATCAAACCATAAACTGTAGAGAACAATGGGTAAATGGTGCCCAATTTTCGTATTAAGATAGCAGATCGTTAGAGAGGAGTTACAACATCCTCCAGCTCCAACATGCCCCCATTCTAAACAAACATGATCCTACTAGACAATACAACGGAATTAATTGTCCCAAAATTTTTGAGCCTTGAACTTAAAATCGACCTCCAATATAGGATTGTACCATATCTCAATCTTCGTTTCATATCATTGAAATAAATAATTCAGAAACAAAATTGAAGAAGTCAGGAACATAAAAATATAAAAGTGGAATACATAGGATTTTTTTAGAGTAAAAAAGGCGGAAACACTCCGAAGGTGTTCGTCCCAAGATTTATAAGATGGAAGTGCTACAGAACAACTTACATCAACTAAGGTCTCGAGGAGAGATCTAGCTAAATGGACAGCATTCTCGACATAAAATATATGTGAACTAAAAATCAGCCCATTATGTTAGAGGCAAATCACCCTGTGAGTGGGCGCAACAACTACACTGTAGATCTAAACTGGTTGGCTACCAGGGAGTTTCAAAAGTTTACATGGGAAGAAAGATCCACCCGCAAATTTTCATCACTGCCCAAATCTCCCGAACTCGTGCACAAGAGTAGAAAAGATGGTCTAGAACTTCCTCCTCATGGTACACATAGAGCACAAGATGTCACCCCCTGGATGAAGGAGGATCCGCCTACCTTAGTCAGTACTCAACCAAGCCTGTGGAGCTAAAGGTAGACCCTGCTCTTCATCTGTGCCCTCATAGCTCAAATCAAATTGCAGTCCCTGTTCGGATCTCCCTGGAACCCCTAATCACCACTCGTGAGTGCCATGTAGACCCTTCTCACGAAGAAGAAGCCAACCCGTCAAATCCAATGGTCCCGCCCATCAATTGGCCCTGGTGTAGATGCCATCTGCTCAAACATCTGCATTAACTCACTAAACCGTTGCTCCGAAAGCAAAGAGGAGAAACACGACATCCATTACCTATCTGCCCATGCATCTCTCACTCATATCTCCTGATCACCTGCCAGAGCAAAAAGGTAAGGAAAGCACTCCAGAAGAGGCTCATCCCCACACCAATCGTCCTTCCAGAACAGAAATGATTTACTGTAACCAACAATTGGACGCATCTGTATTGGGAGCTTCTGCAAAATTGAGCAAATCCCCTTCCAAAAGGTAGAGTGGTGGTGCTAAGATGAAGCCTTCAATTACGGCTATGCCCAAATGGCGTAAATGTCTCGAAGAAGCCTGTAGGTGAGGTCCTCATCAGCATAGCCCCAAAGCCTTGCCACCCACTTTAATAACAACACCTTGTTTATTTCCTCTAGCATGAGGACGCCCAACCTACCCTGCTCCTTTGTTGAGGTGATAGTCTCCCAATTCACTAGGTGTAACCCTCTCGACTAGGGCTAGCTATCGAGCCTAACGAGATGAGCCAGACCCCGACTGGCTCGGGCTCGATAAGCCCAGTTGTGCTCAGGCTCGAGCTCGTTCGAGCCCAACTCAGCTGGCACCGAGCTTGAGCCTCTTATCGAGTCGGCTCATGCTTGATAAAGCTTGAGTCGAGCCCCTTATCGAGCATGAGCCCCTTCTCGAGCTAGGTCTGGGCTCGAGCCTGGACTGGGCTCGTTAAGGAAAATATGCATTTTTTGGTGGAAAAGTTTTGTTACCGGGGTTCGGACTCGCAACCTCCTCTTTGAAGACTGGCTTCCTCACCAATAGGCCACTATCCGAGTTGTATATAAAAGTTAAATTGTAATATATATATTGTAACATTCTATTTACTAATAAAAAATAATTATCTAATTATAACCTAGATTAACATAGATGAAATGTAGAAAGTCCAAGTCTACAAGACTACTACATAGTCTACCCAACATTGTCGTTACATAAATCACATAAATACATAGTCCACCATTCATAATGTTGCAAAACTAATACAAATAGAAATAAATATCATTACAATTTCACAAATAGAATATATATATATATTCCTTATCGAGCCCCTAATTGAGTTATCAAGCCGAGCAGGGCTCGGCTCGTTAAGCTATCGAGCCCAAAAATCTAGTTTGGGCTCAACTCAATAACTTAATGAGCCAAGCTCACGAGCCCTTATCGAGCCGAGCTCGAGCCTGGTTCATCAAGCCGTGACTCAATAGCCAGCCTTACTCTCGACTATCCATTGGAAGGAATCCAAAAGAAACAATGTGCACACGACTCCAAGCAGGGCTCCATTGAAATGCACATGATTTTACGTGGATCCTACTCTATAAGGAAGGGGATGGAACCACGAGAGAAGGCCTATAAGAGTCGAATATTCTATTATGAATCTCTCAATGAATACATGGTGTGTGGAGCTTTTTATATAGCCCGTCGGATAGACCGGAGTCCCACTTATAAATATGGGACTGTACAAATTGGATTTTGGAGAGATCCAATTACCCATCTATTACATACTGTAACACTCCCCCTTAAGCTGGAGCTAAGAAAGCTGCAGCTTGAAACAAAAGAGATTATCCACAACTCATCTTCACTTGATACATCTGAGAGAGATGAGAAGAGACCCGCTCAAAGTAGTCGCTTTTGGAAGAAGACCTCGCATGAAGATATATTTGTGATGATCAAGACATGCATGTAGTAGTCATTGCGACGACCAGGTTGTGTCTGGAGTAGAATCGCCTAGATGTCCATCACAAAGAGTAGCGCGTTAGGAGACCTATGCAAAAATAGTCGATGCTCGGGAAGATGGCCATTATGCAGTAGTAGTATGGAGTGTCGATCTTCATGTCGTGGATCAACAATAGAAGTTTGAGACGATCTCAGGTAGAGAAGTCCGTCCGGAGTAGTTGATGTCGAAGTCGAACACCAGAAATGTAGTGGTATTCTCTTATATGCAAATCTCTAGAGTAGGGCCGCTCCCATATGTGAACCCTGAAAATGGCCTCTCCCGTATCTTATGGAAGCCTGAAGTCAGTTTGCTTATATAGGGACCCTGGAGATGAGATCGCTTTCTGAGGAGCCACGAGTAGAAAATGATAAACTTGTAAAAATCATGTAGATACATCTCAATAGAAGAAAGTGCCCTGCTCTTACTCCCTCTTTTACCCATACTTGTCAGAATATGGAAATAGAGAACCAAATTAGGGGAGAACATGAAACATGGACTTCTTTTCTCTTCTCTTCTCTCTCTCTCTCTCTCTTTTTCTTTTTTTCATGCCATAATATTTTTTCTCAGTTTACCTTTTTCCTTTTTTGTTAATTTTTTTTCTAGGCTTTCCTCTACTTTTTGTCAAAAAGTTTTTTTAATCTCATGCGTTTTTTTGTATGATAGCCTTTTTTCATATGAAAGAAATTTTCTGTTTTTCTTCAAATCAACCACTCTTTTCTCTTTTTTTTAATCATGTCTTTTTCCAACTACATCATATATTGGGCTTGAAATATTTCCCTTCAATTTTTTAAAACTGCATCAACTCAATTGGGTTCAAAATACTTATCTTCCCCTCTTTTTTTCTCTCTATTTTATTGCACGACAACCTAATTGGGCCATCCTCTCCTTTTTTTTGGCTTTGGCAGTGGCTCACTTGCGACCCAAATGGCCCATCATTTTTTCTTTAAGATAGAGAATCGAGCCCCCTTTAGAGGATAGGGTTCCCACATGAGAGAACTCGATTCACGATAGGGTTCTTCCTGAAGAGAAACAAATGTCGCTGCTTGGAGAAGATCGGACCTAGGTTACACGTGTCTTAGCCTTGAGGAGATTGGAGCGCACACATCTTCTGATGATGTGTGAGAAAGAAGGGGAGGCATCTTGGACTGCTCTTAAAGAAGAGAAAGGCGGAGTCGATCTCCTGTGCCTCCTGGAGGTGAGTTGGTCCGGGTCAACGACACCTACATGAGAATCGAGGGCATGGTCAGGTATCCAATGTTACCTACGCATGCCTAACGACGGAGTTAAAGGTCTTGGTGGAGGAGACAATCACAAATGAAGGAGGATATGATGAAGGTGGATGGTTGCTTTGTTATTTGTGCTCCTCTTGTGCATGATAAGGTTTCAAGAGAGTCTTATTGCTCCTCAACTTCTAAGTGTTGAAGATGATGCTCGGATCGGAACTGCTGGATGATGATACGATCTGCTAAGAGATAGGGTTCCACGCGTCAATCAGGGGGTGTAAGGTGATGGAGAGGCGTGCTAGCACAGATCTAAATTTTGCATATTGCCAGTAATATGAAGATCGCAACACGAAATCCAATATCTTGAATATGAACCCAAAAAAATCTTGCTCCAGTTGCATCACGGAATTCCAGAACGTGAAGGAAGAATCTCTTTTATGGTTTGGAAAAATAAAACCGCATCGTCATCGATCTGGAATAGATCTCGTTGAACTTATTAGCGATTCTTCGATCTTCTACCAATAAAAGATTTCAAATAAAATCAAACTTGGTGAAAATACTTAGTATCAACTTGCTCCGGAATCGAACTACAACTTAAGCACATAATATAAAGTGGAACACGCATGATTTATGTGGAACCATACTCTATAAGGAGCGAGATGAAACCACGGGAGAAGGCCTCTGAGGGCCGGATATCCTATTATGAATCTCTCAATGAATACATGGGATATAGGGCATCTTATATATCCCCACATACATACCGGATTCCCACTTATAAATGATATGTGACTAAACAAGAGAAGATGGTAATCCAATTACCCATGTATTACATACTTTAACACCTACAAACAAGCAACATTTGCATTCTAGGAGTTCAAGAGCGCTGTCAACGTAATGCGCTTCTCCGGTCGTCCCAAGCCTTTTACATTCCAAGAAATGAACTCCATTGAGAAACCTAGAGGAGTTTCCCTCCAACACCATATTTCGCGATGTGATCACTGTAGAGACTTATGTTATGATATTATGTACCATTTCTTATTTTCTGTTTATTTTTTGGACTCTTATGTATTTTACCCATGAGGTCTCTCTATATATAGGGTTCTATGGAATAACAATTCGCTCATTTCCACCAACATGGTATCAGAGCCAAAACCCTAACCCTGCCCTCTTAAGCCCGTCGCCCCCCCCCCCTCTCTCTCTCCTCTCTCTTCTCAGCGACGCCGCCCACCTCCGTCGGGCCCTCACCAGCCCTCCGCTGGGCTCCGCCAGGCCTCCGCCAAGCCACCGCCAGCCCTCCGCCAACCTGGCCCCGCAGCCCTCCGCCAAGCCTCCGCCAGCCACCGCCTGGCCCTATCAACCCTCGTCGGGCCCCGTTAGGTCCACCCAGGCCTCGCCGGGCACTCCTCTACCCCCAGCCCTCTGCCACCCCCAGCTCACCGTCGGATCTCCTCCTCCGGCCCTGTCGGCCGCACGAGTCCCTATCAGCCGCTTTAACACTCGCCGACCGATATCGTGACATGGATTTGAGTGTATAAAGTCTACATATGCACTCAAATCCTATCCGGTTGATGTAGACATCGTCTCTTGCCTACAAACCCTAGTTTTCATCTCTGGCTAAATGTCAGAAAGTAAAGTCGATATGCCTTCCATAGGCACCTTCAAAGGTCCTGCGCCAATAGTCAAGATGGATGGGACAAACTATGAGCTCTGGGCGATGCAGTTCGTGAGCCTCATGAAGTCAAACGGTAATAAGCATATACTTATCGAGGATGAGCCAACAGAGAAGACTGGGATCCATGCCTCTTGGGAGGCCAATGACTCTTATGCCAAGATTTCGCTATCAGGCACACTGTCGATGGAGATTGCCAATGATGTCCTCCATCAGCCCACTGCCAAGGCAATGTGAGATATTCTGGCTACTACATATTCCCAAGTTCGGAATGACACCAAGATGTTACAGCTTCAGCATGATATATTCACGATGAAGCAGAACGGGAGGCCGCTTCACTCCTTGTACACGTCCCGGAGGGGGATGTTCGAGAAACTATATAGCACCATACCACTCACGGCGATACCAGAGCAACAGAAGACCTTTCGGAATGCTACCATGGTGGGTGTACTACTTACAACGCTTGATTCTGAGTATGAGGCAGCCCGCTCTCAGATACTTGTCGATGCTGTTATTCCTCCTATGGAGGATGTTTACCGGAGGCTCAGTCGCATATCGGTTTCTTCCAGCATATCTACTCCACCCCCATAGACGATGACGGTATCGCGTGGGAGAAGTGGTCAGTCTTCTGGTCGTGGAAGTGGACTTCGTGGCCGGGGAGGTCGCTTTCGCCAACCGTGTTCATTCTATCATCGCACATGCCACTCAGAGGATACATGCTTCTCTAAGCATGGGTTCCCAGCATCGGCACGTGTAGCTGAGCATGTCACGTCTCAGTTGGCATCCACTACAAATAACCGGTTCGAAGAGCTTGTGGCACGTCTACGAGATATTATGCCTCAATCGTCTAGTGATTCTCCAGGTGGATCTTCAGATGTTGCTTCTACAGCTTCTGCTAGTTCGTCTGCCGCTGCCAGTACCTCAGGTAGTGCCACTGCCCTTACATCTTGTCATGATCTCTCCGATTGGATTATAGATTCTGGTGCCACCCATCATCTTTGCTGTGACAGAGAAAAACTTAAGTCATACAGGGACATCCCACCTGGACGCTCAGTGTTGATTACAGATGGGACTCATTCCCCCATCGTTGGACAGGGGGAGATCACCTTATCACCTTCTATGCATCTGCATAATGTTTTACATGCTCCTGAGTTCTCCATGAATTTGTTATCTATTAGTCAGATTATGAAGGATTTGCATTGTCGTGCTATATTTGACCCATCATCTCTCATTTTTCAGGATATACTAACGGGCAAGGTGATTGGTTGTGGCTCTGAGCAGAATGGTCTCTATCGTCTGGTCTGTAATTCTTATGCTGGCGCCTCTTCACATTCACCTGGATTAGTCTCTCCATACATCTGGCATCTTCGCTTTGGCCATCTCCCGCTCCAGAAAATGTGGCATCTCTTGCCTCAGATCTCTCCTAGTTCGTCATTTCATTGTGAAGCGTGCCAGTTGGGAAAGCATCATCGATCTAGCTTCCCTAGTCGTCAGAGTCAGAGCAGTAGCTCCCCGTTTGAGTTGTTTCATATTGATATTTGGGGTCCAAGTCGTGTACGTGATCATCAGGGACACATGTTTTATCTAGTTGTAGTTGATTTTTCTCGTATATCTTGGGTCTTTCTTTTAAAGAATAAATCTCAAGCATGGGATGTTATTAAAAATCTGATTAATGAAGTGCAGAACGTTTTCTCTTCTACCGTCAAATATGTTTGTACAGATAATGCATTGGAATTCTGCACCGTTTACTCTCTCAGTTTCTTTCGTCTAAGGGTATTATCCACCAAACCACCTGTGCTTACACATCTCAACAAAATAGCGTGGCAGAGAGAAAGCATCGACACCTTCTTGACATCACTCGTACCTACTTATCCAGAGTTGTACGCCTATCACTTTTTGGGGGGATGCTGTCCTTACAGCCTGCTACCTGGTCAATCGCATGCCATCATCTGTTCTTGTTGAGAAAATTCCTCTTTCCCTTGTTTTCCCTGATAAGGAATTATTCTCACTTACTCCTCGTGTCTTTGGTACTCTTGCATTTGTTCATCACCTATCTCCTGGACTTGACAAACTCTCTCCTAAAGCTGTCAAGTGTGTCTTTGTAGGTTACTCTCGGACTCAGAAGGGTTATCGTTATTATGACCCCATACAAGAAATATTTTATCAATGCTGATGTTACATTTTTTGAGTCCGTTATGTACTTCTCCCCTGTAGGTGACAGGTTGGTCTCGTCCACTTCCAATGATGATGTCTATGTTTCTCCTCCTCCTAGTCTGAGTTCACCTGAGTCCAATCCACCTCATGTTGTTACGCCACCACCACCACTACCACCTCCACAACCACCTGTCCCACCTTTACCTAAATTCTATACACGTCGGTCAGGTCCTGCTCAGACTACACGTCAGGCATCCATCACGCCTCAGGTATGTTGAGATGGCATTACTAATGATGGGTCAGATATTGGACATGTGCAGGAGTCTTCATTACAGGAGGAGGCAGCACCATCCAGTACATCGGATGACGATCTTAATGTTCCTATTGCTATTCGGAAGCAGAAACGGACTTGCGCGTCTTATCCGTTTGCTTCTCAGGTGTCCTTTCACCGCCTTACAGGTGACTTTCTGAGGTTTGCTGCGGCTTTGTCTTCCGTGGATATATCATGGACCTATCAAGAAGCTATGCAGATTGATTGCTGGCGATTGGCTATGGAAGAAGAGATGCGTGCTTTACAGTCTCGTGGTACATGGAGCTTGGTTAATGCTCCATCTTGTGCATCCATTGTTAGTTGCAAATGGGTATTCACAACTAAATACCATGCGGATGGCAGTCTTGACCGGTACAAAGCACGACTTGTTGCGAGAGGTTTCATACAAACCTATGGTGTGGACTATATGGATACATTTTCTCCCGTGGCTCGTCACTCTACTCTTCGCATTCTTTTATCAGTTGTTGTGGTACGTGACTGGTCTATATCTCAACTTGATGTCAAGAATGTCTTTTTGTATGGAGATCTGTAGGAGGAAGCGTACATGCAGCAGCCACCAGATATCACTGCTGAGAGGGAGAGTCATATGGTGTGTAGACTTCACAAGGAAATTTATGGCCTTAGACAAAGTCCAAGAGCATGGTTTCAGAAGCTTTCCCACCTAATTGAACGACAGGGATTCAAAAGATCAAATGCGGATCACTCGTTGTTCATTCAGAAGACTTCTACAGGTACAGTTGTCATCATGGTCTATGTTGATGATGTTCAGGAAGTAGAGAGGGCAAAAGCATTCTTGGACCGTCAGTTTGTCACGAAGGATCTGGGTACCCTAAGATACTTTCTGGGGTTAGAATTTGCCAGGAATGCACAGGGTCTGGTGATGACCCAAAGGAAATACATTATAGATTTTTTTATTGAAACAGACATGGTTGGATGTAGACCATCAAGTACTCCTATGGATCCGAGCATGAAACTGTATGACAATGATACTGAAAAAGTGGACAAGAGAAGATATAGAGAGATGGTGGGTAAGCTCCTTTATATCATCATAACTCGACCTGATATTGCTTTTGCTGTAAGCCAGGTGAGTCAATTTATGAGCAACCAAGACAAGTTCATATGGATGCCATATACATGATACTAAGGTATCTAAAGTCTTCTCCAGGCTCAAGGTTGCTATTTCGAAAGAGCACAGATTTATTTATTTCAGCGTGTGCAGACACAGATTATGCAGGGTGTCCTAAGGATCGAAAGTCCACTTCAGGATTCACCGTTTTTGTTGGGAGCTCTATGGTTTCTTGGAAAAAGCAAGAAACAGACTGTTGTGGCAAGATCTAGCGTTGAGTCTGAATATAGGGTTATGGCGCAAGCGAGCACTGAGATGATGTGGGTTCGAGCTGTGCTAGAAGGTCTACATATGGTTGTACCTTTACCCATGCAGCTTCAGTGTGACAATTAGACAACATTGTTTATTGCCAACAATCCAGCATTTCATAAATGAACAAAGCATATCGAAGTAGACTGCCACTACACTAGAGATATGATCCAGAGAGGTTTGATATCTACGTCTCACGTTAGCTCAGAGGATCAGACTACTGACATATTTACCAAGCCGCTGCTTAGAGGACCCTTTCAGAGATGTTCTTCCAAGCTGAGCATGATAGACATCTATGCTCCACCTTGAGGGGGAGTGTAGAGACTTATGTTATGATATTATGTACCATTTCTTATTTTCTGTTTATTTTCTGGACTCTTATGTATTTTACCCATGAGGTCTCTCTATATATGAGATCCTAGGGTTCTATGGAATAACAATTCACTCATTTCCACCAACAATCACGAAAAGATGTTTTGATCTTTGTCACTTTACAAGACACCATTCTTCAAAATGACCACAAAATGCCAACCACCCTCCTTAAGGTCATGCATTTATCATCGTTCTTCGCCCTCTGTACGTCTTTCACAAATGAAGACCCGTAACCTATGCTCATCAGTTGGGACCACCTCTACCTTTCCTTTCCCCACCAAGACTCAACCGACAATGATGGTTGTTGCCTTCCACCTGGAATGCACGAGTGTCAGAAGATTTCACTTGGACGCTCCCTGTGGGCCCATGCAAACCCTGCTGGGATTAGGAGCCCCATCGCCATTCTTTGCATGGCCAACAATGTTCATCACAATTAACCCATGCCACCATGCACAACCAGGAGCCACTCCTCAAGGGAAGGGGATAGAAAGGACATGGAACAATTTCTCTGCTCCCCAAGGTCCTCACCAGAGCAAGGTGGCCAGATATCTAATACCACATCTCATAGTTGGCCATTGAAGGCACCGGACAAAGAGAAAGACCGATCCGAGCATGTCTACCCGATCATATAGAGGATTGGTTGTATGTGTATACTCATATAACCATCCTCTTCAATCCCCGAACTACGTTAGGGCTGGGAAACGTGACATAGAGGTCTGAAATCAAGTTTTCCGATCAAGATCAGACCGTTTCAGACTGCAGTTCGGCGTCGGAGAGGAAATTAATCCACCCTGGAGGTCGTATACAGTGCCGGGCGATGCGAGAGGCCGCAAGGGGTCCACACGGTAGCAACAGCAGTGTTGGGATGCCGCTGCTGCACGTGGGCGGCGGTGGATGCCAGTGTTGACGGATGAGAGAGGGCGGTGGGTAGGGTTAGGGCACGGGGTTCAAGAACTCTGGTTTAGGACCGTTGCTCTCATACCATATTGTGAGAAAATATAAGTTTTGTATTCATGAGGCCCTAGGTTTCTCTTATATAGAGAAGAGACCCGTCGAGTAAATTATGTAATGAAGATGGAAAGAATAGAACATATATAAAAGAGATAAAATATAAATGATATCTCAGCAAATGCAATATATGGATTCTACAACAATAGCCCCTTCGCTGGGCTCTTAGGGAGAGGGGAACCTAATGATCACTGTGCTTGCTCTTTCCGCTCCTACATAGAATAAGGTAGTTGAGGCCTGGGAATGGAATCTTCCCTTTGATCTCTAAAAACCATCTTCCTTCTTTCCGCAGATCGTCACTTTGTCAACAACTTTAGCTTTGTGTTCTTAAGCCTCTTCTTCTTGGCACGTTTTTAGTGCTCTGCGTGGTCGGAGCTTGGGCTTTGATGTTGGTCCTTTTGTCTTTTTTCAGTTAATTCAAGTCATAAGAGCGATTGTTTGTCATTAAGTTGTCTTTCACGGATGCAAAGTGCAAAGAATATGCTATGTGGATTATTTTGTTTATTATAAAAAATATACTATATGGATTGCATGTAGTAACACTGTAAATTTTCAGATGTTCATAAGCCATGTATTCATCTTCTGGTAAATTAATCTCAATTGGTTGATGATCTCCTACCAATTAGAATCAGTTTGCCTTGCTTCTCAGATCATAAAACTGCATGAAGTGTATGTGTATCGATGTGAATTCTTTTCATGGAAGAACTTGTATTATGTTATGAGGCTAACATTTACCTGATATATCTGCTTATTTATTATCAGATGCATATGCTTGTTACATTGTGTAACTTTTTTTGGCATATGTCTGTCATTTCAGCACTGCAATTACCGTCAGTTTCTATTATGACCTTCCTGGGAACTTCTACACATTTTTGCCTACGATTCAAATGGAAGTAAATTTGTCACAATAAGTTCCGTTTTGAAGATCTGTCACAGCAGCTGGATCCTTTCTGCTACGATGTGGGGTTTCTCTTCTAATTCGAAGGCAGGGAGTACAAAAACTAGTCCCAAACTTAGCTCATCTAAGCCAACTCAAGTAATTTCTGAATGTTCCGATGATGAGGTATCTTCTAATATTAGTAGGGAGGAAGGACTTGAGTGTCCGATATGCTATGAATCCTTCAACATGGTGGAGAATGTACCATATGTTCTATGGTGTGGCCATACTCTCTGCAAGAATTGTGTTCTTGCGCTACAGTGGGCTGTGGTGAAATTCCCAACTCTACCCATCCAGCTTCCCCTTTTCATCTCCTGCCCATGGTGCCACCTGCTGTCCTTTAGGCTGGTATACAAGGGCCATCTAAAGTTTCCCAGGAAGAATTTCTTTTTGCTATGGATGATTGAGAGCATGAATGGTGACAGGACAAAATCACATTCGTTTTCCACGACCCACCAACCAATATGGTCACCAAATGGTGGGTTCAGTGTTGGAGAATCACACAACAATATTCAGCATCATGGCAATCCTAGAAGGGCTACTCAGTTACAGGCAGAACAATTTCGTCGGGATAATGGTGAAAACTATATGGAAAGGATGCATGCTAGCCTTCGGAAGTCACTGCTATTTTTTGTTCACTTGACGGCCAAGTTTCCTCTGGTCATCTTATTTCTTCTTATCGTTCTATATGCAATTCCTGCCAGCGCAGCCATCTTGGCTTTGTACATCCTCATAACTATTGTTTTTGCACTGCCTTCTTTCCTAGTACTCTACTTTGCATACCCTAGTCTGGACTGGCTGGTAAAGGAGATCATCGCTTGAACACCGAGCTTCGAACTTTGGATTGACAACTGGAAGAACGGAGGTGATTCTGAATCTCTTATGATGCTATCCTGCTTGGGCTCATCTCTGCTTTCATCCAGTTCTGCTGTACATGATTGAATACACGTATGAAAAAGAAATGGGAGCGGTCTCAATGAATTTAACCAAGTTGCAAGTTTATGCTGTTTCATCCCGAGACTGTACCTTTGTCCTAGATCAATATCAGGGCTTTCTCTGGGTTCCTGTCCTGAATTTGCCGACAATTATCCTCATGTAATAACGGTAGAAGTAATTTAAACCAGAGTCAAAATCAAGCATTAGATTTGGCGATGGCATCAAAACATCTCCTAAATTATTCTAGTTAATTGTTGTATATGCAGTAGTGTAAATGAGTGGATTTTTGAGCACTATTGCCTTCTAGGTAGCCTCTCTAGCGATGCGCCATATAATGGAGCTTTGCGCGACCATTTGGTCCATAAGGTACTGTTTGGATGTTCTATAAAATGTTGGATGGTGTCAGTCCCGTTGGAAATAAGTTTTGCGACTGTGCGGAGTATAAGAAGAGGTGATGCATATGGTAAGCATGCGTTATGCATCAAAGAATAAACTATTAAAGACTTTTTGATAAGGTATGGGGGCACTAAGGTCCGGTGATCAACCTCAAAGTTGATACATTTTTTTCCAGAATTGTGGTGCTTACTCAGGGAATAACTTTTTTTTAATCTCCCATGCCAGCCGTGATTAAGGTGCTGTTTGGTTCAGCCTTGCCAATTATTGGTAAATGGCAAAGTGGTTCTCATCTGGTTTTGCAATTCCTTTTTTTTATGGGGTTGGAATCCTGGTCATTGCAGTAGGAGCCCACTGCATCTACCATTAGACCATTTAAGTGGGTTCTTGCAATTCGTCCTTGTGGGCATACTATGGTGCTATTTCTAATCCTCTTCTTTTACCTATAATTTGCATCAAGAACTTGTTACACTAAATAAAATCGAGACATTCCTTTTTATTTTATTTGTTCATCATTCATTATAATTATTTCAACTAAGTTTGCATTCTAAACAATATTTTCAAACTCAGTAAGTTGGATGATGCCCATATTTTGATATGGCAATTCATCATGAAAGTTGGTGACTGAATCTTAGCATGTTCGTTTGGAGAATAAGCACTGCAATAAAGGTTCAATTCCCTTTCCGGTGCGGTTTCCAATAGTACGGCTATTCTCATCTACATTTTATTATTTCACCTTATTTCACTCTTGTTCATATCTTTATTCCACCTTACATACCTTTATTCCATTTTATTCTCCTTATTGCAATTTTTCCAGCTGAACAGAGAATAAATCTGTGTTCTCCTTATTCCCCACCCTTATTCATGCTTATTCCCGAACTGAACGCCCTCCCTAAATAAATAACTAAACAACAACTATTTTCTTCCGCATTGAAGCTACTCCTAGAAGCTGTTTTCCCTCCTATCATTATGCGTTGCTGTTTCAGAGTCATAGTTTACTACAAACAGAAGCTCAATATAAGTTCGTTTCTGTAGAGATAGATATTATTATGTTATGTACATGTTCGTTATTTCTTTGTTTTCTCTGAACTACTTTGTACTTTACCCTTAAGGTCTCTCCCTATATAAGAGAGCCTAGGGTCTCTTTGAATAATTAATCTCAGTTTTTCTCCCAACATGGTATCAGAGCCCAAGCCCTAGGGCTCCCTCTCCCCACCCGCCGCCCTCTCTCCTTGCTCATCCCGCCATTGCCGCCGACTCGGATCCCCGTCAACCTCCCGACGGTTTTCGAACCACCCCGGCAGCTCCGCCAAGTGCCCAGCCCCGCCAACCACCCTGGCGGCTCCAAGTAACGCCGCCACCCCTCTCCTGGCGGCCCCCTAGTCCCGTCGTCATCACCCCTCCGCTGCCTTTGCCGATCCTCGGCCATCCTCGGCGTGTCCGTACTCGTCTCGTCCTCCGGACAAATGGATTTGAGTGCGTAACGTCTACATACGTGCTCGAATCCTATGCATTTTGTGTAGACATCTATCACATTGTCTACAAACCCTAGTTCTTCTCCAGCGGCAATATGTCTGAATCGAAGGTTGATATGCCCTCCATAGGCGCATTCAAAGGTTCTGCGCCGATAGTCAAGATGGACGGGTCAAATTGTGAGCTCTGGGCGATGCAGTTCATGAGCCTCATGAAGTCGAATGGTAAGAAGCACATTCTTACCGAGGATGAACCAGCAGAGAAGACATGGATATATGCCTCGTGGGAGGTTGATGACTCCTATGCAAAGGTCTGGTTGTCAGGTACATTGACGATGGAGATTGCCAATGATGTACTCCATCAGCCCACTGCCAAGGCGATATGGGATATCCTAGCTGCTACATATTCCCAGGTGCGAAATGAGACCAAGATGTTACAGCTTCAACATGACATATTCACGATGAAGCAGAACGGCAAGCCTCTTCACTCCTTATACACATCCTTGAGGGGGATGTTTGAGAAGTTATACTGTACTATCCCACTCACAGCAACTTCTGAACAGCATAAGACATTTCAGAATGCCACCATGGTGGGCGTCCTACTTGCGGCCCTTGATCCTGAATATGACGCCGCCCGTTCTCAGATCTTAGCTGATGCAGTTATTCTTCCAGTGGAGGATGTTTACAGGAGACTCAGTCGCATTACAGTTTCTTCCAGTTCTTCTACTCCATCGGCGATGGCAGTTTCGCGTGGGAGAGGTGGCACATCTTCTAGTCGTGGATGCGGACGTGGACGTGGACCCCAGGGAAGGGATTCTCGCTTTAGTCAGCCATGTACATATTGTCACCGCACAAGACACTCGGAGGAGACATGTTATTCTAAGCATGGGTTCCCAGCATCAGCACGTATTGCAGAGCACTCTCAGTCCCAGTTGGCATCTACTGCAGACAACCGTTTTGAGGAACTTGTAGCACGTCTCCGCGATATTATGTCACAATCTTCTGGTGGACCTTCAGATATTGCAGCTACAACCTCCGCCAGTTCATCTGTTGTTGCTAGTACCTCAGGTAGATCTCCTGCATTCACACCATCTCATGATATCTCTGATTGGATTATTGATTCGGGTGCCACACATCATCTCTGCCGAGATTGAGATAGACTTGAGTCCTACAGGGACATTCCTCACGGTCGCTCAGTGCAGATCGCGGATGGTACTCATTCTCCCCTTGTTGGACAGGGGGAGGTCTTCTTATCCTCTACTATGCATCTACAGAATGTCCTACATGCTCCTGAGTTCTCGATGAATCTCTTATCTATTAGTCAGATTACGAAGGATTTGCATTGTCGTTCTATATTTGACCCGACTTCTCTTATTTTTTTCAAGACATACTAATGGGCAGGGTGATTGGTTATGGCTCTGAGCACAATGGTCTATATCGTCTGATTCGGAATTCTTATGTTGGTGTCTCTTCTCATTCGGCCGGACCGGTTTCTCCGTACATCTGACATCTACGTTTTGGTCACCTCCCGCTCCAGAAAATGCGCCATCTTCTACCTCAGATCTTTCCCAGTTCGTCCTTTCGTTGTGAAGCATGAATTGGGAAAGCATCATCGGTCGAGCTTTCCTAGTCGTCAAAGTCGGAGCAGTAGCTCCCCATTCGAGTTGTTTCATATAGATTTATGGGGTCCGAGTCGTGTACCCGATCATCAGGGGCACAGATTTTATCTAGTGGTAGTGGATGATTTCTCTCGTGTATCTTGGGTCTTTCTTTTAAAGAATAAATCTGAAGCAGGAGATGTGATCAAGAATTTGATTAATGAAGTGCAAAATGTGTTCTCTTCTACTGTCAAATATGTTCGTACAGATAATGCCCTAGAATTTTGCACAAGGTCCCTGTCTCAATTTCTTTCATCCAAGGGCATTATTCACAAAACCACTTGTGCGTACACATCTCAACAGAATGGAGTGGTGGAAAGAAAGCATCGCCATCTCCTTGACATTACTCGAACCCTACTGATTCAGAGTTGTGCCCATGTTTCTTTCTGGGGGGATGCCGTTCTTACTGCGTGCTATCTGGTCAATCGTATGCCATCTTCTGTTCTTGGTGAGAAAATACCTCTCTCTATTATTTTTCCTAACAGGGAATTATTCTCACTTACTCCACGTGTCTTTGGTACTGTGGCTTTTGTTCATCTTCTGTCTCCTGGACTTGACAAACTCTCTCCTAGAGCTGTCAAGTGTGTCTTTGTCGGTTATTCTCGAACTCAGAAGGGCTATCGGTGGTATGATCCCATAAACAAGAAATACTTCGTTAGTGTTGATGTCACATTCTTTGAGTCTGTTATGTATTTTTCTCCTGCAGGTGACAGACTGGTTCCATCCACTACCAATAATGATGTCTATGTCCTTCCACCTCCTACTTGGAGTTCACCTGAGTCTCCTCCTGTTCCTACCCCTAAGTCATCTTCAACACCACCACCTCCACCTCTTCCACGACCTCCCATACCACCTCTACCAAAATTCTATACGCGTCGGTCAGGTCCTACTCAGGCTACACGTCAGCCACCCATCACGCCTAAGGTATGTTCAGATGGCATTACCATTGACGGGTCAGATATGGTACATGTGCAGGATTCTTCATTGCAGGAGGAAACTACACCATCCACTACAGCAGGAGATGATCTTGACATTCCTATTGCCATCCGGAAGCAGAAGCGGATATGTGCCTCCTATTCCTTTGCTTCACAGGTGTCGTTTCACCGTCTCATTGGAGACTTTCAGAGATTTGCTGCAGCGTTGTCTTCCGTGGATATACCACGGACCTACCAGGATGCTGTGAAGATTGATTGCTGGCGATTGGCTATGGAAGATGAGATGCGTGCATTGCGGTCTCGTGGCATATGGTCTTTGGTTATTCCTCCTCCTGATGCATCTATTGTGAGCTGTAAGTAGATCTTCACAGTTAAATATACTGCAGATGGCAGTCTAGATCGGTACAAAGTACGCTTGGTCGCGCGTGGTTTTACACAAACCTATGGCGTGGACTATATGGACATTGTCTGTGGCTCAACATTCTACCCTTCGCATTCTCTTAGCTGTGGTTGTGGTCCGTGATTGGAGTATATCTCAATTGGATGTCAAGAACGCCTTCTTGTATGGAGATCTGCAGGAGGAAGTCTACATGCAGCAGCCACCAGGGTTTACTGCTGAGGGGGAGAAGCATATGGTGTGTAGACTTCAAAAGGCAATTTATGGCCTCAAACAGAGTCCAAGAGCGTGGTTTCAGAAGCTCTCTAATCTTATTAAACAACAGGGATTCAAGAGGTCAAATGCAGACCACTCATTGTTTGTTCAGAAGTCATCGGCATGTACGGTTGTTATCATGGTCTATGTTGATGATATTCTGGTTACAGGAGATGATATTCATGGCATAGAAAGGGCGAAAGCATTCCTAGGCCGTCAGTTCGTTACGAAGGATCTTGGAACCCTAAGATATTTTCTGGGGTTGGAATTTGCCAGGAATGCACAGGGTTTGGTGATGACCCAACGGAAGTACATTACAGATTTCTTGATTGAAACAGGCATGGTTGAATGCAAACCGTCCAATATTCCCATGGATCCAAGCATGAAGTTGTATGATGATGATACTGTTGAAGTGGATAAGAGTAGATATAGAGAAATGGTGGGTAAGCTCCTTTACATTACCATAACTCGACCTGATATTGCCTTTGCAGTAAGCAGGGTGAGTCAATTTGTGGAGCAGCCAAGACAAGTTCATATGGACGCTATACACATGATACTGAGGTATCTGAAGTCTTCTCCAGGTTCAGGGTTGCTGTTTCGAAAAGGCGCAGATTTGTCTATCTCGGCATGTGCAGATGCCGATTATGCAGGGTGTCCTAAGGATCGAAAATCAACCTCAGGATTCGCAGTGTTTGTTGGAAGCTCTCTGGTTTCTTGGAAAAGCAAGAAACAAACTGTTGTGGCAAGGTCCAGGTGCTGAATCCGAATATAAGGCCATGGCGCAAGTCAGCACAAAAATGATGTGGGTTCGGTCAGTTCTAGAGGATTTACATGTAGCCGTATCTCTACCCATGCAGCTTCAGTGTGACAATCAGGCAGCCTTGTTCATTGCCAACAATCCAGCTTTTCGTGAAAGAACCAAGCATATAGAGGTTGACTGCCATTACACTAGAGACTTGATCCAGAGAGGGTTGATATCTACAACTCACGTGAGCTTAGGGGATCAGACTGCAGATGTATTCACCAAGCCGTTGCTCAGAGGACCTTTTCACAGATGTTCATCCAAGCTGAGCATGATAGACATCTATGCTCCACCTTGAGGGAGAGTGTAGAGATAGATATTATTATGTTATGTAAATGTTCGTTATTTCGTTATTTTCTCTGGACTACTTTGTACTTTACCCTTAAGGTCTCTCTCTATATAAGAGAGCCTAGGGTCTCTTTGAATAACTAATCTCAGTTTTTCTCCCAACAGTTTCCAAATTGTTTACTCAGAATAATACATAACCTGGGTCACGATTGGATCAGATTTACTGATAATCAGCAACACTGGAACAATATAATGGCATCATGATTGTTGCTGTTATTAAAAAAGCGATTCGGTTGTGCATGTGCATGTCGCTCTTGATCAGTGACCTAGATGCACATTTGTACTCAGTACTCACAGTACCTGATTTCACCATGAGTATGTACTCACTGGACATTATTTTGCTGACAATACAATTCTTTTCATTTTGATCGAGTGTCCCATGTGGGAAATATTACCTGGTCTGAATCAGAGGTCCAAGCTGCAGCTCGAGATTAGGATTAAACACTTTTGAAAGCATGGAATGGTCGGGAAGTTCAGCCTTGCTAGACAGCGATATGTTGGAAATGAGAAATCCGAGTATTGAAGCTGTTAGTTGATATTTTTTTTTGATATTCAACCATTCCCATAACTAATCACAATCTAGAGATTGTGAACATCAAAACTACAAGTGTTAGATCCAAGAAGGGGTATTGGGTATATGCCATGTGAGAGCGCTATCTTTTCCACGCAGAGATGAAGTCTGGAGCGAAGAAAACTGACCAAGTGTTCAATAAATGGAAGCTGATTAAGTCATATATGGGTCATGCACTAGACCCCAGTTTCTTCTACTATGTTTGCTTCATTGTGCAAGTTTTGTATTGTCCATTAATTTTCACAGGGTTGAGCAAAGTGTCTTGTAAGGTCAATATACAGATGTCAAAAACTGTCATGTAACAGATTGACAGACGAATTAAAGTTCTGTACTAAAAACTGACCTTTTTAGTTTTTCTACCTCCAAAATAACCTGCACAAATTGTAACTACTTTACATGGTACATCTCGAGATAACGGATGCTTGTTAAATACCAAACAAAAGTTATGCATCATGCCAAGAGGATATCCACAATTTCTTCATCGAGAAGATCACCCAGTATCCACTCCAATTCCATGCCAAGGCTCTCCTTCTCTTAGCTAACATCCTTCCATCCTTCATCCCTGGCCATGTCTCTCTCGATTACTGGCTCCAATGTCATGTTTACTTCTGCTTGGAAATTGAGATGCCAGCCGATGTTTGCCCACACTTCCTCTAATATAGCATACCCCCTAAGGACCTTCTTGAGATGCGGAAACCATGGAGAAAGGATGAAAGACACGTCGTAAAGTTCTAGCAAGACTTCATTTATGAGCTCAAATGAGAGCAAGTCATCTAGATTGATCTCGTATCCAGAATAAGGGAACCATCTCAACTTCAAGAATGTATCTAATAGCTTGAAAGAATGATTTAATTGGGATCACATTACACGAATTAAAAGATTTTGCTTGATTGCTCGTCTATTTACTTAATAAGAACCTCTGTTGTAAATCCTAACACATTACTCTAGTTCCGGGCCAAGAGAAAGTCCTTCCACCATCTGTCCCCCCTGACCCCCCTCCCCCCAAAGAAAAGAGAGCAGAGAAAGCCTGACTCGTGCATTCGTGAGCGGACACTTACTGACATGCGCTCGGAGGCGAGGGAACCCTAGGACGCCCAAAGGGATTTTGGGACTTCACTCTATAAAGAAAGACGGCGGGCGGGGAAGCACGTGTTGGGAAAAAAGTCGGCATGTGATCCCTAATTAATTAATCCACACAGCCTGCGCCCGCAACTTCGATCTTTCTACTAGATTAAGCGCCCTCTGAGTAGCCTAAACTCTCGTACCAGAAAGGAGCCTTTGCTTGTCCGTTAAACCACATCCGTTTGATAGATAATTTCTAATTTAAACTTTAAAGTTTGAGTTTGGTGAATTTGGATTCATACGGAGCAGGAATTTGGCCGGGAAGTTGGACCTTACAGCTTTTTCTCTTTGGAATCTAGGAGCATTTATTTGAGGTGAAATATATTTTATATTTTTATATTTTTATATATTTTTTTGAACAAGTCAGAGAAAGAATTAGTTAAAAACGTGTTGAAATGAAATCATTAAAAATACATGAAGTTTTGGGCTATTTACAGGTGAAAAATTCCTTTATCTTACGCCTTTTACTGTTAATTTATTTTGTACAATATAATATATAATAATTAGTGTATTTTATTTATAAGAGTTATTTTATTAATTTATTGATTTTATGGACATTTATTAGAGATTTTTCTAAGGGATTTTGCTAAGATCAGTATATTGAGATGATGAATCGTGGATTCATCAATATACATGAACTATTTATGTTATATAATGTTGTTACTCTCAGGAGAAGTAGAACGTTGCAGCCGTCTGCCATCGTGCGTGGAAAGCTTTATTCCACATGGTGAATCTTCATTAATAATGCCTACATCAAGCTTTGGAGGAGGATAAGAAGGAAGGAAAACACCAGATGAAGAAAAATAGCAAAAAATGATTAAAAATAAAAGTCAAACACCAACGATAATAGCCAAGGCCGAGTTGATGCAACCAAGAAGATGTTAGCACCAGCAACGAATCCCGTGAGCCAATGAAGTCGAATTTCATGCTTTCAGTTTCCCTTCTACTTTAAGTAAATGTATCACTTCTAGTCATTCAAATGTACAAGTTTATTCAAGTGTAAATAAGAACATCGTGTTTGATTCTGTTAATATTACATTTCCCGATGTTATGAAAAATGCCAAAAATTAGAAATATGAAATTTGTGTTGTCTGATCATGTCATTTGTGGAAATATTGCAAAATATTATGCTTGAAATACCTTTGCTCAAATCCATGGAGTACATGTAGAATGTGAAGAAAGAATTAAAGGAGGCATGTACAATAAAGCATCAACTATGCAAAAACCAACACATGAGAGCAAAGAAGCACATTCTCATCATGGCTACTGTGAACGCTATCAACAACCTTCCAAGTAAAAAGGACAAGGGAGTGCCTCTCATCATATGCGAGATTTTTAATCAAGAATTTGAGTGCACCCTGCTCTACAATGGATAGTCTATCAATTTGTTGCATTCATGATTACTCAAAGACTTTGGATTAGGACCGCTCAAGCCAATAAGGATGATTACGCAGTTTGCAGACCGATCAGTGAAGCGGTCGAGGGGCATGTTAGAGGATGTGATCGTTATAGTACAAGGGTGCAATTCCTTGTGGATTTCATTGTCTTGGACATGGACACCTCTACTCCTCTGCTCCATACCCTAATTATACATGGAAAATCGTTCCTATTAACAGCCAAAGTAGTAGTGTATTATGGCACTGGAGAGACCACCTTTCGCTCCAGTAGTGATAAGGTTCCGATTGAAACAATCCAAGTACCAAAACCAACAAAGGCTGCAGACGAGAGTGAGCTTAAGAAGAATGAAACAAATGACTGTGATTTCCTAGCAAAATCAGAGACAATAAATTATTTTTGGATGATGTTGAGACCCTGGAATTCTTCTCCAAGATGAAAGGCCAGTAAAGCACGGTCGAGTTTTCCCTGTCCTTGAGGATGAGTTGTGTGCTGATAAACTAGCCGAGCTATTTGAATCACTTCCATCCCTGTTCGAACAAGATGAATTCATTACTAATCTTTATGATATTTTGTATTCAGAGATCCTGAAGTAACCATGGTGGATAGTATACATTCTACATATCAGACACTGATCACGGTTGTAGAGGACACCATTGAACCGATTCAGAACCCACCAGAGCTGAAATAATTACCATCGTCATTGAAGTATGTCTTCCTTGCGGATGTGCCCGAACATATTCATAATTATAATCAATTCTCAACTGACCGAGGACAAAGAATCTCACCTGCTTGAGATTCTAGAAAGAGACCACAAGGCTATAGGCTGGAAAATTCTGGATCTCCATGGGATAAACCCATCATTGTACTTGCACCATATATACTTAGAAGAAGACAATAAACCATCCTGAGTATTTTAGTGCAGAGTGAACCCTAACCTCCGGGAGGTTGTGATGAAAGAAATCATGAAGTTTTGTGATGCAAGTTTCATCAATCTCATCTTTTATTCAAAGTGGGTAAGTTTGTTACACATGATTCTGAAGAAATCCGGAATCACAATTATGACAAGAGACAGAGGAGAGAAGGTTCGAGCAGAATATCGACATCATGTCATCATCTGTGTGGATTACAGTTGACTGAACTTAGCCACCAAGGAGGATCATTTTCTGCTACCCTTCATCAACCAGATACTCGAAATGATAGTTGTAAAGGAATATTTTTGTTTCTTTGATGGGTATTCTGGATACAATCAAGTTGTCATAGCTCCCGTATACCAAGAGAAGACTACACTCACATGTCCATTTGGGACTTACACTTTCATACGAATGTCATTTGGGTTGTGTAATGCCCCCGCTACATTCCAAAGATGTATGCGGATCGTATTCATTGACATGGTGGATAGATTCCTTGAGATTTTAATGGATTATTTCTCGATCTATGGAGATACATGTCTTGCATATTTAGATCAAATACTTCAACGATGATGTGACGTAAATTTCTCTCGTAGGAGAAGAGTCACTTCATGGTGGCCGAAGGGATTAGTTTTGACCATGTCGTTTCCAAGCGAGGCATGGAGGTTGACCCAACCAAGGTCGAAGTGATCTCTAAGCTTGAGCCATCTATAAATCTTAAGCAAGTTAGGTCATTTTTCGGGTATGTTAGTTTCTATATAAGATTCATTAAAGCCTTTAGCAATATTATCCGCCCTTTGACTAAATTGCTAGGCAAGGAGACTAATTTTGTTGTTGATGACAGAGTTCTCCGTGCCTTTCATCGTTTGAAAGATCTGATTACACAAACACCTATACTACAACCATCGGATTGGTCTCTTCCATTCGAGATCATGACAGATGCTTTTGATTATGCTATTGGGGTTGTTTTGGGATAAAGAATGGATGGATTACTATTTACGATGCTAGCAGGACATTAGATGATGCTCAAAAAAACTATATCGTTATGTAGAAAGAACTACTGGCAATCATATTTGCCCTGGAGAAGTTCAGATCTCACCTACTTGGATCCAAGGTTATTGTTTACACTGATCATTCTACCATACGAGATACTTACAGAGAAAGAAGGATGCTAAGCCATGATTACTTCGTTGGATCCTTCTATTCAAGTAGTTTTTCTTAGAAATACGTGACAAGTTGGGAGTCAAAAATGTAGTGGCAGATCATCTTTCCAGAATCATTGAATCAAATACTCCTGAGCAAGACATTATGTTGATTACTGAGACCTTCCTAGATGAGGTGATATCATCCGACCTCTCACTCCCATGGTATGCCAATGTTGTCAACTATCTTGTCTCCAAGAAAGTTCTTTAAGATTAGCCGAAATTGAAAGTTGACAAATTCTTGTCTGAGATTCATTTTTTGCCAATGGGAAGACCCATTCTTATTTTATGAGGGTGTAGATTGTATATGGCGAAGGTGCATTCTTGAGTAGCAGTACAAAAGTTTCATAGAGCATTATCATAAGTTAGATTATGGAGCACACCATTCTGGAAAGCGAACGTTAGCAAAAGTACTTCAACGCGTCCTTTGGTGGTCCACTCTCTTCAAGGATGCTACTGAGTATGTGAAAGGTTGCACAGATTGTCAAAAGATGGGCGGCACTATAATTCGAGGGATACCATGCCTCTAAAGTGCATCCATATATCGGTTGTCTTTGATGCATGGGGTATCGACTTCATGGGACCGTTTCTGAACAATTGGGGTACATCCTGCTTACCATTGATTATGTCAGTCAATAGGTGGAGTCTATCCCTACTTGAGTCGCCGACAATAGCACTGTCTGTCGATTTCTCAAAGAGAACATGATTTCATGGTTCAGGATTTTGAAGATTCTGATATGCGATGTGGGAGGCTATTTTATCAACGAAGAAGTAAAGAAGCTTACAATGGAGAACGACATTGAACACTGTGTCACATCTCCTTACCATCCGTAGACTAATGGCTTGGTTGAATGTTCAAATAGGGAGATCAAGATGATTTGGCATAAACGTTTGCATCCTGATAGGAAGAACTAGTCACAGTTGCTCAACTCAGTTTTATGGGCTTATCGTACTGCGTACAAGTCACCCTTAGGTTTGTCTCCCTACTGCTTGGTACATGGTAAGCCATGACACTTGCACGTAGAACTCTTTCACAAATGTCGGTAGGCAATTAATATTTGTAACTTGGATTCTGAGAAAGCTGGAAAGAACAGAATGGTTGATTTGAATAAATTACTAGAATACAGAGACTATGCATATGAAAATAGCCTCATGTACAAGGAGGAAGTCAAGAGATGTCACAAAAAGCATATCCGTAGGAAGACTTTCGATCATGTTCAGAAGGTATGGTTGTTCGATGCAAATTTAAAATTATTTCCAAGCAGACTAAAAAGCAAATGGATATGGTCGTTTTTAGTAAGAAATGTGTGTGGCAATGGTAGTATTGTACTATCAGGATTATCATCTTATACACAACCATTTGTGTTCAACAGACAATTGTTGACGACGTACTTAGAACACGATACATTCCTATATGTTTTTGACTTAATACAAGTGGTATTTCAAGACGAGCTCCCTGAGGCAGAATGATTATACACATGAGCTCAAAAAATATCTATGCTTTCTTATTTTCTTCTTTTCATTTCTTTTCTTTCCATCTTCTGCTTTATTCATTCATCCCATTCATCTGTGTTATACTCAGGATATACTTCATCTTAAGTATAGAGGGAATGAGTGTATTCAGATTAGTCTTCATTTATTTTCTTGGATATCTCTCAACTTGTTGATATTCGGCCTAACTTAGGGATATTTTACCTAAGTATATGAGGGGACAAACCGAATCGTTGATTATTTCGTACATTTTAACCTGCGATCATCCTCGCTTTATGTATAGTCTGCTATACTTAAGATTAGTCGATCCTAAGTATAGGACGGACGATCGACATCTCGTTCTTTCAATCATTGTAGTATAGGCTTTTCTATGCTTAACACGAGTTATGTCTTCCTTTATTTCTCTTTCATCACTATGAGAAGATAGTTCGAGCTAAGTACAAGGGGGTCGTATATACTGCGTGTGTGTGTGTATATACACATGTTAGCTATAACTCATACTTTTGTATTTTAATAAATATAGCTAATATACTCCAGTGGGTAAGGATTTTCAATAAATCAACTGTAGAGAATACACTCCTAAAACTATGTATATTTATTTTCAAAAAAAATGCAAAAGTTATTTTGAAACTATTTTACAAAATGATTTTGAAAATGATTGTAAAAATATTTGGATAAATATTTTGAAAATGTTTGAAAAAATCTTTATAAAATATTTTCAAACCAATTTAAAAATAATCTTTTTGTAAAATGTGTGTAAATTTTTTTGTAAACTATTTTTGAAAACTCCTTGTACAATTATTTGAAAAATAAGTTTTCAAAATGTTGGATAAATATTTGCAAAAATGTTTTTGAATTATTTTGAAATTCTTCTAAATAATAGTCTGACAAAAATCATCCAAATAAAAAATGTATACACATGTATAAACTTCTTTATAAACATGTATATACTATGTTTAAAATTCTTTTCCAATTTGTTTAAGATCTTTGCTAAAATCTTTGTAAATACATTTAATTCACTAACACATGCTTTTTTAAAAGATCCATACAAATTTACAAAATTTCAAAACTCCTAAAATTTTGCAAATTATGTTCAAAAAACTCCCATAAAAATTATAAACTCTTTGAAAACTCCATAAAAAGATAAAATAATAAGAAATTGTTTCATAACAATATTTCTTGCATTGCATTGCATAGGTATTTTTTGAGTGATTTTGACAATTGAACAAGTCTAAGTAAAATCTGAAGATTGGAGCTTAGTCTAGACCTTAATCCGCTTAATTCCTTAGGAACTTTACATGAATTGGAAATAAGACTTTTCATGTGACGGGACTTTATTGTTTGAGTCTATAAGACTATGTTCACTTGTCGTCTTGATTAACCTGAGTTGAGTATTTCGAATCGCATGCATGACTCTTGTTAATAATGGACAAACTTGAACACCACACTTTACACTTAGCTCAACTTTGAGGAGGTGTTGAGGGCATGATTCTTTAGCTTGATGAAGCACACATATGGAAACATACATAGTCACCATTGGTAGCCAGTGCCCCCAACCCGATCTAGTGGCATGGACATCTAAAGACCGGACGCTATGGGTTGCAAAAAAGCTTCAAAAGAGAGATATATAGTCTACTAACTCAAGAGGAAAATTCCTTATGTAAATGTTGAGATAGTACAAAAAATTACAAATTCCAAAAAACTCCAAAAAGAATAGATGGGCAAAAGTCAAAGAAAAATTCAAATCCCGTCGGAGTATGTATGAAATAAGGAAGGCAATATGTTTCAAAGGAAAATATCTCAAGGTTGCATGAATCATGAGACTAGGCTACACTGGTCAAGCTTCATAGAATATGTAACTACACCGGTCACAATCCATTATTCTCTATACCCCCTCTTCTCGAGCTGATTGCACTTGAATTTAGAATATAATACCCCGAAACTTGAGGAAAGAGTAGCTAGATTTGGGAATTAAGGTTATCTTGTTAAGAGAGATTGTTCCATGTTGTTTTCGATAACAAGAGTTGCATACACTTTCACTATACAAGTAAAATTCATAATCGTAAGTGTTTGCTTATGAATATAATTAGTTTAACTTGGCTATTGATGAGACATGAATAGAGACTTGTGGAACTTGAGGGCTGTTAAGTTTTAGATTATATTCCCGACAAGGTTCTGAAAAAACTAACAATCAAAAGATCCTAATTGAGCTCCAAATATTGATTCTTGGCAGATAAGTTTAAAAATCATAATCATTCTACCTTTATTTATTTTCATTCTCTTTATTTTTCTCTTTCTGCATCCCTTATTCTTCTAATAAGTATTTGCTATGGACTAGCAAAGGTAAGTATATGGGGTGATGAATAGTTATTCACCCTTTATTAATTTGTATTTAAATTCTTATCGAAACACATGTAAATACAACTAACTTGTATAAATTAGCATTCATCATTCATTTGTGATTAACCTCTAATTATTGTACAAATATATGTATTTAAATCCAAAAAAATAATAAAGGAAAGAAAATAAAATAAAGGAAGTATTAAAGATACCAAATGACCTTAAACTCCGAGACCATATTAATATTGACGTGGTAGACAAGGAATAAAGTAAGGAGAAACACGAGTCAATATATTATACATAAAATCCTAATTTTGCCCTAAAATAGACATTTTTGCTCTATTTTACTCCTCATTTTATATATCACTAATAATAAAATGATTTACATGAAAATTGTACATAAAAATAAATACAAAATCATAGAAAAATTTGTACATAAAAGTAATGCATTGTGCAATTGGGACACATGGATAAAAGCTGTAAACTGAACTTCCTAGATCAATATCGTCTCCATATGAACTCTAAATTCACAAACTCACCTTTGTTGTATTTCAAATTAAATTATATATCTAATGAAGGTCGCTTCATTCAAAATAGAGTTAAGAAATAAAATCCAGCTTTATGGGTTCGTATTGTACTATATAAATGTATATTTTATTCATGTAATCAATTCTTCATATTTTAACGCTTCTTATAGTTTTTAACACTTGTGTATATTATCTGAAACGTATTAAAAATATAAAAAAAGCTTAAAAATACATTAAAAAATAAAATAAACTATATTGGTATACTATACATATAATGTATATATTCACCTTTATCTAGGTATGTAAATAAAATTATAAAGATAAAATAAAAATATTTAAATATGTATTTAACTATATTATAAGTATATAAAATATTTATGAATGATAATTCAAATTAAAAATACAAAATAATTATAAAATATCTAAAATATAGATATATATACTTACGTATATACTTGTAAAAATTAACACCTAATAAATAAGGGTGTAAAAATAAATAAAATTACCCAAAAGATAGCTTATAAATTAGAAGCATTTTTATATTTTGAGTTGTATTTAAATAAATTATTTTCTAAATTATTTCTTATTTTATTCTTTTTTCTTATTTGTTTTGTCTTCTAGTGGCTTAGCTGGACCAATCACAAGTGCATGATAGTTGATTTCCCAGTCCACAATTGTTCCTCCTATCGCCCTCTTATCAAACCCCTTGAATAACATGTGTTCTTAAATTTTATACGCCTTCCACGCTACTCGAATCAAGTTGAACTTTTCATGAAAAACCTTTTCGTTGCATCCCTCTACCTTGTCTTAGTGATTGGATCATTGTCTGATCATCGCGCCCAATGGTAACCCTAGTCGAACATCCTCCCATATATAACCTCTCCTCCTCCCAATTTTGATTTTTGATCCATTTTTTTCCACTATAACCCTTTAATACCTTCCCTTGAGACTCCCTAGTGACATTAGATGAGATTCATGGGGCCTTGGCATGAAAGAGGAGGAATGAGATCCAGCAATCACTGGAGCTTCGTCGTGCGACCGTCTGATCCCTAGTTTCCCATCAAGTTCGAGGTATTTTTAATGCATTTTACTATATATTTTAGATGCAGTAGCATATCTTAGCATTTTAATTAGCTTGATTCCATCTCATTTAGCTTTAATTCCAAGTTTTTAGTACGTCAAAAATCTTCAGCTCCAACCATTGTTTCAGTTGTTTACATCTCATTTCAACTCGTGATCATACCCGTTTCATTCCCATCAAATCTCCATCAAATCACCCATCAAACCACCTCTGATATCGCACAGATCAAGGTTTTGAGCTTCTCTATTGCTCATCAGAAGCTCATCACCCCTCCATTCCTTTTGGTGTAAGCTTCATCTTTGGGTCGAGGTTGTTTGCCTAAAGCCTCCTCGTCTTTTTTGCAGAACAGAACACTAGACATAGGCCATGGGACTAAAATCGATGGATGATCACTCAATCCATGTGGATGGAATGACCAAGCACATTCACGTCTCCATCATTGAGACCCGATCTTAGTTGAGGCTCCTTGAGGTGTGGATCACTTCCAGGAAGTTGTCGAGCCAATCAGTATCGAAGGAAGACACCTGGAGAATGAGGACTCAATGATTGAAGTTCGGGGAAGTATATGTTCTTTGCCATTATTGGAGAACCCCAAGGTGTCATCGAATCAAGAGCTTCGTCCATATTTTATATGGATCGTCGGAGGCGAGGTGAAGGTTGCCATGAGAGGAGTTGTTCAATGCACTTAAGAGAACCATCCAGAGCATCTTGATCGTGCACCTTTATGGGTAAAATGCAATCATACCCTCAAGCCTTTTTGTAGTGTAAAATAGTCTTGTAAATATAAATTGTAGTGTAAAATAATAGAAACTTTATAGATATTTACATTTATATCCTCGTGCTTCACATGTTGTGCTACATGAGGTATGGTAAAAATTGCATGTTCATTATTTAATTTCTAGGAACTATTATTAAATGGATTGAATTTTTTATAAATTGCATTCATGTCCTTATAAGGAGGTATTTTATTTTATGAATATGGGCCTTTATAAGTATTTTTATTTATTTAAAAATCATAGGAAATCGAACATGATGTTTGTTCATGCATACTTTTATTGTGGCATTTTCCATAGTCTTCAATTTTCTAAAAATACAAGAGACGTATTTATCTCCTTTTGATTATTAGAACCCATAAAAATACAGAATCATTTGCAAAAATCCCCCAAAAAAATATATTAGCTATATATATTCTACCATGTATCTAAAGATCCCTCAAAATTACAAAATTTAAGACCTAAAATTCACAAACCTCCAAAAATCTTATAAATATTAGCAACAATTTAAGGAAAAATAAAAAACTATATATTTCTATTTGTGAAATTTCTATATATATTATATACTATATATTAAAATAATTTTAATTAATTTTGGACTATTTATATTTATTAAACCTAAATTTATCTCAAATATTTAAAATATACATCTTTCCGCTATATTTAATACTTCAAAAATGCTTAAAATTAGCATCGATTCTATAAAAATTACCAAAAACATAGAAAACTATAAAAAAACACAAAAGCGCTTTATTTTATGTATCTTGACTAAATTTATGTATAATTAAAAATATAATACCCTATATATACAATATATATTACATTACTTATATTATACATATTTCATTATTATTGTATATAATTATATATTTTATTTAGAAATAAAAAAAGGAATTAAAAATTTGCAAAATAAAAAGAAAATAAAAATTTTAAAAAAATATGAAATAATTAATAATCCATAAAAGTAAATATAATAAATAACCCATTGAAAAAAGAAAAGACTAAATACACAAAAACAATTATCATTAATTAGCAATAATAATTAATAATTAAGTTGTCCACTGTTTTCTCTCATTGGTAAGATCTCTACTCCTTGTCATTATATATATTTTGTAGAGTTATAATAAATTTTAGCACAATTTACATTTATCGCTTATATATGTGCGTTAGTTGTTGTTGAGAAGATCAGTTCGGGTGCCATGCACCGTGAGAGCGGTTGATACGATGATTTCCAGATCCGACTTGTCTGACACTGCATGCCCTCCAATACCGGACCTTGGTACCTTAGCTAAATCCCTATCAACAAGTGGATCTTGTCTCAACGATCAACATTTCCATGATCGCAGTGGTATTGATTCCTACTTATACATATTGATAAATTTCTAGCCAAATATCATAATCTTGTATTATTTCATATCAGGGATTGATAACTCGGATCGTGCAAGGGTCTAGAGTAATCCACACAAGGTGGGATCACAATGTCGCTGAGGCGACCACTCATGAAACTCGGGTCAATCAACAATTAACCCACAACAGAGATCAAATGATGAAAAACGGTGCTGAGTTAAAATTCATTATAACTCTACAATGAATGTGTATAGTGTGCAAGCATATAGAGGTCGAACATAAGGAACAAGCAGGATAGATCGGGCAATCAATGCTCAAGAATGACTGTGATGTATGTGTCTATAAAAGTGCTATGTTTTTGTGGGTTTTAACTTATATATTTTTTATTTAAATTTTGATTTTATATTTTTATATTTTTATTTTTAATTTACTGATTTTGTATTATCTTTATATATTTTATATTTTATCTTTTTTCTATTATAAGAATATAAAACTATATAAGATTTATATATACAAGACATGTGAGAGGGAGATAAAAATAGCTAAAAATATCCAAAATTCAGAAAATAAAATATTTTTGTGCTTTTTATATTTTTCTAATATTTTTGTGATTTTTCTATATTTTTGCTATTTTTTTGGTATTTTTAAAGTCAAGAATACTCAAAACAGTGAGTAAAATTAATGGCTGAAATTAAAATGGAGATGAAAAATGTAAAACAGCAACCAAAATTCTCCAAATTAATTTTAAAATAAATATAACACAATAAAAAAATTAGGAGGAGAAAACACAATTTTTAGATTTTTTATGGATTTTTATAAAGGTTTTTAGATTTTTATAAATTTTATGAGTTTTCTTTTATATTTTTAAGTGATGTTTGGTCTGAAGGTCAAATATGCAAAAACACAGAAAATATAATTTTTCTGGAATTTTTCAAAAGTGTTTTATAATTTTTTTGTATTTTCTAATGCGAACAGTGAAGAAAATGCATGTTTTTGAATTTTTATAAATAATAAAATGCAACAAAAATACAAAATAAAAATATGGCGTGAAAACCCAATGCAAAGTAACTTTTGCCTATTTTTTGGGTGATTTTTTGAATTTTATAGATACACGAAATAAATAAAGACAACAAAGAGAAACTACACTACATATAAAGGTATTTCTGTAAATATGGAAAAGCCCAAGGGGCAGCTTCCAATTTCTCCAGAAAAATATAATTGATTAAAAATATTTCAAGACCAATTGCAGGTAGTCAAAAACCCAGGAATATAAGTGTAAATTTGCCTAGTCGCACGTGACAGGCACGTGCGCCAGGCGAGGACCTAAGCGTCACTTGCAATTTCACCAAAAGATTATAACGTGATAAAATAATTTCTAGACTACTTAGAAATACCAAAAAGCATGGGTTCCTAGTGCAAAATGCCTGCACTCACGTTCGCAGGTCACATGAGGTGACGTGGCCAGGGAACAATGTGCAAGTATGAAAACTACAGGGGTGATTTTGAAAATTTTACAAAAATAATAAACTGCAAATGAAAGATTGAGTACTAAACAAAAATTAAAAAAGACGTGAGGGTGTGTCTACTAAATACCCAAGGCTCTGCGGATCAGACGGTTGCTCTGCATCCACTTGCCACATTTCACGATCCTAATGGTCGATAACGGTTCACGATCCAGCAGTCGAGATTAGATCATCCAGAGACGATCGACGATCGATGCTCGGCTAGATCGGACAGCTCACGATCAAATAGGAGAGGGCCCGTGATCCGACGGCGGAGGACGCGGGAGGATGAACCGGGAAGAACTCCACCGGGGTGAAGTTCGACCGGCAAGATCTCCCTTCTCCTTAGTCTCCTTCAGCTCCAAATGGGCTCAAACAACTCCTGCAGGTGTCCTCAGTCGCCTGGAAGGCATAAAATGGCCAGAAGAGGACCGACGCTCACCCGCGAGGCTGGAGGAGCGACGCACCTCCAGGTCTCTCCAACGAGCAATAAAAAATGCCCAGGTGCGTGATACGGTTCCTGGACCTGCAAGACAAAGTGAAGGGGTCAAGGGAAAAATGCCTCTACCACCCAGTGGCATAATGGGAGCGTGGGGTGGCGAAAACGACGAAGTGGAGTCTCGCCGGGGCTAACTCTGGTGAGGTGGTTGCTGGAGGAATCGAATGGGTGAAACGCGGAAGGGAGACATGGATTTTTATCCTAAGTCTACTGCAAAAAAAATGCAAAGAAAATAAGGAAAATAGAACCTCGAAGATGAGAATCACCTGAGGAAGGACCTCGACACCGGTAGCCGACGGAGGTGATGGATACGCCCGGTCGTCGCCTCCTTGATCCACCTAACGACCAGGAGATGGAGCTGTCACCTCCCTCCTTCGATGGAGCGTGAAAAAGTGGAGAGAAACGGGTCAAAGGGTGCTCAAAATCGGAAGGGAAGAAGCAGGTGGTATTTGAATGGGTTGACGAGTGGCTGGGAAGATCGAGGTGGATCAAGAAAATTAGCGATGCAATCCCCGATGTTAACGCTTTGGGCATGAAAGACCAATATACGAGGGACGGAAGTCAAAGAGGATGCGATGCGAAAGGGTGAAAGGATCGACGCTCAAAAAAATCACGAAATCAGGAGGAAACCGATGTTCTGACACAGACAGGGAGTGGGGTCAGACGGTTGACCCGTGGTCAACGGTCCGACCCACCTGGTTGGTCCACGTGGACCAACGAGGAAAATCCTCCTGAAAAAGATTTCAAAAAATCATTAAAAATAATCATTGCTTTTATTAATTTTAGTTTATTAAATAAAAATGTTTATTATTTTATAAATTATTTTATTATGATTTTTATTTATTTTTTTGAGGTATAAATTTACAAGTTACCTTTTATGGCCTATATAGGTATATTTATCTATATATTTTAATATTTTTTATTTTTATTTTTTATTTTTTATTTTATTAATTTTATTTATTTTTTTATAAATTTATAACTTATTTTTATATACTTAAATATATTTTTATTTTTATTTTTCTGATGTATTTTGTACACTTAAAGAAATAGAAGTATTAATTATATAGAAATATTTACAGGTAGTATATCTATGTACTGTATACATGTATTTTTATTTTTGTATTTTCTTTATGTTTTTATTCCTATTTTAATATACACAAATATTATAAATAATATTTACAAAATTATAAAAATATGAAATTATAAAAATAATGAATAATAACTAAAATGAATATTTTAATCGATACAAGTATACAATAGGGAATCCAAAACTCAACTTTCAAACCGTAACTCCGAAAAATATGAAATCATCTTCATTAAATAGCTTATTAAAAATTATATACAATTAAAGGTGATTTTGATACATTTCGAGTTTTTATTTGAGAGATACATGTCTAGGAAGTTGGGATTTTGGAAACTTATTCAGATCATAACTTTTTATCTGTGCATTATTTTGTCTGAAATCAATTTTGTATTTTTCTATATGTAATTATCTACAACTTTTATGTTCAAAGGTTCTTTATTGAAGTATAAAAAGTGGACTAAAAATAGGTTCTAAAATGAATAAAGAATGAATTAAATAAAAGGGATTTTAATTGGATTCTAGCCCTGATCTCTCCTACTTTATTCCTTGTCGACCTATTCTTCGAGATGCGTAGGTCTCGGGATTTTAGGTCATAAAATATTCTGCAATATTTTATTCTTTTTCTTTTCTTTTCTTTATTCTATATTTTTGGCATTAAAAATAGTATTTTATACAATATTTACACATACATGCATGTTGCATGAATACTAAAATGCATGAATTAAGAGTTTTTTTCATATATTTACTAGGTTTTTGAGGCCAAAATGATAGAATAAAGATGATGAGAAGGAGGTTCATCAGGGAGCACACTGTAGATGTTGCACAGATAGTGCAATGGATACTTGACCATGACACGAAGGTCCCTCTTGTGTACACACATTACTTATCATAGGGAAAGAAACCTCCAAGTGTTACATGCCCACAACTATCCACTCCCCAGTCCTCTATACGACATCATAGACCCAATGCTCCAGAGGTTACTCAACCTCCTCATGCACACCAACTTTAGGACCCTCCCCAATTTTAGGATCCGTAGAAGTTCCTATGGTTCATGCATGATGTATATATATGATTGGCTAATGTATTTCTTTTCCTATCGAATAAGATAAGCATTTACATGTATTGATTGCATCATTTTGACTTAATTTATGTACACTCTAGAGAGTAGCATGAGGTATCTCAGTCCCTGAGCCATGCATTCGAATTATGCAAGACTGCTCAGATTATAGGTGGTTAGATGATGGCCTATGAGTGGGAGAGAATACTTAATGGTGCTTATGTGAGTATAATCGCGACAAATTATTTTACTTTATAATACTCTCCACTTGATGATCCTTATTTCATGATGTCAACTTACAAAACATGTTATCTATTTTCCATGTCCACTCTAGAGAGATGTATCACAATGGTAGGATAAAGCTCGCAACAAAATAAGTGAAACATAATGTGTACAATACATGGATTGCCATGTTGAAGAAGCTAAGCGACGTGGGAAATTGGGAGAGAGCCAAGGCTTACAACTTTTCATGGTGTACTCTAGAGAGGTGGGCTTGCTATTGCAATCTATTACCGAACGACATAAATTATTGGGAGAGGGCCAAGGCTTACAACCCTTCATGGCGTACTCTAGAGAGCTAGGCTTACTATTGAAATCTATTTGCTTAGGAGATTTTTCACAAGAGGTATGTGATGGGAAGACTGACCGATGGAAGCAGATAATCATATCCACTAGCAGATCGAAGAGTATCAAGACTGTGAGAGATAAATGGTGCGTAGTTAGAGTATTATATTTTTATTAGGTATGCAAATTTTGTCAAGGACTTAACTATTAACATGTTGCAAATAAAAACATGTGACTGATAGCCATCCATCATCAGTGTAGAAGTTGCAGTGCTACACATACAAAAAGGGAATGAATGGTCCACACCTGGATCTTTAATGATGTTGGTACATGTATTACATCTATTTCCTTATATATACTTGTTTTGCAGTGTATTAATATACCTAATTGGTAGGAAAGATACTCGAAGCTCTACGATGCAAAGTATGGCATCCGGCGTTTTGATGATCATAAGGACTTTGATGACTGTTTATGGTAATGGGTAATTAGTCAACATGAGGTGGGACCAAATATGAGGCAGTTGTTGGGTGATTTCCTCTTTGGACTAATAATTCCATGGGAGATTTTGGGTTCCGTATATCCAAAGCATACAAGATAAACAAGCATCTCCGATCACTGTATCCGAAACTAAACTTAGGAGCTCTCTCAATTAGTGAGATAGCTGATGACTACAGTTGGAACATGGCAATTAAGGCTGTCAGAAATTTCTCGGGTTCGACATTCGCTTAGATTCGGCTCGCTAAAAGTTCGATTCAGATTCGATTCGAAAATAAATGAACCGAACCTGAACACGAGTTTTGGCTCGATTAAATAAACGACCTGAACCTCAAAAAGATAGGTTCACTCAGGTTCGGTTCGTTAAAAGTTCGATTATATACACATACATACATAAAAGTATATATACATACACATTGTATATAACAAGGATAAAATACATTCTATATTAACATAAGGGCATTCACTTATTTTTCCAAACACATCCACTCATCCACTCCCTAAGTCATTATTCCCTATTCCCGAAACCCCACAAAACCCTCCCCTGCAATTGTGGTTTTTCCCTTTGAACAGAAACACATGCACAACATTTATTCTAAATGAACTTTTAACGAGCCGAACCGAATATTTATGAACCTTATCCGAGCCGAGCTGAACCTGATTACAGTTTTCATTTTATCGAGCCGAACCGAATCCGAGCATGAAAGTATGCTAAACGAGCCCAACCGAACCTGAGTTGGTTCGCTCGGGTTTGACTCGTTTACACCCCTAATGGCAATCGAGTTCCAATCTGGATTCCAATCATTACGAGATGATATCAATAGTTTGAGCTGATTTTTCATGTGATTTTTGATATATGGGTTGTTAAATTTAAAGTAATTTAATTTTTCTATTATCTAAAGTACAATCCCTTCATTTTAATCTTTGATGCAAAAAAGGAAGAAAAAGTGACGATAAGAGCGACGAGGAAAGTGGGGAAACAAAAGACAGTGAGGACGACTTCAAGGAGGATGCGATCACATTTAGAATGTCAAAGAATGAGGATATCTCTATCTCAGAGGGCATGGTTAAACGTAATAAGGATTACGAAATACCAAGGAAAATGGAAAGGAGAAGCTCGATACCCGTGACAAGTGGAGGAAGAGTGAGAGGTGATGGGAATTGGTGTAACTTGTCTCTTTTTATTTTAATTTGGAAGATGTTATAACATATGTGACACAAATTTAGTTTGAATTATAGTTTTGATGGATATGATATGAATAATTATGTAAAAAATAAAAGGAGACATTAACAAAGATCAAATGAATTAATGCATCCCTTTTCGTATTGAGGGACCTTAACAAGAATGCAAATGTAATTATGTTTTATTTCACATATGCAGCGATACATGGCTCATTGTGGGGTTACATGTCTAACAATGCAAGGGGGATGGTTGACGAGGAGGAACCCAACTTAAGGGTACAATGTAAGTTCATTCCTAAATAGATTTTAGTTTGAATAAACGATTGTTTTATTTATCTAATAGTTGCCAAAGTAAGGGAAGAACATATATTAACAATGGAAAAAAGGTAGGAACATAATTGTTATTACAAAAAAGTAGGGGACTTACAAAAACTCGGAGGGATACACGTGTGAAAATACTTTAATATTTTGGTTTTTTAGACTTCTACATATTTGATATTCTATTGGATACACTTTTTTTATTACTTTTTTTATAATAACACTTTTTCTCTTTGTTTTAACACTTATGCACTCATGATTAGTGGCCGTCTAGTATCCTCCCAAACGGACATTAAAAGTAAGACATAAGTGTAATTCTTCTTCTTCTTCTTCTTCTTCCTCCTCCTCCTTGGACCTGCTACCTCCTCCTCCCCCAACCTCCGCCCCACGCTTAGCAACATATAAAGTTCCCCTGCCTCACCAGTCCTCATATCCCCCTTCACCCTCAACGCAAACCCTCTTCCCTTATCGTCTCAACCTCGAAAAACCCGCAACAATCTTTTTATGTCTTCCTCTAATTTCTTAATGTATGACCATCAACAATTATATCAAGGAGAGATCAAAGGAAAACTCATAGATAATTGGAGATGTAAAACTAATGAAATAAGGTATGTACTCGGTCTTCTTTAGAACAATTTATCTTTTCCTATAGTGAAAGAAGTGATTAACTCCCATCAAATCCAATAGTTGAATCTAAACACTATCAAGAACTGACCCCATTCTACTAATCCACCATATGGAATAAACATGTGACTAACATTTGATTTCCTATTCTAATTACCTGATTTGGACCAACCAACGCTAAAAACACGCATTATCATTGCTTATGATTAACAACATCCATAGCACCACCGCCTTCCCAATTGCCAATGGCATGTCATATGTGTACTCGACGTAGGGGTTTCATGGCCAACGTGAGGCTTTGGTAGAAGACATTGGCATGGTCCATCATAAGCCTCCCTGGGCGGTCCGAGATATTTTCACTGTTTAGATTATTCATGTCATTTTCATCATTGGCGCTTGGGTTGATGACATTCCTAGTCGGAGTGCACAGACACGTGGTCGATGGAAGTGTAGTGGGTAGGCTAGTGACACCATGTCAGAAGTGGTGTTTGTATCGTCGTTTGGGAACATTGTGTATAAAAAATCCGCACCACGAAGAGTAGTTGCCGATGGGTTCGGTAGGGTACGATGAAGTTTGTAAAAGCATATAGTGCATGAGAGCGATGACGCTCCTATTTTTGATGGGTTCATGCCAAAATTACTTAGCAATGTTCTGTTGCATGAAGACGCTTATAAGTTCCCTCTCCACCATGAGTTTCCCACCACGAGCCCCTTGCTTTCCACCCTCGCCACGAGGCCCTTGTTCACAACCACGACAACAATGATGGATCTCTTAGAGGAGAGGTAGGAGAGGACATAAATGTGATTCATACCTTCTTAACTAGACCATGATTTGATTCACCTAATAGACGATCGAATTAACGCAGGAGCACAATTGTCCGTGGTCCTAGAAGGTAGGGGCACAAGTGTTATTGTAAAAAACATGAGGGCGCACTAGAAACTCGGAAGTGCACATGTGTGAAAATCTATTTTCTCAATATCACTATTTCTTTTATTATCTCATCATTATGTTGTTGTACTTCGACTTCTCCCAAATTCATTATTTCAACCAAATAGGTGATGAGACGATTCCACTTGGGCTACCTTATTATTTCTAGGTTGCTCGTTTTCTTCAACCAAACTTTAGAGGAATGCTTGGGGCAGCTTATTGATTGGAAGAGAGTTCCCTCTTCCTCCAGGCAACCAAAAGCCTATACCCATTAACCTCCGTTCTTGCAGTTCTTTGGACCCCACCTATTCTCCGACTCCCCACCGTTGCCCCCTACCGTTGCCTCCTATCTCTATACACACACGCCCTAGCAAGCACGCCGTTCCTCCTTATTTCCTGCCCGCTCGCCCCTCTCGCCGATGGATCCACCGCTGGAGCAATGGCTTTCTCCTCTTCCTATCTATTCCGTCCTCTCCTCCCCCTACTCCTCCTCCTCCTCTCGATCGCTTCCGCCTCCTCTCGTTTCTCCACTTCCCCCGAGCAGAAAGGGTATTGTTCTCCCCATTATGTTCGAGGATAAATGGCATATAATTGGATTACAGTTTTGATCTCGTCTGTATTTGCAGGAGTGGGCTAGAAGATCCGGGGTTCGATCCGAGGAAGGTCACTCAGCTCTCCTCCAAGCCCAGGTGCGCTTGCATCTGCTTAGTTTTTCGCTCTCTTTTATCACAATATTTCCTTTCATTTATTGTATTATTTTTTAATTGGGTAAATTACGAGGCTTGTTTCCTCCTCGTTGCATGTGCTTCGTTTTCACTAGATCATCCTGAAAGGACGGTCACATGGTTCTCATGTGATTGGATAACAATTACAATGGAACGGGCAACTGATTAACAGTGGGTAACATGGCATACTTAATTAACTAAATGATAATAATTTCTTTTATAGGAGAAACATAATTAGTTTATATATCCTTGCACTATGTAACAAATACATAATAAGGGGAAAAATTGAAAGACTAGTGGGTGAATTACACTCACACCCTATGCAGACTCCGCTACTGCTGTAAGTTTAAGGGATTTTTACACTTATTACTACATACCCCTGTGTAATTGCAAATTACACCCGAAACACTGAATAGTGCTGTACTCTTCAGCTAATCAATCATACACCCATAGCTCTCCTCTGGCAAAAGCATATAGGATTATGGGTGTAAAAATCTTCGAGAGTTGATCTCTATTCATGTTCTGGGTGTAATTCATGTACGCAATATTGAAAGTATACATGATTACAACAACAACAACAAAGCATTTTCTCACATTAAGTAGGGTCAGCTACATGGATTCTTTGCGTCCATTTAGATCTATCTTGGGTCATTCTCAGGCTTAAATCAAAAACCTAAGATCCCTTTGTATAGTCTCATTCCAACACTTCTTTGGCCTTCCTCGCCCTCTCTTAGCCGGTTCAACATCTCAAAACTCGCATCTCCTCACCGGTGCATCAGTTGACCTCCTTTTCAAATTGCCAAACCACCTTAAGCGATTTTCTCGCATCTTATCCTCGATCGGAGGTACACCAACTTTCCTTCTAATGGCATCATTCCAATTCCGATCTTTACATGTGTGTGTGTCCACACATCCACTTTAGCATTTTCATTTCTGCTATTGCCATTCTCTACACATGTATATGGTTCACAGGCTAACATTTAGATCCATAGAGCATAAAATGTCTCATAGCTGCTTTGTAAAACTTTTCTTTGATTTTTAAAGATTTTTTATCACATAGAATAGTAGAGGCTTCTCTCCACTTTAGCCAACATGCATTTATTCTATTTATAACATCTACATGAATTTCTCCATCATGTTGTAAAATAGATCTCAAATATCTAGAAGAATCTCTCTTCTGAATGTTATGTCACCAATCTTCACCTCGATTCATTCACCATTACTTCCATCAAAAGTGTACTCCATATATTCTGTCTTAGCCCTACTTATAAAAAATCATTTAGTTTCTAATGCATGTCTCCAGACCTCAAACATCTCATTTACCCCATCTCTAATCTCGTCAATCAACACGATATCATCAACGAATAGCATACACCAAGGTATCTCATCCTGAATGTGTCTTGTCAACACGTCCACAATCGAAGTAAAACTAAAAAGGAATGAACTCAAAGCTGAACCTTGATGCAGACCAATGTTGATGTCAAAATAGTCAGTCTTCCCAGACTGTATCCTTATACAAGATGAAGCCCCATCACACTTATCTTTTATGAGGTTAATGTATATAACATGTACTTTCTTTTCTCCAAAACTCTTCATAATATCTCCCATGGGACATAATCATAAGCCTTTAACCTTCGTCTCTATTAGCGTATGTTAGTATATGTGTCCCTTATGTGGCAGATTGTTAGTCCCATATAGACCGTCTGTGGGATGTGGAGAATCAGTGAGGGTTATATAAGAAGCCCCTCACCTCTTGCAACAATGAGAAAGTTCAATGGACATCCAACCCTTTGAGGCATTCTCCCGCGGTTTCATCCCACACCTTACGGTGTAGGGTTCCACGTAATATCCTGCATTCTTCATTGTTCTTTATCCTTTATTTCTTCTGATATGCTTTCGCATTCAAGTTTTCTAACATGTATCAGAGTGGGTTCGATTCTCGAGGATTTCTTGTTCGTTGTTTTTTTTAAGATTTGAGATTCTATTCTAGGGTATCTATCGAAACCCTGATTATATTCTTGAAGATTTATTGAAGATTATTGTGTTTGGATTAGTACAAGTTCCAGGATTTTGTTGAAACCCTAATTATGTACGATTCAATCTGAAGATCAGGGCAACCACCATCGACGTCAATATTCTACTGATCTCCAGATTTAGTTCTAGCATTTGGAAACCCTATTTTCAAGACGACGTTTGCATGCCCTTATTCTTCTTGGGTTCCTGCTCCACGCTGCTGCCCTCCGGCACCACCCTTTCTAGATCACATGACAGTTCAACATCCATGCCGCACGACGTTGCTCCAGGCCGTGCGATGCTCCTGGCGGCGACCCTAGCCGCACCTGATCCTGATGTTCCAAATCTTGATGCTCCAGATCTTGTGCTGAGGAATCGAGCAGTGACACACCTACTAGAGAGCCCAACGATGCGAGTTCATCTCCCCCAACGACGGTCTGAGCTCCAAGCGACACACCATCACCATCCCATTGTGCCTCCCATCCTCGTGCCCTCCTTCCTAGAGGAGCATCTCCCCTCTAGTGCGATTCCATGAGATACTCTTCCTGCTTCTCGTG